>CM056498.1:13618201-14218201 GCA_029783415.1 Anisodus acutangulus
CAACTCAGGTTCGGCCCACTTCTATTCCGAGTCAAAGGCCCATTACTCGTAGCTAATGGGGGGGGGGGTATCTTTAAACCAAAATGATATTTTAATCTCAACTTTATTGTCACTAAATCACCCCTACCACATAACACCGTGTCTGCGCTTTGTGACCTGAATTGAAAAATGGCCATGGATGATGATATAATTCTCTTATTGAAAATAAGATGTGGGAGTTGGTGCCCCGTCCGCCTGGTGTCAATGTGATTCATTATATGTGGATTTTTATTCATAAGAAAAAATATGATAGTTGTTTTGAGAGGCATAAGGCCCGTCTTGTAGGTGATGACAAAATTCAACAGGTTGACTTGGATTGTAGATAGACATTTAGTCTGGTGGTCAAACTGGCAACTATTTGCACTATTCTCAGTCTGGCTCTATCAAAAGCATGACCCATTTATCAGCTGGACGTGAAAAATACATCCAAACCATGTGTGCTTGCTGAAGAAGTCCTTGAATGGGCTCAAACAGGCCCCTCGGGCCTGGTACAAAAGGTTTGCAGATTATGTGTCTACTATTGAGTTTTCTCACAGCATGTCTGATCATTCTCTGTTCATCTACCGTCGCGGTACTTCTCTGGCATACATTATGTTATATGTGAATGACATTATATTGACTTCCTCCTCTGATAAACTGCTTCTCAGCTTCGAATTTGCTATGAAAGACTTGGGGCCTTTAAGTTATTTTTTGGGTATAGTTGTAACTCGCCATGCAGGTGGTCGGCATGTCATCCTGTAAGTCATCTCCTACTCCAGTTGGCACCAAATCGAAGCTGAGTGCTAATTCTAGCACACCTTACGAGGATCCCTCCCACTATCGCAGTCTTGCAGAAGCTCTTTAGTATCTTACATTCACGAGACATGATATTACTTATGTAGTGCAACATGTGTGTTTATTTATGCATGATCCAAGGGAAGAATACATGCATGCTCTCAAACGCATTGTGTGTTACATTCAGGGCACTCTTGATTATGGTCTACACTTATATCCATCCTCTATATCTACTCTCATGTCTTATACATATGCTGATTGGGGTGGATGTTCAGATACCAGACGCTCAACATTTGGTTATTGTATGTTTCTTGGTGATAACTTTGTCTCTTGGTCGGCGAAACACCAAGCTACTTTATCGCGTTCCAGGGCGGAGACCGAGTATCGTGGGATAGCCAATGTAGTGTCTGAGTCCTGTTTGTTGCGTAACCTCCTCTTAGAGCTTCATTTTCCTATTCATAATGCTACCTTGGTATACTGCGATAATGTTAGTGCAATATATCTCTCTGGAAATCCTGTTCAACATAAGCACACTAAACATATCGAGATGTATATTCACTTTGCTCGCGAAAAGGTAGCTCGTGGACAAGTACGTGTCTTGCATGTCCCTTCACGGTGCCAAATTGCGGATATCTTTACTAAGGGCCTTCCCTTAGTTCTGTTTGAAGATTTTAGGGACAATCTCAGCGTACGACAACCGTCTGCTATGACTGCGGGGGTGTGATAGAATATACATAGTATATTCCTAATATACTACGTATATTTCTTGATATTATTGGTGATATTGTACATCTGTAATTATGGTAGTGATCTTTAGTATTAGGAAAATGTATATTTGATTTCCGTAATTATAGGTTAGGTTTACTATTGTATATCATGTATATAAACCTATTACATTAAGGAAAATAATGAGGAGATTATTCTCTTTCAGAATTAATATGCAAGAATAACTGGACAAGAAGACTTCAATGAGAATCGAGCCTGTATCACGCACAAGAGAGCTGATACATGGTACCTTATTTGGGGCTGAGCCAACAACTCCTTTTAGTAATGGGCTACTCAACTAACCATTTCTTATATAATTAACAGATTTTCAATATAATATAAGGTTCGGATAAAAATTATTAAATTTACAGGAATCCACACCGAATTCCTAGATTCCCCCTGAATCGAACATGCTCTAAATTATATCACGTGCCTAATTCTTCTCACTAGTACACTCTTGGGCCTGTTTCTTCTTCTTTTTATTTTCCTTTCAAACTAGACCAGTTATTAAGAAACCACTTTTTGCTTGACAACACAACCTTCTTTTTTGGGGACATAGTTATTGAAGCACTTGAATATTAGTTTCTGTTATATGCCAGTTTATAATAGAGAGCACTGTAGGATTTTGTTGGGTTCAAAACACATAAGTAAGGCACAACGGAACTTTAAAATTTTATTTCTTACTTACCCCAACAACATTTCTGGTATGGTTATACAACAATTAAACTTGTAACATAAAGCATAAACTTACAAGTTATAGTATCTGAAATCTTTATCTACTATAGGGTGGACACGCGGTTGCTCTTCCGATTGCAAGCTCCAAGCTTCAATGTATTTCTCTTTCGGAAAGCTAGGAAATCCGATAGAGGTTCGAGAGAGAGTATTTGATTCTAAGTCTCCAAGGCTTAGAATGATTTTCAGAAAATTGGTGTTTGAATAATGAAGTGAATGTCTTTATTTATAGTTGAAAAATAGGTCAAAACTGGATTTGGGTATGACCTTGGGCCTGGCCCAAAATTCGAGACAGAGGCCCCGCAGCCCTAGGGTATGGGCGTCGCAGCGCGTGATGTGCTCCTGCACTGTCTCAATTTATTTTCCGTATATTCTTAATTAAATCCAAAATCCAATTTTGACTTAATTAAAATAATTATTATTCATTTAAATATCTCGATTCCAAATCGAACATTTAATTTCTATCACAATACATCCTTAGATCGAAATGGACAATCGACATAGTGTGACCCTACATGCCTTCTCATATAGACATTAATCAAATTAAGGTCTACGCGGAATTCCTAGACGGCGCCTGAAGACGAACTCAATATGTGAAGTACGTTTACGCAAATCCAGTAAACTTAACCTTTATGTGGTAAGATAAAATCCTTTCATTCACGACACACCCGATCAAGCTTAGGATTTGTCAAGTGTCTATCCAAATATCTTAATCATTGTATCTCATCTATATTAGTTGACAACTAGGCCATATTCTAAATACGTCTATTGCGTTGACCAACGACTTAGTCAACCTAATATCACTGAGAATCCGAGTGTTCTCTCGAATATACATTCAGGGAATGAATCCTAATATTGTCTCAACTACCACCTTTAATTCACATCGTAATGTACCCAGTGCAAGCCGTATCTCAACCTATAAGGCATTTGAGCTTAGGACGGGATCAAAGTACATTATTTTTGTAGACAAGATGCGTATTGACCTCAAGTCTAAGGACTTCTATATCCCATACGTTGATCATACTGTAGATAAGTATAACAATCAGTATATCAGCAGGGTATACCAATACTTCTAAAGTATCCATGTGTCCATCACGAGTAGCCATTACTCATAGCAGGTGAGACATACTACATCCTCTAAGGATGTGATGTAGACCACATGTCGACTTATCACATATCATCGATATCCCAATCTCGATGATCATTAGTCGAGGCTATTTTGAGAGTTACGTTATAATATTAATATCTCACACTATTAATAACAGCGTAACCTCCAGGGATACATATTATAAAATATTACAAATAATCAATTAATAATTCAATAATTGCAAATGCCAAAATATCAATCTCCCTTAATAATAAAACGAATGTGTATAAAGTACATTTGTCCTAATACAGATTGTCTCTAGGACATAAATATACTTTCAATCTCCCACTTGGCCTAGAGCCAATCTCCAACATATCTAATCCCCATATTATCAAAATAACCGTTATGCTTGACTAAGCTTAATGGTTTAGTGAATAAGTCAGCTAGATTATCATCTGTGGGAACATAGTCTAATATAATCTCTTCAGTCTCCACCATCTCCCTGAGTATGTGGTATTTCCTTGGTACATGTTTATTTCTGTTGGTTGATCTTGGTTCCTTAGCTTGTGCAATCGCACCAGTGTTGTCACAATAAACCATTATTGGACAAGTGACACTTGGAACAACCCCTAGTTCTTTCACGAACTCATATATCGCGACAACTTCTTTACCAGCTTTCGATCCAGCAATGTACTCAGCTTCTGTTGTCGAATCAACAGTTGTATCTTGTTTGGAACTTTTCCAGCTTACTGCTCCACCATTGAAAATGAATGTGTATCCAGATTGAGATTTGTAGTCATCAACATCTGTCTGGAAGCTATCATCAGTATACCCAATAGCAGCTAGCTTTTCTTGCCCACCATATACTAAGAAGTAATCTTTAGTTCGTCTAAGATACTTAAGAATACTCTTGACTTCCTTCCAGTGTTCTTCCCCAGGATTCTGCTGGAACTTGCAAGTCATACTAAGTGCAAAGGCCACATCTGGCCTAATACAGGTCATGACATACATGATCGATCCTATAGCCGAAGCATATGGGATCCTTTTCATGCGTTCAAGGTCCATAGTATTAGAAGGACTATCCTTCTTAGAAAACTTGATGCCTTGTCCCATAGATAGACCGCCTTTCTTGGAATTTTCCATAGAAAAACGTCTAAGCACTTTTTCTATGTAGACTGACTGTGACATCCCCAACAATCTGCTAGGTCTATCTCTATAGATCCTAATCTCCAGAATGTAGCAAGCTTCACCTAAATCCTTCATCATGAAGGTACTGGACAACCACTCTTTGACTGACTGTAGGAGAGTCTTATTGTCTCCCATTATTAATATGTCATCTACATATATGATAATGAAGGCAATACTCCCATCTTTGTATTTACTATAAACACATGGATCCTCTTTGCTTCTGACGAAATCAAATGACTTGATAGCCTTGTCAAAGCAAATGTTCCAACTCCTCGAGGCTTGCTTAAGCCCATAAATGGACTTTTGTAGCTTGCATACGGCATTTGGTTTGGACTCAAGTGAAGAACCCTCAGGTTGTTTCACATACACTTCCTTAACTAGATTACCATTGAGGAAAGCAGTTTTGACGTCCATCTGCCAAATGTCATAGTCATAATATGTAGTTATTGCAAGCAAAATCCGAATGGACTTAATCTTAGCAACAGGTGAAAAGGTTTCATCATAATCGACCCCAGGCCATTGATTATAACCTTTAGCCACCAATCTTGCTTTATAAGTCTGTATTTCTCCATATGCATCAATCTTCTTCTTGAAGACCCATTTGCATCCTATGGGTCTAACCCCTGTTGGCAAATCAACCAAGTTCCAAACTTGATTTATGTACATCGAGTCCATCTCAGATTTCATGGCTTCTTGCCATTTCTGTGAATCAATGTCTAACATAGCTTCGCTGTAGGTTGTAGGTTCATTGTCATCAGGAATATCTATCTCATTGTGTGTTTCAACAAGGAGATTAAGTTTTTCAGGCGGACAATGAGTCCTAGTGGTCCTACGGAGTTGATTATTCTGCTTTTCAGTGTTTGTTGCATTCTGATTATGAGAAGGTCTTTGTGTGTTGGACAATCTATCACCTTGAGAGCTTTCAGGAATGTTAGTTTCATGTATTTCCTGAATGGAATGATGTACAACCATTGTATCATATTCCACTGGTTGTGTATGAGAGTCTTGCATTTCTGCATTATCTTTCACAACACTCCCACTGGCTGAAGGGCGTACTCTAAGTACCCAATCTTCACCAGATACTCCCATTGAATCCTTGTTTAGGTCATTCGACAAGGGTTCATTTTCTGTGTTATCTTGTGGTTCTTGAATGTATTCAAGTTCTATCTCTGTGCAGCTATGTTCCTTGTAGACATATTCTTCTTCAAGAAAAGTTGTGTTCTTGGAAACAATGACCTTATGTTCTCCAGGAAGATAGAAGTAGTATCCCTTAGTTTCCTTTGGATACCCCACGAAGTAACATTTCTCACTTTTAGATTCCAACTTGTCAGTGAGCATCTTCTTAACATATGCAGGGCACCCTTAGGGTCTCATATATTTAAGAGCTGGCTTCTTGCCACACCATATCTCATAGGGTGTCTTTTCTACTGACTTGGAAGGAACCCTGTTCAGAACATATATAGAGGTTTGTATAGCATGTCCCCAAAGGTATGTAGGTAGAGTTGAAGAGCTCATCATGGATCGAACCATATCCAATAAGGTTCGGTTTCTCCGTTCGGTAACACCATTCTTTTGTGGCTTTCCTAGAGGTGTCCATTCTGATTGGACTCCATGTAGCTTTAAGTAATCTAGAAAATCCTTGCTCAAGTACTCACCTCCTCGATCCGATTGAAGGGTCTTGATACTTGTCTCAAGTTGCTTCTCTACTTTCGACTTGTACTCCTTGAACTTATCAAAAGCCTCGGATTTGTGCCTCATAAGATACACATATCCATACCTTGTAATGTCGTTAGTAAAAGTGATGAAGTATGGGAAGCCTCTTTTAGATTGAGTCAAGACTAGACCACATACATCAGTATGGACCAACTCAAGCACCTCATTGGCTCGCACACCTTTCCCAAAAAGTGGTTTATTGGTCATTTTTCCTCTCAAGCACGATTCGCAGTTACCATAAGACTCCAAGTCAAATGGTTCGAGGTAGTCTAACTTCCTCAATCTTGCTATCCTTGTTTCGTTGATATGACCAAGTCTGCAGTGCCATAGGTAGGTAGAGTTTCTATTACTTATCTTGGCTCATTTATTTTGTACATTGAATATCTCTCGACTATAGTTTAGTGTATACAATCCATCCACAAGAGGAGCAGTTCCATATATAATATTATCAAAAGACAGTATTTGACTGCCATTATAAATATACGAGGAAAAACCCTCCATGTCTAAAACTGGGAGATAAATGATATTCCTTGTTAACGAGGGTACATAAAAGCAATCATTCAACACTAAACAATAGTCGGAAGGTAAATTTAATCTATAAGTCCCCATGCGCTCAACATCTACTCGTGCTCCATTTCCAACGCATACGTCTACCATTCTTGGTCCAACCTTCATGCTATCAGTTAGCCCGTGCACATTTGTACAAATGTGTGAGCCACACGCGGTATCCAATACCCAGGAATGAGAGTTATTTATAGACATATTTATTTCAATGACGTACAAACCTTGTCCCCCAAAGGCAGGAGCACCTAGTGTTTTCCTCCTCCTAGTGTCGTGCTGTCCTTCTTCCAATGCCCCTTCCTATGGCAGTTGAGCCATTCATCCTTATCCGCGTTCACCTTCTTCTTCACACCTCCCTTGGGCTTCATAGTTGAGGGCACAACGATTGCTTTGCCCTTCTTCTTCTGTCATTCCTTGCCATTCGGCTTGGGTAGGCTAGAAGAGCTCACCATGAGCACATCTTTGCCTTTGAAAGTGGAAGACTCAAAGGTCTTGAGCATGTTGTACAGCTTCGGCAGAGTCGCCTTCGTTCCATTCATATTGAAATTCACTATGAAATTCTCAAAGGAACGAGGGAGAAAGTTCAGGATGAGGGTGGTAACGACATTCTTTTCAAGCTTCGTTCCAATTGAAGCAAGTCTCTCTATTAGCCCTATCATCTTCAACACATGCTGCGAGACCTGACCCCCTTCATTGAGCTTACACTTAAAGAGTTCTATTATGAAACTCATATTCCATAGTCTGGGATTGAGAGTCATAGAGACTCTTCAAGTGTTTGAGCATCTCTTTGGGCCCCATGTTCTCATGTTGTCTCTGAAGTTCCATAGACATGGAAGACAGCATTACACATTGCGCTAAAGTGGCATCATCTAGATGTTTTTGGTAAGCATCCTTATCAAAAGAGGCATATTCGTCAGAGTCTGTCGTAGGGACTGTTGGGAACACCGTGTCCAACATGTATTCTATTTTCTCTTGTCTCAGTACTATTTGCAAATTCCTTAGCCAGTCAAGGTAGTTCGGTCCAGTAAGTTTATTCATCTCAATCAACATTTTCAACGATAAGCTCGACATCTTTAATAATCTGAAGAATTAGATAGACCGAAAATCAAACTCAAAATCTATTTCCTACCATACACATTCATTTAGGCTAATCAACAAGGCTTTTTGTTTAATTAGCTTCCACTATTTTAACATACTTCTACGACCTATAGAATATAGACCTATATTAATTGAGGTCATAATAGGCCAAGATCCAAGCCTATGCCCAATTGCAAAACTTATTCGCAACTCTTGGTTGATCAAATATTACATTTAATCTTGCGTCCTTATATTAGTCCAACACTTTGGCGCCAAGATTTGTCTAAGTAAGTCAACCCCATTACACGACTGCGTTTATGTATCTAAGCAAATTTGGCCTTTGTGAGCAAACACTTTTTCCCTTCTTGCTCTCTTGGTATTTTTCTGATTTTTGTTCTTTGTGCTAAGTGCTTTCTTTTGTGCCATGTATAATATATAGTGAGTTGTGTGTGTGTAACTTGTGGGAGGTGGATTGAGAAGAGGTTGAGGGAGATTAAAGGGGAGGGGACGTGTAAGTGAGGAGAACAAGGGGGGAGGAATGTGTAGATGATTTTTATTACTATTATTATTATTATTATTATTATTATTATTATTATTATTATTATTATTATTATTATTATTGTAACAATAAATTGGGACTTCACATTCTCTCCTCCTTAAACAACATTTGTCCTCGAAAGTGAATAAAATCGTAACACAAGCACATAGACACACAAACTGCACACATATGAAACACAACTTAACACATTTTATTTCCTTACTCAAATAGGAATGGATATTTGACTTTCATCGCGTCTTCGTCTTTCCATGTGGCTTCTTTTGTAGAGTGATTTATCCACAAGACATTCATAGAAGCAATATCTTTATTCCTGAGGCGTTTAACCTATCTATCCCGTATTTCTACCAGAATTTCCTTGTATTGAAGCTTTTCATTCAGTACTATCTCCTAGAGTCGGATGATGTGACCTGGATCGTGCAAGTATTTTCGAAATATTGACACATGGAACACCGGATGCACAACTTCTAATTCTTGTGGAAGGGCTAGTTTGTAAGCCACATTCCCCACTCTTCATAAGACCTTATATGGTACAATAAACCTTGTGCTCAACTTCCCTTTCTTTCCAAATCGCATCACTCCCTTCATTGAAGAGACTTTTAAAAATACTTTTTCCCCTTCTTGAAATTCGAGGTCTCTCTTGCGATGGTCCGCACATGATTTATGGCGGCTATGGGCTATTTTGATTCGCTCCCGAATTATCTGCACTTTGTCATTTATTTCTTGAATAGCTTCGGGTCCGAACAGTTGCGCTCACCCACTTCGAACCATCCCAGTGGAGATCTACATTTTTGCCCATACAAGGCTTCGAACGGAGCTATCTGTATGCTAGAATGGAAACTGTTATTGTAGGCGAACTCAATTTGACCTAGATGGTCCAACCAGTTGCCCCGAAAGTCCAACACACAAGACCGCGACATATCCTCCAATGTTTGAATTTTTCGTTCAGCTTGTCCATCGATTTGCGGATGGAAAGCCGTACTCAACTTGACCTTTGTCCAGAGGCCTTGCTGGAAACTTTGCCAAAAGTGTGAGGTGAACTGGGAACCCCTATCCGAAAAAATTTGTAATGGAATCCCGTGTAGCCTCACTATTTCCTTTAAATATATCTGCGCGTACTGTGTCACCCGATATGTAGTCTTGACCGGTAGAAAACGGGTTGACTTTGTAAGTCGATCTACAATCACCCAAATAGAATTATAACATTCTCGAGTTTTTGGTAGACCAATCAGAAAATCCATATGAATCGCCTACCGTTTCCACATGGGGACACCAATGTCGTGAAGTAGTCCACCAGATTTTTGATGTTCGGCTTTTACCTGTTGACATGTAAGACACCTTCCGACAAATTCTGCAATATCTTTCTTCATTCCGTCCCACCAGTAATTTTCTTTGAGGTCCCGATACATTTTTGTTAACCCTAGATGAATGGAAGACCTTGCGTTGTGACCCTCATCTAAGATCTTCCTCCTTAGGTCCCTTACCTTAGGAACACATAACCTACCCTTATACCGAAGGGTACCGTCATTTTCTCCTAATGTAAACTACGAAGGTTTTCCCTGTTGAATCCTCTCCCAAAACTTAACAAACTCCGTATTCTCAAACTGACTTTCTTTTATTTTCGAAGCTAAGGCAGACTGAGAGGTATCATGCACCGCCACCCTGCCTTCACCGGCCTCAGTTAAACTAACCCTGAGGTTTCCCAATTTTTGTACCTCACTTATAATACCTCTCTTTTGTATTGTCATGTGGGCTAAGCTGCCCATTGATCTCCTACTGAGTGTGTCGGCCACCACGTTAGCTTTTCCAGGATGGTAAAGAATGGTAAGGTCATAATCCTTAAGCAACTCTAACCATTGCCTTTGTCGCAGATTCAGTTCCTTTTGCTTGTTTATGTACTGTAAACTCTTATGATCTGTAAATATATCTACATGCACCCCATACAAATAGTATCTCCATATTCGTAAGGCGAACACTACCGCGGCCAATTCCAAGTCATGAGTTGGATAATTCTTCTCATGTATCTTCAATTGTAGAGATGCATACACAATCACTTTTCCAAAATGCATCAAGACGCATCCTAATCCAACTTTAGAGGCATCACAATAAACTGTGAACCATTCTTGTCCCAATGGTAAGGTTAGGACTGGTGCAGTAGTCAACAACTCCTTCAGTTTCTAAAAACTTATTTCACATGCTTCTAACCACTGGTATTTAACCAATTTCTGAGTCAATCGGGTCAAGGGAACAACAAGACTAGAGAAACCTTCTACAAATCTTCTATACTACCCAGCCAAACCCAAGAAACTCCTAACTTCTGTCAGAGTGGTAGGTCTTGGCCAGTTCTTTATTACTTCTATCTTTTGGTGGTCTACCATAATTCCATCCCTTGACACAACATGGCCCAAGAAGGCTACCTTTTCCAACCAAAATTCACACTTTGAAAATTTAGCATACAGTTTCTCTTGTTTTAAGACTTGAAGCACTACTCTTAGATGCTCTTTATGTTCTGCAACACTCTTGCTGTAAATTAGCATATGATCGATGAATACAATCACGAACAAATCTAAGAATGGTTTGAAGATTATGTTCATGAGATCCATAAAAGTTGTTGGGGCATTGGTTAACCCGAAATACATGACCAAGAACTCATAATGGACATATCGGGTTCTAAAGGCTATTATGGATATATCATCCGGATTTATTTTCAGCTGATTATATCCCGAATGGAGGTCAATCTTGGAAAAATAGTTGGCTCCATGAAGTTGGTCAAAAAAATCATCGATTCTTGGTAACGGGTATCAGTTCTTGATCCTGACCTTATTGAGTTTTCGATAATTGATGCACATTCGGAGCGAACCATCTTTCTTCTTCACAAAAAAGACTGGTGAACCCCAGGGGGAAACACTAGGCCTTATAAAACCTTTATCCAGAAGATCATACAACTGTTCTTTTAACTTTCTCAATTCAGCTAGGGCCATTTGATACGGAGAAATAGAAATGGGTCGTGTACCCGGAATTAACTCTATAGCGAACTCCACCTCTCTATCTGGAGTAAGGCCTAGAAGATCTTCAGCGAAAACCTCTGGAAAATTATGAACAATAGGGACAGTATGCACTTCGGGGGACTCTTTTTGGGTATCCATTATATTAGCCAAGTAAGAGTATTCCACTTCGTGACTTCTTAATAACTTTTGAGCCATAAGATAGGAAATAAGTCGACTCGAGGGTGTCCCAATTATACCCCTTATAAAAACTTCATGTTCCCCGAGAAAAGATAATTTTACAAACTTTTTCCGGCAATCCAACGTGGCATAACATGCTGACAGCCAATCCATACCCAAAAGAATGTCAAAGTCTACCATATCAAGTAATACTAAGTCTGCTATTGTTCATCTATCATTTACTTCTAATGGAAAACTTTTAATTACCCGAGAGGCCCAAATTGAGGCCTCCACTGGCATCATGACCTCAAAGGGTTCACTTAAATAGGAAGGTTCCACATGTAGATTCTTAGCAAAACACATCGACACATACGAACATTTAGAGCCAGGATCATATAATACAAGTGCAGGAATACTTGAGACCAACAAAATACATGTGACCACCACATTAGATGCGTCTGCCTCATTCCTCTAGGGGCAAAGCGTAGATTCGGTTAGGATTGTTGGATTGTTGACCTCCCTGACTCTGTTGGGACTAGTTGCCCTGATTTCCCTTGTGGGCAGCTATTGTCGCTTCTGACCTCCCATGAGAAAACTGAGTTTGGGTTCTCTTTTTGCAATCCCTGGCATTGTGGTGTGGTTCTCCACAGTTGTAACAACCTCTCTGTGAGAACCTGCATTCTCTAAAATGTAACTTTTCACAAACCTTATAGATCGGTTTGTCACCCCCTACGTTGGGGTTGGTGGCCTTGGCGTTGCTACCTTGATAATTGAACCATTTATGCTCTTAGGGCCTGTAATGAAACTGGCCTACTGACTGGCTTGGTTTTGAAGAACCCCTACTACCTTCTTGACTCTGGTTTTGATTCTGATTAAAGGATCCCGACGATCGAAACCTCTTATGCGAATTCTCTCTTTTTGCTTTAGCATAACCTTCTACCCTCATTGCCATGTCAACAATCTGAAGGTAAGTCCAATCATTGGCTAATGCTACTACCTTCTATGCCAAGTTCGGGTTTAAACCCTCAACAAACCTTTTGACCTTCTCCCTTTCCGTAAGAACAATGTGTGCATTATATACTGACAATCTCATGAATTGGGTATCGTATTCTTGTACACTTCGGCCCTCTAATTTAAACTGTTCAAACTCACATCTGAGCGCATCTTTTTGGGTGTTAGGCATATACTTTTCAATGAATGTTGCTCTGAACTCCCCCTACATCATTGGTGGTGACATAGGGGAACGATTTCTCCTAAAATTCCTCCACCACACCCCTGCGTCATCCACTAAACGTGCGCTTACCAAATTGACGACATACGTCTTCACACATCCTAGTGTAAACATTAGGTCTTCTACCTCATCGAGAAATACTATCGGGTCAGACTTGGAGTCCTTCCCTGAGTAGATAGGTTTCCTTCTTCTCATAAAATTTGCTCATAGCCTATCAGGTACTGCCTGAGCTTCTATATTTTTGGCCAGTGGTTCCTTGGCCATCGGGTTCTGGGTCGGGGCCATGACTGAGACACTAGGTGGAGGTTGAACCATGTGTGGAACTGCAGTCATCAACTCTATGAGTCTATCTAATTTTTGTCCCACCGTTTCCTGAGCCGTTTGACTGTCGTTTTCCTCAACATTTTCCACGCTATCTTCAGACACCGCTCCCTCAACTGGAGGTATAGGAGCTTCGTGGTCAACCTCCTCTTGAACCCTCGGTTCCTGTATTGGGACTCTTAGGGGTTGCCATTGTCCCCTCGCTCTTCTCCGGGTATTTCTGATCGACCTTCGCACCACCAGTACATGTGAATCTACCATTTTCTTTAAAGACAAACACGCCCATATTTTAGAAGACGGGATGTCTACTTTAACTCCCAAAATTTTCTTATACCTTATAAGCATGCAACACTACAAGAAAGTTAAAATGCAAAAATAACAACATATTATTTCCTTCTTGCGTTCATAATAATTCATTCCATCTTATTCTAAAATGATATAACATTGTACTAAATCTTATCAGATAATTCTCTGTCCCCCATTATAGATCTCCAACTCAAACTTGCATTTACTACAACACGTTTTAAAGGGCTTAACCGCGTGAGTCGCCTACTCCGCAGATTGACATTCAGCTCCTTGTGAACCGTGTTCCTTACCTCCCTTTCCTTATCGTCCATTGTTTCCTTCATTTTCCAAACTTTCTTCACTCGACGTAGAAATTTGAGCAATGAGCCCTCTTTAATATCTCTCATTAGCATCTTTGCTCTTCTAAACAAGGAGTGGAAATCTTCCGGGGTGAAGTTGACTATTATTTGTAGTATGACTCCAACCGGATAGTTGAAAATGGTCGGGTCAGATGATTGCCTCTTCCGTCTAGCACTAAGCAAATCCATACATTGTACGATTGTGTCATCCACATATGTGCCAAAGTCGTCTCTTGGGTCTATCTTATGATCCATGAATTCCTTTTGAGCTCGCATTTCCCTTTTCATTTCCATGAGCACTTCCCTCTTGGATGGAACTCGTATTATAACCACCATCTACAAAAATACTTGTTAGTTAGTTTATCATTGTACAGTCTCCTTCCCTAATCCGTTTGAAAGAGGTAGTACGAGAAACAAGTCTTTGAAAATACTCATGATAGGCACGAGGAGAGTATGAAGAAAATAAAATTGTTTAGGATGTTATCTCATTCACCTATTACTAAGGGGTGCACACACCGTCGAAATAAGTATTCGTTCAAACACCGAACTCGAAGAAATTTCCTAGAATCTCCTAACCTGGTTTAGATCTGATAACAACTTGTCACGCCCTGACTTTTTCTCAAGTCTTGCCTTAGGGCGTGATGACACTTGGACAACTATCCCTTTCCAGGCGAACCATTTAATTTCTTTTCTTCCTAAATTATACATACATCTAGGTGCAGAAATAATATAATCATGTACTTCTTTAATGAAAACACGAGCCCATACTCGAGCATCCCCAATTTTCCAGACTCGATAGAAGTTCAAATACAAAATAAAAACATCCGAATCTCAAAAGAAACCAGTTTCATATGGGCATTCCCCGACATAACGAAAACTTGGTTCTTCAAACCTACTTAATCTAGAACAACTTTCACCAAATCCAAAGTAGTGGATTGGTGGGAGAATAAGGCTGCGGGACGATACCTAGCCCTGTTGCGGAGCTTTTCCTCTATTGCGCTTTCCTGAAACAATGTTAAATAAAAGAGTCAGCCCTACCATCCGGGGCTGAGTGATAACCTCGCCCTATAATTCAAAGAAACCTCACAATATTTTAGGTACATTCATATTATGTACATAATAAGCATTTCATGAAAACAGGTTTCAACACTGTCGGTGTACAAGCCCATACATATTCACACACACAAAATCTCCTCCCAACTCGTCCTAGGGAATACTTAGTTAACCAGTACACCTACCTTATCTCATATCACATATTATAAATATTTGTTGCGGTGTGTGCAACCTGATCCAATGCATTTCAATTATAGCCCCGAAGACAAGTGTGTTTGAATAGCCCCGAAGGCAAATGTATTTGAATAGCCCCGAAGGCAAGTATATTTGAGTAGCCCGAAGGCAAGTATATTTGAATAGCCCCGATGGCAAGTATATTTGAATAGCCCCGTAGGTAATAGAAAAACTATTTACCTTACCAAGATTTATATCATCTCGAATGTATGACGAAACTTACACACAGACACACACGCGCGCACACACACACACACACACACATATATATAAAAATTGTCATATTTCAGAAGATTCAAATAATGTTCTTCTCTTTCAACTTTTCGCTCTTCCCACTAGTGAGGGTTATAACTCTCGAACCGTAACTTCAAATAAGGTATTTCTTACGCCAAATCGAAGGTAACACGGGGATCTTATCATTATCCCAAGTTCCCTGTGGCCATAATCAGTGTAACTAGTACTAATTCATTCAAGAACAACCCTATGAAAACTATCTCGCCAGGACATTTTTTTTTGTAAAAAGGCCACAATCTTAAAATAGTCGCAACCTTTTATCCGTACGTCGGATTAATCTTTGTAAGCTCTCAAACTGTCGAGAACATAGAAATATAGAACTTTTATCCAACACAACTTTTCATAATCCTCACCGAAACATTCAGTTCTGTTATTTTAACAACTCTCAGAAAACTATTTCACCAGATTTTTTTGTAAAACAAAACACAATCTTAAAACAGTCATACTTTTTGTCCATAATTCAGATTAATCTCTGTAAAGTTTCAAACTGTTTAGAACAGATAAATATAGAACTTTTATTCAGCACAATATTTCATATTCCTCACCAATATGTATAGTTATCCCGTACGTTCTGCCCTCTGGATTTCATTCGATCCGAGGCAAAAACTTTGAACTGCGATAACTCTAAAATCGTATGTCAGTTTTAGCCCCTCTTGGACTAAATATGATCGATTCATCGTGAAGGAGATATGTACAACCCTATAAAGTTTCATCCAATTCTAACAAGCATAACTCAGCGAAACAAATTATAAATTTCATGACCCAAACTAGTAATTAAATAACCTACTAACAATAATATCATGATCATTCTCCGGATCATATTCTAATATGTGTTGTAACTTAAAAATAAGGGATTTTACTAAGAGTTATGAGTGAGAGAACTCACATTTTGTTGTTTCGTACTACAAATGAACTTTCAAACTCCAACTAATCCTTTCCCTTCTTGCTCTCTTGGTGTTTTTCTGATTTTTGTTCTTTGTGCTAAGTGCTTTCTTTTGTGCCATGTAGAATATATAGTGAGTTGTGTGTGTGTAACTTGTGGGAGGTAGAAGGAGAAGAAGTTGAGGGAGATTAAAGGGAGGGATGGTGCAAGTGAGGGAGAACAAGGGGGGAGGAATGTGCAGATGGTTTTTATTACTATTATTATTGTTGTTATTATTATTATTATTATTATTATTGTAACAACAAATTGGGACTTCACACAAACAATAAGAATCTTTATGGTGGTAACCCAACCTTACTGACTGGAGATCCCAAGAATTTGGTTCAATGGGACAACTAAACTGTAGAGGTTCAGTTTTAGCGCTTCACTTGAAGTAAGAGCACTTCAGATTATTATTCTTTAAAGAAATATAATTCCAAAGTTGTTCTCGCGATAGATATTAAGTGCTACCTGCAAAAATGGTAAAGGATAAGTTTCTAAAACTTTTAATGATTCCTAAACACATGCGAGTGGGGTATAGCAGGATACCTTATAGGAGATCACCTATTTAAGTGCGAAGACAGGCCACTTCAATTGTACGCACTTAAGAATCCAAGAGTTGTTCATGGCCACAACGGACAAAACTATAAGAAGAAATGAATAAGGAGATTTATTGTGTTGATATAATTGTCTTGGTTTACACTAAACACTGATGGTTCAAGACATCACGTTCACCGCACAGTAAGTAAATCCGATGGTAATCGACTAAGGAAGGTTCAAAGCCGAAAGCTACCTTTCCTGATACAATATCTTTCTGCTGAAAGATTGCTGAACTTTGGCACCCTGTGTGCACCAATTCTCTTTCAAGAGGAGATTATTGGAAATTTAACTATGTGGGATTGAGTTCTTCCCATTTCTTTAGTGACTTAAATAGGTGGGCCCCGCATGTGGGAAACATCTTTACTTCACACATGCCTAATCTACTAAATAAGTAGATGATATTAGTGCCAAGCATCGTCAAATTTCGTTAAGAAATAAAAGAGATATTGGTACACAAAGTAAGGTGTTTTGAGACATGAATAGAAGGATTATTTTGGCCAAACAAAAAATCTCCCACATAGGTAGAAGATGAAAGGATTGAGCTCTATATAAACTCTACTTTTGAGTAAGGGTTTTAGACCCCAAGGGGTAACCCATGTGTTAAGAAGAGGGAGGACCTAGGTGAGCTTGGATTTGGAGCTAAGCCCCACACACGAGTCGCCGCCCGCCCGTCGAGTCTAGCTCGGGTCACGGGTCACGGGCTATATTTCAGAATTTTCTTTTTGGTCTCTGAAATGTTTCTTATTTATATTTTGGTCTTGAAAGTTTCAGAGATAATCTAATGTTGCAATGACTCTAAAACGTTGCAACTAATCTGACTTCAACAGACAGAAATGCCTTCCTCTTTCCTATAAATTAAACCCTTCTGTTCAGTTATAAAAGAGACAGAAAAAAGAATACAGAAACACATAGATCCTCTCCTCTTCAGCAGTCTATTCAATATTCATTTTCTTCACTATAATCAACCTTACTTGCTTTGTATTGTTGATTGTTGTTCTATCTTGGGAGACTATTGTCTATTACCATAAAAACATATATATACGGGGCAATTTTATCTTAAAGACAGAGTGCTATTTCTCGACTCATCTTTTGTTCTGTTTAACTTTTTTGACACCATTTATACCTACAGAACCGTCATTCTTCAAACCTGGTGTTTAGTTGCATAGACAAACAACTCTTAGAATAAATGAGTTGTCTTGTGTTAGTGATACAGGTTAGAAACAAAAAAAACTATGACTATTACATGATACATATTGGGAATATAAAACTGTGTGTATTCTTCTTTGATTATGTATTCATATATTTGCTAATGCTAAACATATTCTAATTCCTATAGTAGCCGACATATCTTCTACTGATGACACAATAGCTTCCTTTGCGAAAGGAAAGGGAGTTAATGATCACTTCTCCGTCTTTGAACTTGGTAAGTCCCAAGTAATTATTTATTCTATTTTAGTATATTAACAAGACTGCTTTGCATACTAGGTTCAACGTCTACTGCACCCATGAACAACACGATCCAAGAGTATTGGCTATTACAAACAAAGGTTTGTCTTGCTTAATCATCTGCCAACATATGCTTTTAATCTCTCCTCAACACTAATGCTATATGTTTATTACAACTGATATACACAGGTTCTATATCAGAAAAAATAAGTTGGGACATTAAACAGTTGCCCAATGATGCAAGCATTTAAAAAAAGGTTCTGAACTGTAAATACTGTGGAGCAAGAAGATTTGAGTACGAATCACCTGGATTATGTTGTAGCAATGGTTCAGTTAAGTTGACATCACATGAAATGCCTAATGATTTATTGAATCTCTATTTAGGTAAAAATGAAGAATCTGAGCACTTTCATGCTTACTTTAGAATGTACAATAACATGTTCGCATTTACTTCACTTGGAGTGAAATATGATAAAGCACTAGCAAAAAGAGATCATGGTATTTACACATTTAGAGTACAAGGACAAATGCATCACTTTATCAATGATTTAATTCCATCAGATCGTCAACCAAAAATTTTACAACTGTACTTTTATGATGATAACAAAGAAATGCTGAATCGAATGGCTTCATCGGATATACTTAGGCAATTAGTTGTTCCGAAGTTAGTGGATATACTAAAGACAAATCCTTAGTGTTTTCTTGAAATCTCTGATACATGTTCCAGAATTGAAAAATCTTTATATTGCGTTGAATTGTGGATCAAGTTTAGATCAACGAGTATACAACCTACCAAGTGTATCAGAAGTGGCATCATTATGGCTAGAACAGGAAACAAATAATGATATTTCTATACCTCATAACCGAATTTACACTCACAGAAACAAGAGTCAATCCGTAAACTACTATTCTGGTTGATATGATCCTTTGCAATATCCTCTTTTATTTCCCTATGGTCAAAACGGATGGCATTGTGGTAGTCAAAATGTTGTACAACCAGAGAAAAAAAATGAGAAAGAGAAAAAGAGCTTACTATGAAAATGAACAACTTCCAAGTCTATCTAATATGTGTTCAGTTGATGGACTACTTGATATGGAAGTTGAGGTTCTACAAAAGGGAAAACAAAAAAGGGATATTGTTTCTTATCGCGAATACTATTTTTATAAGCTTCAGCGGAGAGATGATGAGGAAAATGGGGTTTTACATTCTGGAAGACTATTTCAACAATACTCAGTTGATGAATTCATAAAAGTAGAAACTCATAGGTTAGATTTGTTGAGTTGTGGAGCCTAATTCATCGCCGACACTATGAAGACCCTACGCAGAGTGTGGAACTGTAACGCCCCGTATTTTTGGGTAGCGGTTGAACTCATAACGTAGGTGAGTAGACCCGGACCCGGGAAGATTTTCGTTGTACTTGTGTATATTAATAAGAGGATTAGTATATAAAAGGGCGTGATCCCAAAATAATTTTGAGATTTAGTAAGAGTGACGACGGAGTTGAATAAATTGTGTGTCCCCGAAGAGAGTATAGACTGGTATTTTTATTACGAAAATTATGATATTGACATAAGAGGATTTTAGTAATCGTCGGGATTTAAATAATTGGAGACCGGAAATTTAATTGTGTGTATAATTAATTAATTGTGGGATTAATTAATTAAAGAGGGGGACAATATATAGTGGGATTTTATCGTGTATGTGTTTAAAATGATTTGGGGTGGCTAAGCCCCCAAACCGATCGATCGACAGCAACCATAAGCCCTTCTCCATTTTTTTTCCAATTCTTCACTTCCATCTCTTCAACCTTCATCTTCATCAAGAATCTGTAGGAACCCTTCCATGGATAACGAGGTGTTGCACTCTAGGCAGAAGAAGTAAAGCCTCAGTTGGTGGGGTTCTGAAATTTTCGACCAAAAATTGGGGATTTTCGGGAGCTTCCATATAACCCAAACGAGGGAGAATTCTTGGTGTTCTGGGCTTTGATTCCAGTAGAATCGAAGCCAAGAACGAGCTTAGAAACTCAGAAGCTAAACAAGAAACCTTGAATGCGAAAGAATTCTGGCGCGAATCGATTTTGGGGATTCTGTTTCTGTTTTGTCGGAAGCTGTTGGGATGACAGGTTCGACGACACTCGTCACTGCATTTAAGAGAGGTAATCTTCTTTATTCTCTAAGTTTGTACAAGTTCTAGACTTGATTCTTGCTATTAGTTCTAAAGACGATTGTCGAAAAATGCGAATTTGGGTTGGGTATCGTTAAGACTGCTGTAATTGGGAGTTACTGGGATTGCATGTGAAATTGTGATACTATTTTGGAGATTGTAGTTGTATAAGAAGGAGGATTAAGAGAGTGGGATGTTTCACTACTTACATAGATTTCGATTTAAAAGGAATATAGGTTCTACGCGTTCGAGGTGTTCGTTAGAATGTCCCTAAGAATCTGTTTTTAATGTGTTGATTCGATTGTGATGTAATTCATCCGTATGATGTAGATAATCATTCATAGAGCTTACAAGGACCCGTGGAACTTAGATAAATTCGACAACAAGGTTGAAGTTCTAAAACGAGGCATACTCTAATATTGAGTTGATTAGTTCATCTAAGAGGTATGTGAAACTCTTTCTTCTTTCTTTTTGGCATGATTTAATGAAAGTACGGCGGACGTACTTAATTCTTATACAGTTTAATTCCTAATGAGGATTGTTATGAGAAGTGCCTATGATTTTTCAGCAAAGAGTTTATTATGACTTTATTACAATGATTTGATTGAGAGTGAAATGATAATTTTTACTTACATATGGTTACTCATGATATCTACTCGTTCTAAGTGTTACTACATTACCTCACCGAGTCCCGGGCCGGGTTACGACTCGTGCACAGCCTTGCATTGTTCACCGAGACCCTCACTAGAGGGCCGGGTTACGTAGGATGGATCCATAGATGAGATATGACTTTACCGAGTTCCAGCATGGGCCGGGTTATGATATGATTCCACCGAGTCCCGCATTAGTGGGTCGGGTTACGTCACAGGTATATATATGTATATGGACAGGCATTCATGTTTTCTTGCCTTGACTCTCATTTTTATAAGGCACAGCTGACTTTTATGGTTTATGGCACAGTTGGATTTGGATCCTTATTTTTATACTGATCTTTTATTTCTGTTGGCTAATTATGATCTCTTTTACAGCTTCATATTTTACATACTCAGTACATTATTTTGTACTGACCCCCTTTCCTCGGGGGGCTGCATTTCATGCCCGCATGTACATGTTTTCAGTTTGGTGAACCTCAGGCCTAGGTTCCTACTCAGCAGGTTGGAAAGCTCCTTTAATCCATGGCTTTGTTATTTTGGTACCGAACCTGTTTTAGACTTATGTTTGTATTTAGGGGCACGACAGGGCCCTGTCCCGTCATATGTCGTTATTATTTTTATAGAGGTCTGTAGACAGTGGTGGGTTGTACTTATGTAAGGGTTATGACTTTATTTTGGTCAGTCATGCTATTGTATTCTGTGTTGGGGTGTTTCCATGTATATGCGTTCGTACCTGTTGGTAGCCTTGTCGGTTTGTCTGTTATATTGTGTTGCCTAGGTGTGACTCCTCACGAGACAGGTATATTCGGGGGTAAAGGAAGCCTTGTCGGCTTGCCTACCCTGGCATATGTTGCTATTGCGGCGTTATGCTGCCGGATTTTAGACTCATTAAGTGTTAGTTGGATTATATGTGACAGGTTAGTATAATGACGTCATTAGGGAGGTTAGTCGCGGCCCGTCAGGTCGGGTCATGACAAAAGTAGTATCAGAGCAGTTGTCCTCGGAATGTCTACATACCGTGTCTAGTAGAGTCGTACGTACGGGTATGTTGTGCACCATACTTATACGCAGGAGGCTGTCGGACATTTAGGATTGGTTTCTATTCTTCTTACTCTAAGATTGTGCGATAGAGCTATGTTATTAGGTTATTCCCCCTCTGACGTATTAATGTGTTACAGCTATGCCTCCAAAGAAAGCGACAGCCGCCAGAAGGGCAATACGAATTCGAGGTTATGAGAAACTATCTTACTCGTATATGGGAAGAAATAATGTAAGTTTGGGACATGGAATATTTGGGACTCTTAGAATATTAGATAATCATTGACACCTTAGATATACAAGGCCTTCTTGAGTAAAATATTTTATGTTTGATCTGGGTTATAGTACATGGTATGTGTGAAGTCTATTAGTTGTGATGACTCCTTGATATGCTTATGTTTATATGAAAAAGAGTATGAGTTATGCCAAAAACTGGAATCGCTACTGTTGTACATTTACGGTTTGTTGTCTCCAGAGCAAGTTGTCTGGATAAGTCCTTGAAATTAGTTCAGTAGGTAGTTGATAGTCGTTAACGGGTTGTCCTACTTGTGGATGGGGCTTAGGAGTAGATGGTCCTCTACATGTTGTAATATTACCCTGTTTAAGTTGATGTGTTCCAGCTTTTCTTATGAGTTATGCTATCTATATTATGTATAAATGTATTCTGTCTTGGTCATACTTCTTAGGGTGGTCTGTTAATGTCCCTGTACAGTATATGAGTTGAGTATAAATCACTTGTGTTAGAACATATCTTCGCCAATTTTGCTCAGTGGGACTACCTCTAAACAGTTAATTAGACTTGCCTAGATATTTTTTATGTTTGATTAAGATTTCCCCCGTAATTGTCTTTGCGTATCTTAATGTAGAATGCAAAATGTTCTAATAACCCAAGCCTGCGTTTTATCTCCTAAATAGGGAATAGACTCGTATGCTAAACATGTTGTCAATAGTTGCTTAAGGGGGTGGAAAATTGAGTATTTACATACTTCCAGGAATGACTCGCTGCTGCAATAAACGGTTTACTTATTTAGTTAACTATTAAACCTTGAGTATATTATGTCAAGCATTATGTAATATATGTGAATATTGTGCTACTTGTGACTACTCTATTAATTTCTAGCATGTTCAGTTGATGAAAACACTGTTAAAGTATTGTGTGACGATTATTTATGTGTTAAGTGGTTGTCTTGTTAAGTTTAAGGGTTATTTGACCTTGTATGACCCGTTTAAATGATTGAAGGGCTTAATGTTTTTATTTATTTATTTATCTGCCTATAATAAGGGAACTAAGATTTAGCATAAGAATGTTGTTATAGTTATGATAGGATCACCTAATGACTTTGAAATGGATGTGTGTCTTGTTTAAGTGCTGTCGTGATCTGAAGGATAGCTTAGGAGCCTATTTGGTGTATGCTTTGCTGGTTAAAGGGTCATACCTATCCTTGGCATGTCCCAATAGTCTTAGGTGGTCTAATACCCATCTGGACATAACTATTTAAAATAACTTTGTCCCTTTCTTATGTGCATAACTCTGCATCCAGTTTGGTTGATTGTATATGCCCATGTTTTGTATCTATGTGTTGATTAAATCAAACTGTTAAGTCCACCTATTCCCATGTCCGCTACTGCAGTGTGTCTACCCCCTTCTCCTTTCATGTAAATTTGGTAGATAATATAAGATCAATTGAGTTTTGATAGGTATCTAAATCACATGTTGGGAAAAAAAGAATGAAAAATGAATATCTGAGTAGTTCCTCAACTAGGTGCATTCCCTTGCCTCTGCCGATTTGGTTAAGTTATTAAGTGAGTAGTGATGAGGTTAGCATGACATGGATTGGCAGGTTGGATTGAAGTTGGGTTAGCATGTATGGGTTATTTAAATTAATGTGATGACCAATATATTATTTTGGAAACTCGTTTGGTTATCTGTAAGTCGTTTGCTCATATTATCTACCTATAACAAGCGCCGCTAATTAAGAACAAGATTAGTTGTCCTATTTAACAAAACTTATCTTATATCGTCTGATATGATAATTTAAAACTAGAAGAGATGAGTTAAGTGGGTTGATATGGTTGGGGCTATATGATGTGATTTATGATGGGAATTGATAAAGGGTAGCCTATGTGGTGATTGTGAATTATGAATATTACCTAAATTCCGAGCCTGCTTTACTGATTTGGGAGTATGTTAGAAGATATGACTAAGCATGCCTAAATAAATGGTTATATGTTTGGATTAATCAAAAAAGAATATGTGGATTTTGCATGTTGATTGATAAGGTTGTTGTATAGTCTGGTGTAATTTTAGTTGAATCATGAAATGACTTTTAAACTATTGTATGCATAAGTTAAGCGATAATAACCTTGTTTGGATTGATTTTGGAGTGATTAGTGTTGTTAGAGACAATTCCGACTTGATAGAAATCTAACCTAAAGTTAGGAGTAACCTATAACTTATTGGTTATAGTAGAAAGACCGGTGTGACTTCTATTACATTTTTCATATAATTACAATAGTAACCCTGGTTGAGTATAAGCTTAGAGAATATGTCGGCTTACTGTTTTTGGTTTTTCCATGTGGTATCCAATAATTTGAAATGATGTAGCCTACAATGTGGTCTCCAATGACATGTTTAGCTTCAATTATGACTACATGATGTCCTGTCTGTGCTATTAATATCTTGTTACTTCTATGGATGCATACTGTGATATAAACTGGAATTTTTTTTTTTTTTTTAAAAACTAAAGGACTTATTTTAGTTTATTGCTGGACTTTATGAACTTAACACTAACCCAAGAGGTTGTGATATGTCCAAAGGGAAGTTTAGTTCCTAATTTGTTTTCTTAGGTATGTACTTGTTGTATCTATGTTCTTGTAACTTGAACTTTATGTGGTCTGAACTTTGAAGTTATGTTATGAATACCTAGAAAAGAGTATTTCTGCACCCATTCATGTATCCATGTTATCATTGCCAATGTGTAAACCAATCCACCTAGTTTAAGTGCATGTGTAAGTTAGGAATAAAAGCTTAGGACTACTATACTAGTTGACATATGTTCCCAACAAGTTAAAATGATAGGCTTAGGATAATTTCAGCATGTTAGTCTTGAAGAGATGATTCAGAAAGTTCCCCTGGATCCTGTATTTTGCTTCTGTGGACTGTGGGTATGCAGTCTCTTAATGCATCTGTTTTGACCCCTGGATATGCAGACTGTTTATGCTTAAAGTAGTGGTAATATGACAGTTTGGGAGCCTGTTTAATTAGATAAAACTGACCTAAGTGAATATATGTGGATGAAGGTGTTGCGGTGGTTTAAAGTTAACATGTGCAGATAAAACAAAGCATAATGTGCGAATTTTAGACTTGTACACATGCAGTGTTAGGTAACTTCATGCCTAAAGTGCTGTTAATTTAAAGTTGTTCCAGTTATATGTAGACTTTAACCTCCAAGATGAGTTTCAACCCTTCTTGTTTTAACATATGACCTCTCATGTTAGGGTTCTAATTAAAGACATGTTATAGGTAAGAAAATGTGCAAAGGTTGCTTAGTCCATTTCTATGCCTTGATTGCATTTGCTTGCCTATAATATTATTTGTCTTGTTCAAGGATGTATGACTGTATGAGAAGTGAAATATCCAACATGTTTAGACTGGTTGTCAGGAAACCAGTCAAGATAATGAGGCATTTAGCTACCATGCATGATGTTATTATGGCTATGGTTTGATGTCACCTGTTACTGCTGGTTAGCTGTTGTTCTTGGTAACTGCTACTACTGTCCCTGTTACACTTTAAATATATATTATTGCTTGATTGCTTACAGATGTTCTTTGCCTTTTCGATCTCAAAGGTCCTGTTTTCAAACATGTGGTGCTCTCTTAGTTATCTTATTCATTGTTAAGACTGGTGTGGCTCTTATAATACTAGATTCTGAGTTATAGTTGCTGCTTGTTTACTGATTGCTGCTACCTGTTGTCCTGATGCCCTGGATTTCTGAAAAAATTGGGAAGGGCTATTGGTCTTTTGAGGTAACTTGTGGTTATGTGTTGTTGTTATTTTTGCTACACATATAGCCCTATAGGACTGTTCTGTGGTGCTGAAAAAGTTACTGATCTACTGTGCTTTAGTGCAAGTCATTGCTGCATATTCTGCCTCATTTATATAGTTGCTGTTAAGGCTGTTTGGTTATGCTTTAAGGCTGTTGTTGGGTTGCTATTTTCAACTGTAATCACTGCTGTCTGTAATTCCAGTTTCTGGTTACTAATGGTTGTGTTCCATTAGTTGCATAATGGTTATTTTCTAATGCAGTTATCTACCATGTTTAGCTGTTGTTTGGTTGTTGTTTAAGGTCACTTCTGGCTGGTGTTTGGACTGTTATTTGAGCTCATTTTCTGCTGTTATTAGCTGCTGTTCTAGCTGGTGTTTGGACTGTTATTTGAGCTCATTTTTTGCTGTTATTTAACTGCTGTTTTGGCTACTGATTGATTGCTATTTGGCTTTGTTTCTTTGTTATTTACTCTTTGTAATCAACTCTTTGTATTTTGGTAAAATTGTGTCCTGCACAAACACATGTTGCTGCCTTTATTTTGAGGCATTTGTGTTTATAATCTGAGGCATGGCCAGTGAAAAATCGGCCATTTGTTTCTTTGCACTCTAGCCCAAAACCAGTGCAACAAAAGAATCAACTGCAATAGTATAAAATAGCTACATGGCTAATTGTATTGGTGTGTGAATAGTTTTAAATAACTATGTTGCGTATAAAACTCTAAAATTAGATATTAGGACCTTCTACCTCCTTTACCTATTGTTTGAATTTAAAGAATGTAGTCACCATGTGTTTATTTTGGTTCGCATATGAAACTTGAGTCTATTTCTTTAGAAGTAGTTATAAAATGATATGTACCGCCTCACAGTTTAAAAGATAGTCTGAATTAATCCCTGAATATCGTACCCCTTGTTTTTGATGAATTGGAATAACAATTGGTGTATTCTTTTTGTATGGTGTCAAAGGTTAGAATTGTCGTACCGGCATTTGAGGACGAATGTTTCTAAGGGGGGGAGGATGTAACGCCCCGTATTTTCGGGTAGCGGTTGAACTCATAACGTAGGTGAGTAGACCCGGACCCGGGAAAATTTTCGTTATACTTGTGTATATTAATAAGAGGATTAGTATATAAAAGGGCGTGATCCCGAAATAATTTTGAGATTTAGTAAGAGTGACGACGGAGTTGAATAAATTGTGTGTCCCCGAATAGAGTATAGACTGGTATTTTTATTACGGGAATTACGATATTGACATAAGAGGATTTTAGTAATCGTCGGGATTTAAATAATTGGAGACCGAAAATTTAATTGTGTGTATAATTAATTAATTGTGGGATTAATTAATTAAAGAGGGGGACAATATATAGTGGGATTTTATCGTGTATGTGTTTAAAATGATTTGGGGTGGCTAAGCCCCCAAACCGATCGATCGACAGCAACCATAAGCCTTCCTTCTCCATTTTTTTTTCCAATTCTTCACTTCCATCTCTTCAACCTTCATCTTCATCAAGAATCTGTAGGAACCCTTCCATGGATAACGAGGTGTTGCACTCCAGGCAGAAGAAGTAAAGCCTCAGTTGGTGGGGTTCTGAAATTTTCGACCAAAAATTGGGGATTTTCGGGAGCTTCCATATAACCCAAACGAGGGAGAATTCTTGGTGTTCTGGGCTTTGATTCCAGTAGAATCGAAGCCAAGAACGAGCTTAGAAACTTAGAAGCTAAACAAGAAACCTTGAATGCGAAAGGATTCTGGCGCGAATCGATTTTGGGGATTCTGTTTCAGTTTTGTCTGAAGCTGTTGGGATGACAGGTTCGACGACACTCGTCACTGAATTTAAGAGAGGTAATCTTCTTTATTCTCTAAGTTTGTACAAGTTCTAGACTTGATTCTTTCTATTAGTTCTAAAGACGATTGTCAAAAAATGCGAATTTGGGTTGGGTATCGTTAGGACTGCTGTAATTGGGAGTTACTGGGATTGCATGTGAAATTATGGTACTATTTTGGAGATTGTAGTAGTATAAGAAGGAGGATTAAGAGAGTGGGATGTTTCACTACTTACATAGATTTCGATTTAAAAGGAATATAGGTTCTACGCGTTCGAGGTGTTCGTTAGAATGTCCCTAAGAATCTGTTTTTAATGTGTTGATTCGATTGTGATGTAATTCGTCCGTATGATGTAGATAATCATTCATAGAGCTTACAAGGACCCGTGGAACTTAGATAAATTCGACAACAAGGTTGAAGTTCTAAAATGAGGCATACTCTAATATTGAGTTGATTAGTTCGTCTAAGAGGTATGTGAAACTCTTTCTTCTTTCTTTTTGGCATGATTTAATGAAAGTACGGCGGACGTACTTAATTCTTATACAGTTTAATTCCTAATGAGGATTGTTATGAGAAGTGCCTATGATTTTTCAGCAAAGAGTTTATTATGACTTTATTACAATGATTTGATTGAGAGTGAAATGATAATTTTTACTTACATATGGTTACTCATGATATCTACTCGTTCTAAGTGTTACTACATTACCTCACCGAGTCCCGGGCCGGGTTACGACTCGTGCACAGCCTTGCATTGTTCACCGAGACCCTCACTAGAGGGCCGGGTTACGTAGGATGTATCCATAGATGAGATATGACTTTACCGAGTCCCAGCATGGGCCGGGTTATGATATGATTCCACCGAGTCCCGCATTAGTGGGTCGGGTTACGTCACAGGTATATATATGTATATGGACACGCATTCATGTTTTCTTGCCTTGACTCTCATTTTTATAAGGCACAGCTG
Organism: Anisodus acutangulus; assembly: GCA_029783415.1. NCBI lineage: Eukaryota > Viridiplantae > Streptophyta > Magnoliopsida > Solanales > Solanaceae > Anisodus > Anisodus acutangulus. The sequence continues at coordinate 13,647,290 of CM056498.1, forward strand.
ACTTTTATGATTTATGGCACAGTTGGATTTGGATCCTTATTTTTATACTGATCTTTTGTTTCTGTTGGCTAATTATGATCTCTTTTACAGCTTCATGTTTTACATACTCAGTACATTATTTTGTACTGACCCCCTTTCCTCTGGGGGCTGCGTTTCATGCCCGCAGGTACATGTTTTCAGTTTGGTGAACCTCAGGCCTAGGTTCCTACTCAGCAGGTTGGAAAGATCCTTTGATCCAGGGCTTTGTTATTTTGGTACCGAACCTGTTTTAGACTTATGTTTGTATTTAGGGGCACGACGGGGCCCTGTCCCGTCATGTCGTTATTATTCTTATAGAGGTCTGTAGACAGTGGTGGGTTGTACTTATGTAAGGGTTATGACTCTGTTTTGGTCAGTCATGCTATTGTATTCTGTGTTGAGGTGTTTCCATGTATATGCGTTAGTACCTGTTAGCAGCCTTGTCGGCTTGTCTGTTATATTGTGTTGGCTAGTTGTGACTCCTCAGGAGACAGGTATATTCGGGGGTAAAGGCAGCCTTGTCGGCTTGCCTACCCTGGCATATATTGCTATTGCGGCGTTATGCTGCCGGATTTCAGACTCATTAAGTGTTAGTTGGATTATATGTGACAGGTTAGTATAATGACGTCATTAGGGTGGTTAGTCGCGGCCCGTCGGGTCGGGTCGTGACAGGATCGCTAATGGACCTTGTATTATGTATGGTTATTTAGTGGAGGGTATTTTAGGAATTTCAGGATTGTATTATGTTCGCCCTAGTTTTCACATATATATACTAGGGCGCCGTTTTCTTTCTTTGATATCAATCAAGAGAGAATGATAGAATTGTAAACTCAAACTCCCTATTTGATTATAGTAAAATCTGCAATGGCAAAGTGGACGTAGCTCTCACATTGAGGGTGAATCACTATAAATCTGTGTATTATTTGTTCTTCGCTTATTTAATATTTTCTGATTAGTTAGGATTTGAGACTCAAATCCTAACAACTGGTATCAAGAGCGACAGGTTATGTTTCGATTCAAAAAATGATGGGAGGCGAAGATGGTTCAGCGCACATCATCGGGAAATTCGATGGTACAAAATTTGCATTTTGGAGAATGCAGATTGAAGATTATTTGTACGGCAGAAAGCTTCATCAACCGCTGAGTCCGAAGCCAGAGGAGATGAATGATGCAGAGTGGAATCTCCTTGACAGACAGGTTCTAGGAGTCATTAGATTGACTTTGTCAAAGAACAATGCTCACAACGTGGTGAAAGAGAAGACCACTGCTGGCATGACGAAGGTTTTGTCCGATATGTATGAGAAACCTTCGGTAAACAATAAGGTATTTCTCATGAAGAAAATTTTTCATCTAAAGATGGAGGAAGGTGCTCCTGTTGCAACACACGTGAATGAATTCAACATGATTGTCAATCAATTATCATCTGTTGCAATTGAGTTTGACGATGAAGTGCAAGCCCTAATTTTGTTGGCGTCTCTACCGAATAGCTAGGAGTCGATGAGAGCAGCGGTTAGTAATTATGTTGGCAGTGATAAACTAAAATTCAACGATGTTAGAGATCGTATCCTTGTTGAGGAAGTTCGCAGGATAGATTCTAGTGAGGCATCGACGAGTTCTGCTTTGAATATTGAGAACAGAGGAAGAAATTATGACAGAAACTACAACCGAAATAAGGGCAAGTCAAAGTCGAGGAATGGTAGGGGTCAATCCAGATCCGAGCGAACACTTGAGTGTTGAAACTGTGGGAAACCGGGTCACATCAAGAAGAATTATAGGGCACCGAAGAAGGAGGACAACAAGGGGGTGGAATCAATGCTGCCACTGAAGACATTGGTGATGTGTTGTTGTTGTCTGTTGACAGCCCAATCGACTCTTGGGTGCTTGACTCATGAGTGTGTTTCCACACCACCCCATATCGTGATATAATGATGAATTACGTTGTTGGGTATCTCGGGAAAATCTATTTGGCAGATGGTAAGCCTTTAGACTTTGTTGGTATTGGAGACATTAATTTGAAGATGTCAAATAAAAACGTGTGAAAGATCACAAAGGTTAGACATGTGCCGAATCTGAAGCCTAATCTGATCTCATTGAGTCAGCTTGATGATGAGGGACCTGATCTTAACTTTTATAATGGATCCTGGAAGGTGATAAAGGGTGCTATGGTGGTTGGTCGATGTAAGAAAATTGGTACTCTTTATATGACGACGAGCTGTCGTGATACAGTTGTTGTTGTTGTTGATAACACCAAGAAGACAGAACTGTGGCATTGCAGGCTGGGGCATATGAGCGAGAAAGGGATGAAGCTTCTGGTGACTAACGACATGATTTTGGAGCTGAAGTCGGTGGATCATCATATGTGTAAGAGCTACATTCTCGGAAAACAGAGGCGAGTAAGTTTTTCAAATGCAGGTAGAGAATTGAAAGTTGAGAAGCTTGAATTAGTGCACACTAACGTGTGGGGACCTGCTATTGTCCCCTCACTTGGAGGTTCGCATTACTACGTGACCTTCATTCATGATTCAACCAGGAAGTTATGGGTCTATTTTATAAAAAATAAATCCGACGTATTCATTATCTTCAAAAGGTGGAAAGCTATGGTCGAGAATGATACAAACCTCAAATTAAGGAGCATGAGGTCCGACAATGATGGAGAATACATTGACGGTCACTTCAAACAATATTGTGTTGATAATGGGATCAAGATGGTGAAGACTATTCCTGGAATGCCCCAACAAAATTGAATAGCGGAAAGGATGAATCGAACATTGAACGAGCGTGCACGGAGCATGAAACTACATGCTGGACTGCCCATCACATTCTGGGCAGATGCAATCAATACCGCAACTTTCTTGATTAATAGTGGACCGTCTGTTCCTTTGGATTTCAGAATTCCAGAAGAGGCATGGAGTGGAAAAGAGGTATTCTTTTCTGAAAGTATGTTCATATTGATGCTACTGCTAGAAGTAAACTTGATTCGAAATCTAAGAAGTGTTATTTTATTAGATATGGTGACACCGAGTTTGGTTATTAATTCTGGGATGACCAAAATAGGAAGATCATCCGAAGCAGGGACATCGTCTTCAATGAACAAGTGTTGTACAAGAATAAGTTGCAGGAAAGTTTAGAAAGAAAAGTCTCTAAGAACAAGAAATCTGAAATAGTTGATTTGAGAGACTTCTCGTCACCCGAGCTACAACAAGGTATTACTGCGGTAGAGGAACAAGCATCACATGAAGAAGACCGACAAGCTAGTGATGGCGAGGTTGATGAAAATGCTAATTCAAAAACAAATCAGTGCACATCGATCACAGAATTACGCAGATCATCCAATATCAGTAAGCCGGTTCACAGGTTCTCTCCGTCCCTCAACTACATTCTGCTCACTGACAGAGGGGAGTTGTAATGTTGCGAAGAAGCGATGCAAGTATATGAATCGATCAAGTGGGAGCTGACAATAAAAGATGAGATGGACTCACTGTTGTCAAATCATACATGGGTGTTAGCTAAGTTACCAAATGAGAAGAAGACATTACAGAACAAATGGTTCTACCGGATAAAGGAAGAACACGATGGAAGTAAGTGTTTTAAAGCGAGGCTGATTGTGAAGGGATTTCAACAGAAAGAAGACATTGACTACACGGAGATCTTCTATCCCATAGTAAAGTTAGTGACAATCAGAACTATTCTTGGACTGGTAGCAAAGGAAGATCTACATCTTCAACAGATGGATGTGAAAACTATTTTTCTTCATGGTGATTTAGAGGAGGAAATTTACATGAAGCAACCTGAGGGATTTGAGGTCAAGGGAAAAGAGAAGATGGTGTACAAGCTTCAAAAGAGCCTGTACGGACTGAAACAAGCTCCAACACAATGGTATAAGAAGTTTGACAGCTTTATGAAGAAAGCCGAATTCCTAAGGTGCGAAGCAGATGTCACGCCCGACTTTTTCTCAAGACTTCCCTTAGGGCGTGATGGCACCTGGACAACTATCCCTTTCCAGGCGAACCATTTCATTTTTTTCTTCCTAAATTATACATACATCTAGATGCAGAAATAATATAATCATGTACTTCTTTAATGAAAACACGAGCCAATACTCGAGCATCCAAAAAAAAATTCTAGACTCGATGGAAGTTCAAATATAAAATAAGAAAATATTCGAATCTTAAAAGAAAACAGTCTCATGTGGGCCATTCCCCGAGTTAACGAAACTTGATTCTTCAAATGTACTTAATCTAGAATAACTTTTGCCAAATCCGAAGCAATGGATTGGTGGGACAATAAGGCTGTGGGACGATCGCTAACCCTGTTGCGGAGTTTTTCCTCTATCGCGCTTTCCTGAAACATGTTAAATAAAATAGTCAGCCCTACCATCCGGGGCTGAGTGAGAACCTCGCCTTACAATCCCAAGTAACTTCACAATATTCTAATTTCAAACATATTATAAATAAAATAAGCATGTTGTGAAAAACAGATTACAACACTTTCATTAGATAAGCCAATACATATTCACGTGCAAAATCTTCTCCCCACTCGTCCTAGGAAATATTTAGTTTAACCAGTACCCCTGCTTTACCCATATAACATATTATATATTTGTTGTGGTACGTGCAACCCGATCTAATGCATTTATATATTGGTTGATGTACGTGCAACCCGATCCAATGCATTTATATATTTGTTGCGGTACGTGCAACCTGATCCAATGCATTTATATATTCATTGCAGTACGTGCAACCCGATCCAATGCATTTATATATTCGTTGCAGTACGTGCAACCCGATCCAATGTATTTATATATTTGTTGTGGTACGTGCAACCCGATCCAATGCATTTATATATTTTTATATATATATATGTTATATGTTCAAAAGACTCAAATAATATTTCCTTCTTTGAACTTTTCGCCCTTCCCACTTGTAAGGGTTATAACTCTCGAACCGTAACTTCAAATAAAGTGTTTCTTACGCCGAGCCGAAGGTAACACGGGGACCTATCACTATCCCAAGTTTCCTCTGAAAATACGTAGTGTAACTAGCACAAATTCATGCAAGAAACAACCCTATGAAAACTATCTCGCCAGAATATATGTAAAACAAACCACAATCTTAAAAAAGTCATAACCTTTTATCCGGAAGTCGAATTTATCTCCGTAAAGTCTCAAACTTTCTACAGAGAAATCTAGAACTTTTATTCAGTACAACTTTTTAGATTCCTCACCTAAACATTCAGTTCTTTTATTTTAACAACTCTCATAAAATTATTTCGCCAGATTTTTGTAAAAACAAAACACAATATTAAAATAGTCATAACTTTGTATCCGTAAGTCAAATTTATATCCTTAAAGTCTCAAACTGTCTAGGACAGAGAAATCTAAAACTTTTATCCAGCACAACATTTCAGATTCCTCACCGAAACATTCAGTTATTCCGTTATACGTTCTGCCTTCAGGATTAAATTCGATCCGAGGCTGAAACTTTAAACTGCGATAACTCTCAAACCGTATATCATTTTTAGCTCTTCTTGGGCTCAATATGATCGTGAAGGAGAGATGTACAATCCTGTAAATTGTCATCCAAATCTAACAAATATAACTCAGCAAAACAGCTTGTAATTTCCTGACCCAAGCTAGTTATTAAATAACCTATTAATAATATGTATTGTAACTTAAAATAAAGGATTTTACTAAGAGTTATGAGTGACAGAAATCACTTTTTGTTGTTTTGCAAATGAACTTTCAAACTCCAACTAATCCTCTCCCTTCTTGCTCTCTTGGTATTTTTCTGATTTTTTGTTCTTTATGCTAAGTGCTTTCTTTTGTGCTATGTAGAATATATAGTGAGTTATGTGCATGTAACTTGTGGGAGGTGGAAGGAGAAGAGATTGAGGGAGATTAAAGGGGAATGGGGGGAATGTACGGGCAGATTGTAAGGGGAAGGGTGAATGAACATGCAAATGGTTTCTCTTATTATTATTATTATTATTATTATTATTATTATTATTACTTTGTAACCAATCAGGATTTTACATTCTCCCCTCCTTAAACAACATTCGTCCTCGAATGTGAATAAGATCGTAACACAAGCATATAGACACACAAACAGCACACACATGAAACTCAACTTAACACATTTTTTTACCTTACTCATATAGGAATGGATATTTGACTTTCATCGCGTCTTCGGCTTCCCATGTGGCTTCTTTTGTGGAGTGATTTCTCCACAAGACCTTCACGGAAGTGATATATTTATTCCTGAGGCGCTTAACCTGTCTATCCAGTATTTTTATCTGAATCTCCTTGTATTGAAGCTCTTCATTCAGGACTATCTCCTTGAGTCGGATGACGTGACCTGGATCGTGCAAGTATTTCCGTAACATTGACACATGGAAGACCGGGTGCACCGCTTCTCATTCTTGTGGAAGGGCTAGTTCGTAAGCCACATTCCCCACTCTTCGTAAGATCTCATATGGTCCAATAAACTTTGGGCCCAACTTCCATTTCTTGCAAAATTGCATTACTCCCTTCATTGGAGAGACTTTTTAAAAATACTTTCTCCCCTTCTTGAAATTCGAGATCTCTTTTATGATGGTCTGCATAAGATTTATGGCGGCTATGAGCTGTTTTGATTCGCTCCCGAATTATCAGCACTTTGTCATTTGTTTCTTGAATGGATTCGGGTCCGAACAGTTGCGTCTCACCCACTTCGAACCATCCCAGTGGAGATCTACATCTTCGCCCATATAAGGCTTCGAATTGAGCCATTTGTATGCTAGATTGAAAGCTGTTATTGTAGGCGAACTCAATTAGACATAGATGGTTCGACCGGTTGCCCCAAAAGTCTAACACACAAGACTGCAATATGTCCTCAAATGTTTGAATTGTTCGTTCAGCTTGTCCGTCGATTTACGGATGGAAAGCCATACTCAACTTGACCTTTGTCCGGAGGCCGTGCTGGAAAACTTTGCCAAAAGTGTGAGGTGAACTGGGAACCCCTATCCGAAATAATTTGTAATGGAATCCCGTGTAACCTTAGTATTTCCTTTAAATAAATCTGTGCGTACTGCGGCGCCCGATATGTAGTCTTGACCGGTAGGAAATGGGTTGACTTTGTAAGTCGATCTACAATCACCCAAATAGAATCATAACCTTCTCGAGTTTTTGATAGACCAGTCACAAAATCTATATGAATCGCCTCCCATTTCCACATGGTGACACCAATGTCATGAAGTTGTCCGCCGAGTTTTTGATGTTCGGCTTTTACCTGTTGACACGTAAGATACCTTTCGACAAACTCTACAACATCTTTCTTCATTCCATCCCACCAGTAATTTACCTTGAGGTCCTGATACATTTTTGTTGACCTTGGATGAATGGAATACCTTGTGTTGTTACCCTCATCTAAGATATTTCTTCTTAGATCCCTTACTTTAAGGACGCATAACCTACCCTTATACCGAAAGGTACCGTCATTTTCTCTTAATGTAAACTGTGAAGGTTTTCCCTGTTGAATCCTCTCTCGAAACTTAACAAACTATGTATCCTCAAACTGACTTTCTTTTATTTCCGAAGCTAAGGCAGACTGAGAGGTATCATGCACCGCCACCCTGCCTTCACCGACCTCAGTTAAACTAACCCCGATGTTTCCCAATTTTTGTACCTCACGGACAATACCCCTCTTTTGTATTGCCAAGTGGGCCAAGCTGCCCATTGATCTCCTACTGAGTGCGTCAGCCACTATGTTAGCTTATCCATGATGGTAAAGAATGCTAAGGTCATAATCCTTAAGCAACTCTAACCATCTTCTTTGTCGCAGATACAAATCCTTCTGTGTGGTTATGTACTGTAAACTCTTGTGATATGTATATATATCTACATGCACCCCATACAAATAGTGTCTCCATATTCATAAGGCAAATACTACCGCAGCCAATTCCAAGTCATGAGTTGGATAATTCTTCTCATGTATCTTCAATTGTCGAGATGCATACGCAATCACTTTTCCAAACTGCATCAAGACACATCCTAACCCAACCCTAGAGGCATCACAATAGATTGTGAACCCTTCTTATCCTGATGGTAAGGTTAGGACTGGAGCAGTAGTCAACAACTACTTCAGTTTCAGAAAACTTGCTTCACATACTTCTGACCACTGGTACTTAACCGCTTTCTGAGTCAATCGGGTCAAATGAGCAGCAAGACTAGAGAAACCTTTAACAAATCTTTTATAATACCCAGCAAACCCAAGAAACTCCTAACTTCTATCGGAGTGGTAGGTTTTTTCCAGTTCTTCACTACTTCGATCTTTTGGGGGTCTACCATAATTCCATCCCGTGACACAACATGGCCCAAGAAGGCTACCTTTTCCAACCAAAATTCACACTTTGAAAATTTAGCATACAGTTTCTCCTGTTCTAAGACTTGAAGCACTACCCTCAGATGCTATTCATGTTCTTCAACACTTTAGCTGTAAATTAGAATATCATCGATGAATACAATCACAAACAAATCTAAGAATAGTTTGAAGATTCTGTTCATGAGGTCCATAAAAGTTGTTGGGGCATTGGTTAACCCGAAAGACATTACAAGAACTCATAATGGCCATATCGGGTTCTAAAGGTTGTTTTGGATATATCATCAGGATTTATTTTCAGCTAGTGATATCCCGAACGAAGGTCAATCTTGGAAAAATAATTGGCTCCCTGAAGTTGGTCAAAAAGAACATCGATTCTTAGTAACGGGTATCGGTTCTTGATCGTGACCTTATTGAGTTGTCGATAATCAATGCACATTCGGAGCGAACCGTCTTTTTTCTTCACAAAAAGGACTAGTGCACCCAGGGGGAAGCACTAGTCCTTATAAAGCCGTTATCCAGAATGTCTTTCAATTGTTATTTTAACTTTCTCAATTCAACTGGGTCATTCGATATGGAGGAATAGAAATGGGCCTTGTACCCGAAATTAACTCTATAGCGAACTCCACCTCTCTATCCGGAGGAAGGCCTGGAAGATTTTCAGGGAAAATCTCTGGAAAATTTTGAACAATAGGGACAGTATGCACTTCGGGGGAGTCTTTTTGGGTATCTATTATATTATCCAGGTAAGAGTATTCCACTTCGTGACTTCTTAATAACTTTTGAGCCTTAAGATAGGAAATAAGTTGACTCGAGGGTGTCCCAATTCTACCCCTTATAAAAATATTAGGTTCTCTTGAAAAAGATAATTTTACAACCTTTTGCCCGTAATCCAACGTGGCATAACATGCCGACAGGCAATCCCTACTAAAAAAATGTTAAAGTCTACCATATCAAGTAATACTAAGTCTTCTATTGTTCCTATGCCATTTATTTCTAATGGGAAATTTTTAATCACCCGATAAGCCCAAATTGAGGCCCCCACTGGTGTCATGACCTCAAAGGGTTCACTTAAACCGGAAGGTTCTACATGTATATTCTTAGCAAAACCTATCGATATATACGAAAATGTAGAGCCAGGATCATATAATACAAGTGTAGGAATACTTGAGACCAACAAAATTCATGTGACCACCTCATTAGATGCCTCCGTCTCATTCCTCTGGTGCAAAGCGTAGAGCCGGTTAGGATTGTTGGACTGTTGACCTTCCTGACTCTGTCGGGACTAGTTTCCCTGATTTCCCTTGTGGGCAGCTGTGGTTGGTTCTGACCTCCCATGAGAAAACTGAGTTTGGGTTCTCCTCTTGCAATCCCTGGCATAGTGATCTGGTTCTCCACAGCTATAACATCTTTTCAATGAGAACCAACATTCTCCAGCATGTCTCTTTTGACAAACCTTACAGACCAGTTTGTCACCTCCTGTGTTAGGATTGGTGGCCTTGACCTTGCAACATTGATGATTGACCCATCTATATCCCTAAGTCCTAAAATGAGATTGGCCTACTGACTGGCTCGGTTTTGTAGAACCCCTACTGCCCTCTTGCCTCTGGTTTTGGTCCTGATTAAAGGATCCTGACCATCGAAGCCTCTTATGCGAATACTCTCTTTTTGCTTTAGTAAAATTTTCTACCCTCATAACCATGTCGACGATCTGAAGGTAAGTCCGATCATTGGCTAATGCCACTACCTTCTCTGCTAGGTTCGGGTTTAAACCCTCAATAAATCTTTTGACATTCTCCCTTTCCGTAGAAACAATGTGTGCGTTGTCTCATGAATTGGGTATCGTATTCTTGCACACTGCGGTCCCCTTGTTTCAATTATTCAAACTCACATCTGAGCGCATCTTTTTGGGTGTTCGGCATATACTTTTCAATGAATGTTGCTCTGAACTCCCCCCACGCCATTAGTGGTGACATCGGGGGACGATTTCTTCTAAAATTCCTCCACCACACCCCTGCGTCGTCCACTCACCAAATTGACGCCATACGTCTCCACACATCCTAGGGTAAACATTATGTCTTCTACCTCATCGAGGAACACTATCGGGTCAAACTTGGAGTCCTTCCCTAAGTAGATAGGTTCCCTTCTTCTCATAAAATTTGCCTATAGCCTATCCGGTACTGCCTGAGCTTCTATATTTTCGGCCAATGGTGCAGTCATAACTGGTTCATGGGCCATCGAGTTCTGGGTCGAGCTATGACTGAGACACTAGGTGCAGCCTGAACCATGTGTGGAACTGCAACTTTCATCAACTCCATGAGTCTATCTAATTTTTGTCCCACTGTTTCCTGGGCCGTTTGACTCTCATTTTCTTCAACATTCTCCATGCTATCTTCAGACACCGCTTCCTCAACTAGAGGTATAGGAGCTTCGTGATGAACCTCTTCTTGAACCCTCGATTCCTGTACTGGGACTCTTGGGGTTGCCATTGTCCCCTCGCTCTTCCCCGGGTAGTTCTGATCGACCTTCACACCACCAGTACTTATGAATATACCATTTTTTGTAATGACAAACACGCCCATATTTTAGAAGACGTGATGTCTACATTAACTCCCAAAAAATTTCTTATACCTCATAAGCATGCAACACCACAAGAAAGGTAAAATGCAAAATTAACAACATATTATTTCCTTCTTGCGTTCATAGTACTTCATTCCATCTTATTCTAAAATGATATAATCTTATACTAAATCCTATCAGATAATTCTCTGTCACCCATTATATATCTTCAACTCAAACTTGCATTTACTACAACACGATTTAAAGGGCTTAACCGCGTGAATCGCCTACTTCGTTGATTGGCATGCAACTCCTTGTGAACCGTGTTCCTTGACTCCCTTTCCTTATCGTCCATTCTTTCTTTCATCTTCCAGACTTCCTTCACTTGACGTAGAAATTTGAGCAAGGAGCCCTCTTTAATATCTCCAATTAGCATCTTTGCTCTTCTAAACAAGGAGTGGAAATCTTCTGGGTGGAGTTGACAATTATCTGTAGTATGACTCCAATCGAATAGTTGAAAAAGGTCGGGTCATATGATTGCCTCTTCCGTCTAGCCCTAAGTAAATCCATACATCGTACGATTGTGTCAACCACATATGTGCCAAAGTCGTCTCTTGGGTCCATCTTACGATCCATGAATTCCTTTTGAGCTCGCATTTCCCTTTTCATTTCCATGAGCACTTCCTTCTTGGTTGGAACTCGTATTATAACCACCATCTACAAAAACACTTGTTAGTTAGTTTATCATTGTGTAGTCTCCTTCCCTAATCTGTTTGAAGGAGGTAGTACGAGAACCAAGACTTTGAAAAGACTCATGATAGGCACGAGGAGAGTATGAAGAAAATAAAACTGTTTAAGATGTTATCACGTTCACCTATTACTAAGGGGCGCACACACCGTCGCAATAAGTAACTGTTCAAACACCGAACTCAAAGAAATTTCCTAGAATCTCCTAACCTGGTTTAGCTCTGATACCAACTTGTCACGCCCCGACTTTTTCTCAAATCTTCCCTTAGGGTGTGATGGCACTTGGATAACTATCCCTTTCCAGGAGAACCATTTAATTTCTTTTCTTCCTAAATTATACATACATCTAGGTGTGCAGAAATAATATAATCATGTACTTTTTTAGTGAAAACACGAGCCCATACTTGAGCATCCAAAAAAAATTTCTAGACTCGATGGAAGTTCAAATACAAAATAAAAAAATATTCGAATCTTAAAAGAAAACAGTCTCGTGTGGGGCATTCCCCGAGTTAACGAAACTTGATTCTTCAAACGTACTTAATCTAGAATAACTTTCACCAAAATCCGAAGTAATGGATTGGTGGGACAATAAGGCTGCGGGACAATCGCTAGCCCTGTTGCGGAGCTTTTCCTCTATCGTGGTTTCCTGAAACATGTTAAATAAAAGAGTCAGCCCTACCATCCGGGGTTGAGTGAGAACCTCGCCTTACAATCCCAAGTAACCTAACAATATTCTAATTACAAACATACTATAAACATAATAAGCATGTTGTGAAAAACAGATTACAACACTTTCATTATATAAGCCAATACATATTCACGTGCAAAATCTTCTCCCCACTCGTCCTAGGAAATACTTAGTTTAACCAGTACCCCTGCTTTATCCCATATAACATATTATATATTTGTTGGGGTACGTTCAACCCGATCCAATGCATTTATATATTTGTTGTGGAACGTGCAACCCGATCCAATGCATTTATATATTTGTTGCGGTACGTGCAACCGGATCAAATGCATTTATATATTTGTTGCGGTACGTGCAACCCGATCCAATGCATTTATATATTTGTATATATATATGTGATATGTTCAAAAGACTCAAATAATATTTCCTTCTTTCAATTTTTCGCCCTTCCCACTTGTAAGGGTTATAATTCTCGAACTGTAACTTCAAATAAGGTGTTTCTTACGCCGAGCCGAAGGTAACACACAGACCTATCACTATCCCAAGTTTCCTCTGAAAACTGTCTCGCCAGAATACTTAGTGTAACTAGCATAAATTCACGCAAGAAACAACCTTATCAAAAATGTCTCGCCAGAATATTTGTAAAACAAACCACAATCTTAAAACAGTCATAACTCTTTATCTGTAAGTCGGATTTATCTCCGTAAAGTCTCAAACTTTTAAAAACAGAGAAATATAGAAATTTTATTCAGTACAACTATTCAAATTCTTCACCGAAACATTCAGTTCTTTTATTTTAACAACTCTCATAAAACTATTTCGCCAGATTTACGTTAAAACAAAACACAATCTTAAAACAGTCATAACTTTGTATCTGTAAGTCGGATTTATCTCCGTAAAGTCTCAAACAGTCTAGTACAGAGAAATATAAAACTTTCATGCAGCACAACATTACAGATTCCTCACCGAAACATTCAGTTATTCCGTTATACGTTCTGCCTTCCGGATTTCATTCGATCCAAGGCAGAAACTTTAAACTGCGATAACTCTAAAACCTTATGTCGGTTTTAGCCCCTCTTGGGCTCAATCTGATCGCCAAGGAGATATGTACAACCTTGTAAATTTTCATCCAAATCTAAAAAGTATAACTCAGCAAAACCGAATGTAATTTTATGACCCAAGCTAGTTATTAAATAACCTATTAATAATAATTTCATGATCATTCTTCCAACATCCGGATTATATTTTAACATATATTGTAACTTAAAATAAAGGATTTTACTAAGAGTTATGAGTGAGAGAACTCACTTTTTGTTGTTTCGTACTGCAAATGAACTTTCAAACTCCAACTAATCATCTCCCTTCTTGCTCTCTTGGTATTTTTCTGATTTTTGCTCTTGGTATTTTTTCTGATTTTTTGTTCTTTGTACTAAGTGCTTTCTTTTGTGCTATGTAGAATATATATTGAGTTGTGTGTGTGTAACTTGTAGGAGGTGGAAGGAGAAGAGATTGAGGGAGATTAAAGGGGAAGGGGGGAATGTACGTGCAGATTGTAAGGGGAAGGGGGAATGAACATGCAGATGGTTTCTCTTATTATTATTATTATTATTATTATTATTATTATTATTATCATTATTATTATTATTACTTTGTAACCAATCAGGATTTTACAGCAGATCACTGTTGTTACTTCAAGAGATTTGAAGACTCATACATGATACTTCTCCTTTATGTTGACGACATGCTGATCGTAGGAGCAGACCTACATGAGATTGATAGGCTGGAGAAGAAGCTGTCAGAAGAATTTGCAATGAAGGATCTGGTAGCAGCAAACCAAATCCTCAGGATGAGAATCATCAGAAGTAAGGAGGGCCTCAAGCTCTCACAAGAAGAATACGTGAAGAATGTTCTCAAGAGGTTCAACATGGATGATGCCAAGCCAGTCAGTACTCCCTTGGCTGGACACTTTTTTTTTCAAAGGATCAGTCGCTTGTGACCGAGGACGAGAAGGAGCATATGGACAAAGTACCTTATGCCTCTGATATTGGCAGTTTTATGTACACGATGGTATGTACGAGGCTAGACATTGCACATGCAGTGGGAGTTGTTAGAAGGTTTATGAGCAATTCGAGAAAGTAACACTAGGAGGCTGTAAAGTGGATTTTCAGGTATCTGAAGAGCAGCTCAATTTCAGCATTGTGTTTCCTGAAGTCAGGGATATGTTGATGCTGACAATGGTGGTGATATTCATAGCTACATAGCACATCTGGGTATGTCTACACCTTCGGAGGTACTGCGATTTGGTGGGTTTCAAAGTTGCAGAAGATAGTAGCTCTCTCTAGCCGTGAGGCTGAGTACGTTGCCATGACAGAGGCCACGAAGGAAATGATGTGGCTACAATCTTTTCTGTGGGAATTGAATCAGGACCACGAGGGGAGTGTGCTATACTGTGATAGCCAGAGTGTCATTCATTTGGCAAAGAACCTGGTCTACCATGCTTGCACAAAACACATACAACTCCGGTACCATTTCATCAAATCAGCTTTGGAAGATGGAGTATTAATGCTTGAGAAGATCCCAGGGAGTCAGAATCTAGCAGACATGCTGACGAAGGCCGTGCCTAATGATAAACTGAAGTTGTGTGCAACTCCAGTTGGACTTCTTGGATGAGGATCGGAGTCGCCGCTGCAGATGGAGACAGATGATTGAAATTAGTCTCCAAGTGGGAGATTGTTGAGTTGTGGAGCCTAATTCATCGCCAACACTATGAAGACCCTAGGCAGAGTATGGAATGTTGATCAACCTTGTGTTATGTAAGATTTTTAGTAGAGGATATTTTGGGAATTTCAGGCTTGTATTATGTTCGCCCTAGTTTTCGCTATTTATAGACTAGGGCGATGTTTTCTTTCTTTGATGTCGAGCAAGAGAGAAAGAGAGAATTGTAAACTCAAACTCCCTATTTGATTATAGTAAAATCTGCAGCGGCAAAGTGGACGTAACTCTTGCATTGAGGGTGAGCCACTATAAATTTGTGTGTTATTTGTTCTTCACTTATTTACTGTTTTCTGATTAGGTAGGATTTGGGACTCAAATCCTAACAAGATTTTGCGTCATTTAACCAAGACTTATTTCGAGTTGATGTACTGTAAGGAGTTCGTGATATCCTAAGACTTGGTGAAAGAGAAGCTTCTAATATAGGTAAAAAGAGCTTTCTTCTACTAAGTTTTACAGGTGGTCCGCGAGATATGTGTAGGTGTTACATGGACGCTATTGCATTAGTGTAACATTTTGGAAATCCTGATATATTTTTGACTATGACATGCAATTCCTCTTGGCCAGAAATAAAAGAACACTTGCACCCAACAGATGAAGCTCAAAATATACCTGATTTAGTTACTCGCGTGTTCAGGGTGAAGATAGAGGAGATGAAGACAGATATACTAAAAGAGGCACATAATTGGAGAAGTTGCAGCTTTGATGTACACTATAGAATTTCAAAAGTGTGGTCTTCCCATGCTCATTTCCTTGTTATACTTACTGATGACTACAAATTATTGACACTGGAGGCCTACGACAAATTTGCTTGCGCTGAGCTGCCTGATCCTAAGGTAAAATCTTACTTATATAAGCTTGTTATTAAACATATGATGCATGGGCCTTGTGGTCATTTAATCCTACAAATTCATGTTTGAAGAAAAAAAGAGAGTGCAAATTTAGGTATCCAAAGAGCTTTGCTGACAACACAACAAAAGGAAAAGACTCATACCCAATTTATAGAAGATGAAATACTGGTAATTTGTGAAAGTAGGGAACATTTTCTGGATAACTCATGGGTTGTTTCTTACAATCCTTATCTGTTGTTCAAATATAATTGTCATATAAATGTAGCGGTTTGTTCCGATATTAAAGTTGTCAAATATCTATATAAATATATATGTAAAGGATATGATAAAATTTCATTTCACTTACATGAAGAGAATATTGTGGGTTACAACAATTGTAGGAAATGGAAAGTAAGTAAATATTACAAATTTCTAGAAAGGATAAACTAAAAATTTCAGCAAACTGGAAATAAGAACGATTACAAACTCTTTGTGATTTGCTGAGTCGAGTGATGACACTCTGTCTTTAAGACAAGATTGCCCTGTATATATCCTTTTAGGTTGTCGGGCAATAGTCTCCCTAGATACAACAACAACATACCAAATAAGCAAAGGAAACTCAAGTGTTACTCTTGAAGAACTTTGAGTATAGTAAACTTGCTAGAGAGGAAGAAGAAGATTTCCAAAAATTTCTGTGAGAGTTTTCTTAGTGTTCAACAATTGAGCCAAAGGCCTCAATTTATAGTGTAATGAGATGACCCCTCAACTATCCAACTACTGGCCTTCAATAGCTATGTATTGGAACTTATTGAGGGGTTACACTCAGCCAAATAATGGTTGAATTCATGTGCCAAATAATGGATATTCAATGCTCCAAAATCAGCCCAAAAGTCAGAACTTTCCATCTTCCCGCCGCAGCATTCTGCCTCCGAAGCTCCGCGGCTCCAGTGGCTGAACACCCAATTAGCGTCGTGGTGCTCCGGCACCTCGGCTCCGACGGGTCTGCGTCGTGGCCCTTCGCGGCTCTGTGGCGATTTCCGACTTGTTTCATCTTACACTTCTTCCTTCGTTTACCAACGTGGAATACTTGTCATTTGTCCAATAACCGTCCATCATTCTATGTCTCAAACGTCTCACTTACGTACCAATGTCTCTTTCACTAATAAAATTTGCGATACTTGGCACTACGTGTGCACGTGTGTGAAAACGATGTTTCGGACGTGTGGGGTTCCAATTGTTTGAGTCATAAATAATGGAATAAACTTAACTCCATATTAGTGAATTTCCAACAATCCCCTCTTGAAAGAGATTTTGGCGCACTCACATTGTGCCTATTTCCAGCAATCTTTCAGTGGATTGATGTTGCATCTAGATAGGTAGCTTCTGCTTTGAACCTTCCATAGTTAAATACCATCGGACTTACTTACTGCGCGGTGAATGTGATGTCTTGAACCATCAGTGTTTAGCGTAAGTCAAGTCAACGGTACTAACACAACAACTTCCCTTACTCTGTTCTTCATAATGTTTTGTCCGTTGTGGTCGTGGACACTTCTTAGATTCTTAAGTGCGTTCATTTGAGGCGGCTTGTCCTCGCACTTAAATAGGTGGTCTCCTACAAGGTATCCTGTTATACCCCATTTTACAAGTATCAGGAACCATTAAAAGTTTCCCCAAACCTAACCTCAACCGTTGATGATCATTAAAGGTTTTGGAAACTTAACCTTTACCCACACTGCAGATAGCACTTATAGTCTATCGCGGGAACGACTTTGGATTTTATGTTTCTTTACAGAAAACACTATCCGAAGTGCTCATGCTTCTACCGAAGCACTCAACTGAACCTTTACAGCTTAGTTTTCCCATTGAACCTAATTCCTGGGATCTCCAGTCAGTAAGGTTGGGTTACCACCATATTGGTCCTTATAGCTTGGGTTTTAAGCCCATCCCCCTAGACAGGTAGAACATTTGATCCTTGGGTAAGCCTTTTGTCAGTGGATCTGCTATATTATCCTTTGATTTACTGTAATCAATGGATATTATACCCGTGGTGATCAGCTTCCTAACGGTCTTATGTCTCCGTTGAATATGACGATACATGTCATTGTACATATAATTTTGTGCCCTTCCTATAGCCGACTGACTGTCACAGTGGATCATTACAGAAGGTACGGGTTTGTCCCAACAAGGGACATCCTCTAAGAAGTCGTAAAGCCACTCAGGTTCTTCTCCTGCTTTGCCTAAAGTGATAAACTCTGATTCCATTGTGGATCGGGCGATGCAAGTTTGCTTAGAGGATTTCCAAGACACAGCCCCACCACCAATTGTAAATACATCCCCACTGGTGGACTTGGTGTTCTCTATATCAGATATCCAGTTTGCATCACTGTACCCCTCTAGTACACTAGATATCTCAAGTAATGCAACCCGTAAGTCATAGTGTATTTCAGGTATCGTAGTACCAGATTCAACGTCTTCCAATGATCATTACTCAGATTACAGGTAAACCTAGCCAACTTGCTGACTGCATAAGCAATATCAAGTCAGGTGCAGTTTGTTATGTAGATCAAACTCCCAATAGCATGTGCATATTGCTCCTGGAATATGGGTGTACCACGATTTTTATCAAACTTTTGATTTCTATCCAGTGGTGACATCATAAACGAACTGTCAAACATCTCAAATGTTCTCAACACATCCTCAATGTAGTGAGACTGAGATAAGACCAGTCCGTCAGACGTCTTAAAGATCTTTATCCCTAAGATGACATCTGTGATACCCATATCCTTCATGTCAAAGCATTGGTTCAACATGTTCTTAGTATCTAGGATCAAGCTTGGACTGCTCCCTGTGATCAATATGTCATCTACGCAAAAGCATATCATGACGAACGAGTCAGAGTTACCTTTCGTGTAGACATATTTATCACATTCATTAATGGAGAAACCCTTCGATAGTAGAGTACTATCAAATTTTTCGTGCCATTGCTTCAAGGCCTGTTTCAGCCCGTACAGAGATTTGACAAGTCAACAGACTTTCTTCTCTTGCCCTGTAACCACATACCCCTCGGGTTGTTTTATATAGATTTCTTCTTCCAAATCATCATTTAGGAAGGCTGTCTTGACATCCATTTGATGTATCTCAAGGTCACGTAACACTGTGATCGCAATGAATACTCATATGGACATCATCCTAGACATCGGGGAGTACTGTCAAAATAGTCAAGGTTTTCCTTCTGCCGATAGCCCTTGACTACCAACCTGGCCTTGTACTTATCTATAGACCCATCTGCTTTATACTTCCGTTTGAGTATCCTGTTACAACCCAATGGTTTATTTCCCAAAAAGAAGATCAACCAACTCCCAAGTATGGCTATGCAGGATGGAGTCTATTTCACTCTCAATAGCTTCTTTCCAGAGCGGTGCCTATGTAGTCGACAATGCTTCAGCAATTATCTTTGGTTCGTCATCAACCATATAAGCTACAAAGTCAGGACCGAATGATTTATCTTTCCTGGCCCTTTTACTTCGCCTTGGTTCCATCTCTGGAGTCTCCAAGTTCTGAGAATCTGGAATACTAGATTCTGGATATTCAGCCACTTCGAAGTCTACTAGATCTGAACCATCTAGATTCGGCTAGTCAGCGAATCCTGGTTCCTAAGAGCTTTGCTCATAACTTCGTTTGCGAGAGGTTATGTCTTTTTCCTTTCTAGGAGAAGTATCCTCAAAGAATTGAGAATTCCTTGATTCCATGATTGTACCCCCCGTGAATATCTGGAATATCTGACTTATGCACTAAGAAGGGATAAGTACTACTGTTATTTGCATATCCGATGAAAATGCAATCCACAGTCTTAGGCCCAATCTTGACCTGTTTTGGCTTGGGCACTTCGACCTTTGCCAAACAAGCTCACACTTTTAAATATTTATAGGTGGGTTTCTTTCCCTTCCATGATTCATATGGAGTCTTGTCTTTACCCTTATGTGGGACTCTATTAAGAATTTTATTAGCAGTAAGGACGGTTTCTCCCCACATATTTTGGGAAAGACCAGAATTGACGAGCAAGGCATTCATTATTTCCTTCAATGTGCGGTTCTTGCGTTCCGTAACACCGTTCGACTGAGGTGAGTATGGAGCTGTTATTTGATGAACAATGCCCGATTCGGCACAATATTCCTCAAACGGCGCTACGTATTCTCCCCCTCTATCGCTACGAATGGATTTAATCTGCATGCTTAGTTGGTTTACAACTTCTGTTTTGTAACGTCAGAACGCTTCAAAGGCTTCATCTTTACTTTTCAACAAGTAAAGGTAACAATACCTTATGCTATCATCAATGAATGTCACAAAGTACTTGTTCCCTCCCCTAGTTTGAGCAAACTTCAAATCACATATATCTGTGTGAATAAGTTCTAGAGGAGCGGTATTCCTTTCGACGGATCAAAAAAAAAGCTTTGTGATTTTTGCCTCTACGCACACCTCACACTTATATTGAGGGTTTACGTCGATAGACGGCAACAACTCCAACTTAACCAACCTTTGAATGGACTTATAGTTAACATGTCCTAATCTATGATGCAATAAATTAGATGACTAAAGAAATTAAGAAGAAGCTTCAATATTATTGCTTGCATGCATTACAGACATGGAGTTAACTTTGAAGAGGCCTTCACATATGAATCCGCTTCCCACAAAAGTTCCATTCTTGGTGATTACAAACTTATTGAACTCAAATACTAGCTTAAAACCAGCATTAACCAATAAATGACCTAAAATTAAATTTTTCCTAATCTTAGGGACATGAATCACCTCATTCAGAGTGAGCTCCTTTCTAGAAGTCATCTTCAGGACTACATTTCCTACCTCAGCACGTCAGAGGAAGCGTTGTTACCCATGAACAGCTTTTTGTCTGTAACTGGTGTATACGTGGAGAAGGTATCTCTATTGGAACAGATGTGTCTGGTAGCACCCGTTTCCATCCACCATTGCATGGGATTCTTAACAAGGTTTGCTTCAAGCACCACCGCCGAAAATTCCTCAATCATGTCGTCAAGAAGCGTGTCTTTGAAGATGTTAGCATGTGCCTTTCCTTTGGCTTTGGCCTTCTCTTGTTGCTTAGTCTTGAGCTTGCGGCAGTCCTTGATCATGTGACCAGGTTTTCCACAGTGGTGATAGTTTCCCTTGAACTTCTCCGCCGCTTGGGTCTTGCCGTCTTTCTGGAACTTGCGCTTCTTGCTTGGGTTCCCTTTGGCCTCATCTAGATTTGCCTTTGCTCAGCGGGTTATTTTCCCCTAGGCAAGGCCTTCTTATTATCTTCCTAAATCTGGAGTTTGATAATAAGTTCTTTGAATGTCATTTCCTTTGTCTTGAGTTTTAAGTAACTCATTCCACGAGGGAGGTAACTTTTCAATCAGTGATGCAACCAAAAACTGCTCATTTGGTTTCATACCTTTCAAATCCAGGTGATGTAGAATCATTTGGAATTCCTGGACTTGGGACATCACAGTTTTGCTATCCACCATTTGAAATTTCAGGAATTTCCCAATGATGAATTTCTTAGTACCAGCATCTTGTACGTTGTACTTCTTCTGCAGCTTTTCCCATAACTCGTTGGCGGTGCCTACGGCACAATACACCGTGTACAGTGGGTCTGATAGACAGTTCAGAATATAGTTCTTACACATGAAGTCACTATGACTCCAAGCATCAAGAACCATCTTCATGCCATTGACGACATGGATATCTTGGCCCCCTCCAACTGTTTCATTAGGATGAGGGTCCACTTCATCTCCAGCTTGTAGAGGATCTTCTGTTAGGAAATGAGTCATTCCCATAACAGTCAGATAAAACAATATCTTTTGCTGCCATCTCTTGAAGTTTGAGCCCATAAACTTCTCTGGGCGTTCATTGTGGAAATCGGAGGGTGGATGAACAATAATGTTCCCTTGAGCAATCGGAAAGGTGTTGGATGAGCCTTGAGCAGTAGTGAAGGCAATAGGTGTGTCTTGAGCAACAGTGGGGAAGGCAGAGGGGTTGCCTTGAGTAGAAGCAGTAGTAGAATCAGAAGCGAGTTGTTCTCTTCCAGTCATCTTTCTAAGCACTTACAACAATCTTGTCTTAAAATTGTGGGTTACAACAATTGCAGGAAATGGAAAGTAAGTAAATATTACAAATTGCTAGAAAGGATAAACTAAAGATTACAGCAAACTGGAAATAAGAATGATTACAAACTCCTTGTGATTTGCTGAGTCGAGTGATGGCACTCTGTCTTTAAGACAAGATTGCCCTGTATATATCATTTTATGTTGTCGGAAAATAGTCTCCCAAGATACAACATCAACTTAACAAATGAGCAAAGGAAACTCAAGTGTTACTCTTGAAGAACTTTGAGTATAGTAAACTTGCTAGAAAGGAAGAAAAAGATTTCAGAAAATTTCTGTGAGAGTTTTCTTAGTGTTCAACAATTGAGCCAAATGCCTCAATTTATAGTGTAGTGAGATGACCCCTCAACTAGCCAACTAACGGCCTTCAATATCCATGTAATGGAACTTATTGAGGGGTTACATTCAGTCAAATAATGGTTGAATTCATGTGCCAAAAGCTCCAAAATCAGCCCAAAAGTCAGAACTTTCCATCATCCCGTCGCAGCATTCTGCCTCCGAAGCGCCGCGGCTCTGCGAAAAAAATTAGCGCCCGATGCCGCGGCTCCAGTGGCTGAACTCCCAATTAGCGCCGCAGCACTGCCTAGGAGGCGTCGCGACGCTCCGGCCCCTCGGCTCCGAAGGGGCTGCGCCGCGGCCCTTCGCGGCTCCGCGGTGATTTCTGACTCGTTTCATCTTACACTTCTTCCTTCGTTTACCAACGTGGAATACTTGTCATTTGGCCAATAACCGTCCATCATTCTATGTCTCAAACGTCTCACTTACGTACCAATATCTCTTTCACTAATGAAATTTGCGATAATTGGCACTACGTGTGCACGTATGTGGAAACGACGTTTCCGATGTGCGGGGCCCCAATTGTTCGAGTCATAAATAATGGGATAAACTTAATTCCACATTAGTAAATTTCCAACAAATACAAATGTAGAAATAGATGAAATAAAATAATATCAATCTGCTAGATGGGTGTCGCCACCAGAAGCTATGTGGTGTTTATTCGCCTTTACTATCAGTGAAATGACTCCAATTGTTTACCACCTACAGTTACATCTTGAAGGACAACAATTCGTCTCTTTTAAAAAAAAACTGACAGCATAGATAGCATCATGAAAAATCCTATGATTAAGAAGACAATGTTGACCGAGTTTTTATTGATGAACGAAAAAATAAACATGCTAAACAGCTTAATTTATTGTATAAATATTTCCCACAATCCTTTGTATGGTCATCTACCTACAAAATGTGGTCTCGACGAATACGTGATAAGGTTATCGGGCGTGTTATAACATTTTATCCAACAGAAGGAGAAAGATATTATCTTAGAGTACTACTAATGAATGTAAGAGGACAAAAATCAAAAATCATATGAAAATCTTCTGAGAGTAAATGGAATATGCTGCCAGACATTTAGAGAATCCGCAGAAAAAAAAGGATTGTTGCATTGTGATAACAGCTTGGTTGAGTGTATGTTGGAGACTGCCTGTTATCAGGTGCCTTATAGTTTAAGACGTTTATTTGCTACAATCTTAGTATATTGTACCCCTGACAATCCAAAGGAATTATGGGAACAAGTTGAAGATTCAATGTCTGAAGACTTTAAGAATTTGGGAAATATTATGGGCAAAGATATCCACCTTGCTGTCCTGAACCATATCAATGATGTATTACATTCTATGGGACGTGATATTAATGAGTTCAGCCTTGTTCCAGAAACTGTCACATCTTCGAAAACAGCAAAAGAGCGAAGGAGGTGTATTTCGAAAGGAACATCATTGTCAGCGATGAAGAGATGAAGTTACATAAAAAAAATTAAATATACAACAAAAAATAGCATATGACATTATTCTTCAGAGAGTATTTGCCAACAAATCAGGGGCATTTTTTTATTGATGGTCCTGCCGGAAGTGGTAAGACATTCTTATACTGTGCCTTATTAGCAGCTGTTAGATCCAAAGGATTTATAGCGTTAGCAACAATGACTTCTGGGGTTGCTGCTTCGATCCTTCCCACAGGACGGACAGCGCATTCGCGTTTTAAAATTCCAGTTAATATTGATGAAAAGTTCTCTTGTAATATCAGCAAGCAGAGTTCATTGGCATCTTTGATTCGTGATGCAAAATTGATTGTGTGGGATGAAGTAGCGATGGCAAAAAAAATATGATTGAAGCGTTTGATTCTCTTCTGAAAGATATAATGGATTCAAATATGTTGTTTGGTGGAAAAGTTGTTGTGTTTGGAGATTTTAGGCAAACTCTTCCTGTAGTTCGAAGTGGCAAAAAAGAAGACTTCATTCGCGAGAGCATATTGAACTCAGAAATATAGAATCAGCTTGAAAAACTACGATTATCAGAAAATATCTGTGCGAAAACTGATCCCTCTTTCTGCCAATATCTGATGCGAATTGGAAATGGAAAAGAAAACACAAACATGGATGGAAAAACAAATATCCCAAGGTGCTTCGTTGTTCCTTACATTACTGAAAAAGAATCGTTAGATCTTATATTCAAAGTAATATATCCTGATTTACATACGTCTTTTCATGATTCTGCTTTTTTAACTTCCCGTGTTATTTTGACAACAAAAAATGACTTCGTTGATGAATTAAATGATAGACTAATAGGTCAATTTCCTAAAGACGCTAAGACATTTGTTGCGATTGACGAAACTGTTGAACCAGGTGATCAAAGTTAGTTTGAGGATTTTTTACATTCATTGAACCTCCTGGTTTACCTCCTTACAAGTTAGCCTTAAAAGAAAATTGTCCTATTATGTTATTGAGGAATTTAAATCCTTGCGAAGGTTTGTGCAATGGTACGCGACTTATATGTTGTGATTTTAAGAGTCGTGTTATAAGTGCTAAAATTGCCAGTGGTGATTTTAAGAATACACATGTATATATTCCAAGAGTACCGTTATTATCTTCAGATGATGAAAAGTTATCGATCTCATTTAAAAGAACACAATTTCCAGTGCGACTCTGTTTTGCTATGACAATAAATAAAGCTCAAGGACAGACATTAGATTATGTTGGAATTTATTTATGCGAGCCAATCTTTTCTCATGGCCAATTGTATGTCGCTTTATCAAGAGCAAAGAGTTCAAACTGTATAAAAATATTAATTTGGCCACCTACTGTAGATGACGATGATGACCAGTCTACATACAATATAGTGTATGATGAAATCATTCAAAAAGCCCTTCTATAAATTTGTACCTATTGTCTATGTTCAACTCTATTGAGTGAACCTGCTTGTGCTAAGGTAATCTTGCAATTACTATTTGGGCATTTCTTGGTTTGATTCTGGCTACCTTGTAGTTTCTGTTGTGAAAATTTAAGCTGTCTTGGTTACAAGCACTTGTGAGGCATTCTCTGATTATCTGATAGTCTTTGTCTTATTTTGCAGCAAAAATTTGACGTGGTAACTGCATAGGTTTCTCAAAAATTCGTTGTGCTACTACACAAAAGCATGCGGACACCTGAATGTACAAGCTTTCATGGTTCGTGTATTCTACGGTATGGTACTTAATAAAATTGAAAGAAATAATCCCTTGATTATTTTCATTACTTGAAAGGCTATATATACAAGTTACATATTTCCATAATAGGAGAATCATATTCCTATTATATTCCTAAAACCTTATTCTACTCTAACTATACATTTATGGTAATACAATAATTATGGTAATACAATACTAATTATATTACAACATTACCTAAACTAGGATACTAAATATTTACCATAAATTATATACAATAATCAGCCAAATCCGAGAACCAATCCGAGACCAATACACACAATATACACATGTATATTGTGTATATTTAGCACACACCCGCAGTCATAGCGGGCGGTCTTCGAACGCTGAGACTGTCCCTAAAATCTTTAAAAGGGACCGAGGGAAGACCCTTTGTAAAGATGTCTGCAATTTGATATCTTGACGGGACATGACAGACGCGTACCTGACCCCGAGCAACATTTTCACGGACAAAGTGAATGTCCATCTCGATATGTTTAGTGCGTTGGTGCTGAACAGTATTACCAGAAAGGTAGATGACACTAATATTATCGCAATAAACCAAGGTTGCCTTCTGAATGGGACAATGAAGTTCTAAGAGCAAATTACGTAACCAACATGATTCCGAGACCACATTAGCTACCCCTCGATATTCAGCCTCGGCACTTGAGCGGGATAGAGTCGACTGACGTTTTGCAGACCAGGAGACCAAGTTGTTTCAAGAAACATACAATAGCCTGACGTAGACCGTCTGGTGTCGGGACAGCCACCCCAATCAGCATCCGTCTACGAGACCAGTGTGGACGTCGATGAGGAATATAAATGCAAACTATAGTCAAGTGTACCCTGAATATACCGAATGATGCGTTTGAGGGCATTCATGTGCTCAACTCTGGGATCATGCATAAATAAACGCACCTACTGGACAGCATATGTAATATCTGGTCATGTAAAGGTAAGATAATGAAGGGCCCCTGCAAGACTGCGATAGCGGGTCGGATCCTCGTAAGGTACGCCGACCGCGGCACTAAGCTTGGGTTTTGTATCCACTGGAGTGGAAGTGGACTTACAGGATGACATCCCAGCCCTCTCGATGATCTTAGTTGCATACTTCCGTTGAGACAAGAACAATCCATCGGAATGACGATTTACGGCAATCCCCAAAAAATAACTCAAGGGCCCTGAGTCTTTCATAGCAAACTCAGAGTTGAGCATGGTCATGATAGACTGTCGTAAGGCATCGGAAGAGGCAGTCAGAATGATATCATCCACATACAACAGAATTTAGGCCAAGAACTAACCACAATAGTAGATGAACAAGGAATTATCTGACGTGTTGTGAGTGAACCTAACAGTCGAAACATAGTCAGCAAACCTTGTATACCAGGCCCGTGGAGACTGCTTAAGCCCATATAAGGACTTCTTCAACAAATAGACATGATGAGGACGGTTGGGATCCCTGAATCCCAACGGCTGATTCATATAGACTGTTTCCTTGAGATCACCATGTAGGAAAGCATTCTTGACATCCAACTGATGAACAGGCCATTCTTTCGAAAGAGCCAAGCTAAGCACAGTGTGAATGGTAGCCGGCTTGACCACCGGACTAAAAGTCTCACCAAAATCAATACCAACCTGCTGAGTCTTACCATCACCCACAAGTCGTGCCTTATGTCGGGCAAATGAACCATCAGAGTTCTCCTTATGAGCAAAAATCCACATAGACATGATAATATTAATACCAGATGGACGGGGCACCAACTCCCACATCTTATTATCAATAAGCGCATTATATTCATCAATCATAGCAATTTTCCAATTCGGGTCATTTAAGGCAGACACTGGATTACGAGGCAAGAGGGATTTAGAGACATTAGAATGTAAATTAAAATGTCATTTTGGTGTAAAAAAAACCCATTGACTACGAGTGACCGGTCTATGACTCGAGGAAGAATCGGGTGGACTTTGGGAATTTACAGGGCTCGGGGATGACCGCGGTGACAGTGGGCTCTTGGCCCCAATCTGACTTCAGGCGAGACTGACGCCGAGATTGGCCCAGATCTTTGGAATGGGCTCAGAATCGGGCGATGATGGCCAGGGCAGACCTTGGCCCAAATCTGAGCTGAAGCGGGGGTGGGCCAGGAGCTGAAGCCTTGGACGGTGGGCCATTGGAGAATTTGGGGTGCGGGATATGTCCGAAAAATGTTGAATAACATATGGGGATATATTATCATCCAAAAAATTATACGAACTAGGCACGGGAGTATTATCTTTAGAAAATGGAAATTGGGATTCATCAAAAATGATATGGCGATTAATGATGATTTTATTAGAGGATAAATCAAAGCATTTATAGCCACGATGATTAGATGGAAACCCCAAAAACACACACGGAGTAGACCGGGCCTGAAGTTTGTTAATTGTGGTGGATGGGAATGACGGATAACATAAACACCCAAAAACCTGAAAATGAGAATAAGAAGGAGTTTTATTATATAAAATTTATAGGGGGGAAGAATATGTCAGACCTTTGGAAGAAATTATGTTAAGGAGATATGTAGCCATTTGAAGAGCGTGATGCCAAAAATATGGGGGTACGGAAGCATGAATTAATAGAGTGCGGATAATGTTATTTATGAAATGAATTTTGCGTTCGGCTTTCCCATTTTGTGAAGATGTATGAGGACACGAAAAACGAAAATTTATCCCATTATTAGCACAGAATTCCCGAAACACCCCATTGTCATATTCTTTTCCATTATCACACTGAGTAATTTTGATTTCTCGGTCGAATTGGGTTCTGATGAATGCTCTAAATTTTAGGAAGACGGAAAAAACTTGAGATTTTTTCGCTATCGAAAACATCCATAAAAACTTAGAATAATCATCCAAAAAGAGAACATAATACCGATGACCCACAGAACTAAGAACAGGGGACGTCCATAAGTCGCTATGAATAATATCAAATGACATTAAAGTATGAGATTTGGAGTCTACAAATGGCAACTTAACATTTTTTCCTAAAGAACAAGATAGACAATTTTGAGTACGACTCGTACCCTTACATGAAATAAAACTATTTTTATCTAAAGATGACAAAATAGAGGACCCCGGATGACCAAGACGAGCATGCCACAAGGAAGGGGAAATGGCTGCAAAAGCTGACGGCAGGGTTTGACTCGATGGACCGGAACTGGTGTAATAGGATAAAGATCTCCCCTACTATCACACCTCATGAAAGGACTCCCAGTCTTGAAATCCTTCACAGAGAAACCAAATGGATTAAATTCAATAGAAACAGAATTATCAGTAGTGAATTTACGGACATACACTAAATTTTTAATCAATTTGGAGGCATGAATGGTATTTTTCAAGATAAGGGGTAGATGGGGGAGAGACAACGTTTTATGACCATACTCACGAATTGGAATAGAATTACCATTACTATAATTATACCGCGGGGGCTGCTCAAATTGGAATAAGACTAGAGCGTACTTGAATCGGATGTCATGTGGGTAGTGGCCCCGGTGTCCATATACCAATTTTGGTCCGGTGAATTTAAACCAAGCGTGTGCATTGCGGCTTTGATGTCGGTATGTGTTGGTGCCGCTGCGTGATGGGCTTGCGAGGGCCGAGGCCCAAGCACCCCTGCTTGCGGTCTCGGCCCAGACTGCTTTGGTATGCTTGGACCAGGCGAATTGGGCTGGGCTGGCTGTTGGGCCACTGCCGCTGGGAGGTAAACTGGCTGGGCCTAAACTGCTGTTGTGGGGCCCACTACCACTATATAGAGGCCCACTGTGGGCCCCAGAACTGTTGCTGCTGCTGTTGACCACCGTGAGGACCCCCACCACCATTCTGTCAGCTGTCGTTGTTGTTGCCGCCGCGGTTTTTGCCATTTTTCTTATTTCCACCCTTTTTGCCGCCACCGTTGTTGCGATTTTGGCCCGAGTTGTTCGAAACGGTAGGATACACCGTGGACTCGGTCATCATGACTACGGGACTAGTACCAGTAGCTGCTCGTTTCGCCATGCCTGCTTCTTCTAGTGTAAGCATAGAACGCACCTGATAAAATTGTGGAAGCGGATTGCTTTGCCGAAGAAGCGTTCCCACACCATTATAGGCCTCGGAGAGGCCGAAAACCATTTGGAGGACCAAATGATCGTTCGAAACCGGCGCGCCAACGTTGCGAAGTTGATCCGCCAATTCCTTTAATCATTTGCAATAACCTGAAACATTAGAAAAATCTTTCATATTTACATGGGAGAAATCCTGCTCAAGGGTAACGGCTCTAGAATTTTGATTATTTTGGAATATATCACGCAGTCTAACTCAAGTCGTCTGTGCCATAGCGTCAGGCTCAATAATTGTTTGCAAAAGGTCGGTAGATATGGTGGAATATATCCATTGAAGGACGGTAGCATCAATAGCCGTCCACAACTTAGGATCATCCTCGCGTTTTGGCACCTCCATATCCTCAGGAGCCGCGGGGATTATGTGATGGATGACTTGATGCGATCGTGCGTGAATTTTGAACAGTTCGGCCCACGTCGCATATTGGACGTTTTCTATTTCAAGAACGAGAGGGATGTTAATCTTGATGTTAGAAACTGTAAGGGCCGGATGAAACATGTTCCGGGATGTAGACATATTGATAGAACAATATGTGATTGAGGGATTAGGGAGAAAATTTTTAGAAGAAGGAGGTTCTCGTCGGCACGAAACCCGAGAGCAAGGTCTCGTATTTTGGCTAGGGATTTCGACAGAATTTGGGAGAGAAAATAAACCTAGACTCTTGATACCATGAAAGAAATAATCCCTTGATTATTTTCATTACTTGAAAGGCTATATATACAAGTTACATATTTCCATAACAGGAGAATCATATTCTTATTCTATTCCTAAAACCTTATTCTACTCTAACTATACATTTATGGTAATACAATTATTATGGTAATACAATACTAATTATATTACAACATTACCTAAATTAGGATACTAAATATTTACCATAAATTATATACAATAATCAGCCAAATCCGAGAGTCAATCCGAGACCAATACACAATATACACATGTATATTGTGTACACATGTATATTGTGTATATTTAACAAAAATCATTCATTTTTTCCTTTAAGGCTTGTGCATAACTGATTCACTAAGGATACCTTGATATTTTCCTTTACGGATTCAGTGTTTTTTCTTATGGAATATGTTACCTATTTTTTCCCCTTTTTCAATTTTTTGGGGTATGGTATTTTAACAGCTTCTATAGATGGAATAAAATTTTGTTCACACTTTTCTCCCCTCTCATCATTGTTCCTTTGTGGGATTACATTGGGTATGTTGTTGTTATCATTGTTCTTTTGATCTGTTAGAACTTCAATCAATCCAGCTTCGCTTCTTCTTAAAATTATTGGTAGTCGTGGTGGTACAACTGACCACTAGCCGCTGTCTATACAATTGCACTGAATATGGCTTTGTTGTTTATCTAAATGCAGATGCATTGTAAGGTTTAAGTAATTTCTGTCTAGCTCGACCTAACTAATTTTCAGAAACTACTTTCTGGTTGGTTTTGCATTTTTTAAAAAGATATGCAATGCTCGGTTGGTGTTTAGCTCTTACACATGATATGCCTTTTGGCTTCTGAAATCATCTTTTGTAATACAAAGTAACCTTTCTGATATGTTCTGTAGCAGTTTAGGTGCTATTTTTATCGTGGTTGAACAATTCACATATTCACAATCTTCTTTTCTGTCCAGTGTTTAGTCCTCTTCTTAGCCACTCTTTATATAGGAAATTGTTCAGTTGAGACGGTCAAAATGAAAGGTTTTGTTGGGTTCAAAACACATAAGTAAGGCACAACGGAAGTTTAAAAGTTTTGTTTCTTACTTACCCCAACAACATTTCTGGTATGGTTATACAACAATTAAACTTGTAAACATAAGGCATACACTTACAAGTTTGAATTATCTGGAATCTTTGTCTACTATAAGGTGCACACGCGGTTGCCCTTTCGATTGCAAGCTCCAAGCTTCAATGTATTTCTCCTTCGGAAAGCTAGGAAATCCGGCAGAGGTTCGAGAGAGTATTTGATTCTAAGTCTCTAAGGCGAAGAATGATTTTCAGAAATTGGTGTGTGAATGATGAGGTGAATGCCTCTATTTATAGTTGAAAAATAGGTCAAAACCGGATTAGGGTTTGACCTTGGGTCTGACACAAAATTCGAGGCAGAGGCGCCGCGGCCCTAGGGTATGGGCACCGTGGCCCTAGGGTATGGGCATTGCGGCGCTCGATGTGCTCCTGCACTATCTCAATTTATTTTTCGTGCATTCTTAATTAAATCGAAAATCTAATTTTGAGTTAATTAAAATAATCATTATTCATTTAAATATCTCGATTCCAAATCGATCATTTAATTACTCTCTCAATATATCCTTAGATCGAAATGGACAATCGACATAGTGTGACCCTACAATCCTTCTCATATCGACATTAATCAAATTAAGGTCTACACGGAACTCCTAGACGGCGCTGGAAGACGAACTCAATATGTGAAGTACGTTTACGCGAATCCAGTAAACAACCTTTATGTGGTAAGATAAAACTCTTTCATTCACGACACACCCGATCAAGCTTAGGATTTGTCAAGTGTCTATCCAAATGGCTTAATCATTGTATCTCATCTATATTAGTTGACGACTAGACCATATTCTAAATATGTCTATTGCGTTGGCCAACGACTTAGTCAACATAGTATCACTGAGAATCCGAGTGTTCTCTCGAATATACACTCGAGGAATTAATCCTAATCTCGGCTCAACTACCACCTTCAATCCACATCATAATGTACCCAATACAAGCCGTATCTCAACCTATAAGGCATTTGAGCTTAGGACAGGATCAAAGTACATTACTTTGTAGACAAGGCGCGTATTGACCTCAAGTGTAAGGACTTCTATCTCCCACACACTGATCATATTTTAGACAAGTATAACAAACAGTATATCATCAGGGTATACCAATACATCCAAAGTATTCATGTGTCCATCGCGAGTAGTCAATACTCGTAGCAGGTGAGACATACTACATCCTCTAAGGATGTGATGCAGACCACATGTCGACTTATCACATATCATCGATATCCCATTCTCGATGATCATTAGTCGAGGCTATTTTAAGGGTTACTCTCTATCATGAATATCTCACTCTATTAATGACAACGTAAGCTCAAGGGATGCACATTAATGAATAATTACAAACAATCAAATAATAATTCAATAATTGCAAATGTCAAAATATTAATCTCCATTAATAATAATATGAATGTGTATAAAGTACATTTGTCCTAATACAAATTGTCTCTAGGACATAAATGTACTTTCACACAATTTCAAGCGTTTTAAGTTCTAGAAGTTCTGAAAAGAAAACAAAAGGTTTTAGTTCTGCAGTACGAAGTTCTACTGGCATATTCTTTTTTCTCTAATTTAAGTTACTGAATCGTTATTGAGCTTATTAGCTAATATTCTTGACACAATAAGGTTCAGCTGTAGTAAAGAGTTGAGATTGATATACAAGATGCCGTTGTAGAAATTGTATAAGTATTTATCTCGAGCTTAAGCTTGGTTTATCAGTAGACTTCATTGGACACGTACAATTTTTGTGTCATTGTTATACTTTTCCACTATGCATCTGGTTGTCCTCGAGAATAGTACCCCACTTTAGCAATAATTGAGAAACCTCCATATACTGATTTAATCTATAATTACTAGACCACTTTAAAGTTTTGATAGTGTGATGTTTTTTCGACAGTTTGATTCAGATAAATATGAAAGCTTAAGAAGACTTCAAATGATGGCACTTTGTACCTGCTGTCCATGTTCAACTCTGTCAAGTGAATCTGCCTGCGGTAAGGTAATTTCTCTACGATCGTACTTTGATGGCAGGTTATGCTTATCCCTAGAAGATGAAAAAAATCACTTTTAAGACTCCACCTGTGTTTGAACTATATTGTAAGTGTAACACACCCGGTCCCAAGTCCAGAAAAAGGAGGAGAGTTTATTATCTATTTAGAAAACAAATCGATCACTACTGTGTGTTTTCATATCTCGATTTGATTCTATTCATTATGATGCTAAATGTTATTTTACAGTTGGATGGATAGAAAGAGACAAAAAGGATCTGATTTCTAAACTGCTACCTTCTCAAAATAACATGGCAGATTCCTTGTCTGTTTTCTTCCCTGCTGCAATATTTATTCTAAGAAAATGGTCTGAATGACTCAAATTTTTCTTTCTGAGCTGATATTTTTGGGCTAGGAATTCCTCCATCTGTTTGTTTCATGTGGTTTCTAATTATAAATCTTGAATCTTGATGACTCTCTCTTCAAATTTACAACAAAGTATGGATCAAGATAAAGCTTTTTTGCTCTATCAAACCAGCCAGCAGCAGTTTCTACTCATTCTGCTGATGTTAAGTTGAAGAACAAGGTTAGAAATCTGTAGCAAAACTAAATTACATTTATTAAACAAGCTCTTTTCTCAATTTATGATTCTTTTCTTTTTCTCTACTGGAGTCTTTAATTATTTTTTTCAGAACAAGCAAGTATAAAATACTAACATATTTACAAACTACTGCTCTCTACTTCTCTAAATTTTCCGTTTTTATTGTCAGTAATTTGTTCAATTTAAAAGAAATTAGTCCTTATAACAACCCTGAATTAGTGTCGCTAAAAAACAGTAAGGCAAAGTAGCAGCGATCACCTTTGACGATAAAATGTCACTTACTTGCCTTTAAAATAATCTACTGTCTTAAGTAATGGTTTTTATAATGCGTTTTCCGCATTTTGTTGCCTAAATTGAGCTGCATTATTTTCACATTGATCTCCCTGTCCTGTTCAAACTTACTTCATGTCTCAAGGTACCGATAGCTATATTAGCAGCTGACTTTGAAGAAATTTTGTCATCAAATCCAAAGGTACAGGAACGTTTCTTCATTAGAGCCTTTTATTATTTATAAAGATGTATTTATTTAAAAGGTCTTCTTTGTGCAATATAGTTCATAGGATTTTCACGATGCTATCTATGATGTCAGTGTTTTTAAAAGAGATGAATTGTTGTCAGTCAAGATGTAACTACAAGTAGTTCCTTGCCATTCCTCTCAGAGCACTTGCACCATATATTATTTAGTATAATTTGGTTTGATACAACCATTTTATTTGGTGAATTAGAATGGTATGGCTAATGTGCATAGAATGTGGCATGACATAGCACAACGAATACATGTTTTGATAGGAAAATGATGTTGTCTAATAGGAACACTTTATTTTCGGGTTAGTACATTCTTTTTGCTATTACTACTGTAAAAAAATATATATTTCCTGCTGATTTTCCCCTTAGATAACACTCACTGTTAACAAAATGCAGTAATAATTGTGTTCTATTTTATAATAAAGAAAAAAATTAAAGTTTCTTCTTGCATCTTTTTTTCCCAAATATAATTTTTGAGACTCCATTTTTTTGTTCAACTTTGTTGGCCTTACCTTTGCTGGGAATGACATTTTATTTTGCTTTCTTTTTAGGTTAACTGAAGTTTCAACTTTGGTTTCTCATATCTGATAAAAATTGAGTTGATGTCTCGCAACTGCATTTCTTAAAATTAAATGTGAAATCATGAAGCTCCTCAGTATTCTACTATTTAACTTAAATTTGTTCATCTGACTTCTTCAACTTGATTAAAGTCGTGAGTGTGGAAAGAATTATACTGTCCAAAATAACCCAAGTGTGTTTTCTTATGGGACTAAAGTTTCTTATCTACAAAAGATAGCTTGGTTTACACGAGTAGTACTGCTAAAAATGGCAAAGACAATTCATAAAAACATAAACTAAAAATCTAAATTTATTTTTGTCTTAACATTTTGTAAATTTTGTACCCGATATATGTGCAGTTACTGAGCTTATTTCCTGCTTCTACCAAGCGAAATCCTCCTTCCATCTACGAGAAAGGTAAGTTACTGAAAGTTGTCGCAACTTTTGGTCCAATCTACAAGACTCATTAATGTTCACTGAAAAATTATTTATACATCAGGTTCAACATCGGGTGCTTGTAATGAAAACTTCAACACAGCTAAGACAGTCATTACTCCAGGTTTGTATGCATCTCTTGTACAATTTATACCGTTTACACGTTCCTATTCTTTCACTCCTTACACCATTTAGCGTATAGAGTTTGCAGCAAACATTTGCTCCTTTATTCTATTTTCTTATCATTTATTCATTCCAATATTAATTGTTATGTTGCTGAAACTTCTCAAAAATGTCGTCAGGTGTATGTCGGATGTGATCATTTGATTACTATTCAGTCCATTCCAAAGATGAGTTCGATTAGAGTACAGAAAGGATTTAACAACAACATTTCGAAACGTAAGTAACACACTTATGTTCTACAAAAGAATTATGTTCCCTTTACAGCTTATATTTGTCATTGGACCTCGCAAAAACGAATTACTTAATGTTTCCTTAGATCAGAAGAAAGATAGTTTATTATGGTTTTGAAGATTTCACTAGGAAACACTGAGATTGTATTCAATTCTTTGTAAAACGTGCATCTTAGTATTATTATTGTTCTATGATTCAAACTGAGGAAACTCTAGCGACTGACGCTATTGATTTATAAACTCTGTCAGCTCACTGTTATTTGCACATATCAAAGAGCAATGTGAAAACATGGAGGAGATGCGACGCTAAGGAAACCAAGAGGAATACAAAAGTTGATACTGAAAGACCTTAATACACGGCCTTAATACAGTGTATATCATGGTTGCAGATTTTGTATAGAATTTACTATAGGTTGTAGAATTCTTATACAAGTGTAATTATGGTAGTAGTTTCATATTAGGAAAAACTATTAGAGTTGTATTAGGAAAAGGTAGATTTAATTTCCTTAATTAGATTTTGTATATCATGTATATATATATACCTTTTCATTAATGAAAATGATCAATGGGATTATTCTCTTTCATGGTATCAGAAGTCTAGGGCAAAATATTTTCCTTCTCCAACCCACACTTCCGCAGCCCTCGGCACCAGATGTAACACCCCGTATTTTCGAGCAATGGTTTGAGCAACTAGACGTATGAAAGTAGACCCCAACCCGGAGAATTTTGGTCATATTCAAGCACGTAAATAAAGGGCTCGCCGTACAAGAATATTGTCACGACCCAAACCAGAGGGCCATGACGGGCACCCAGACCTCACTTGCCAAGCACCACTAATCATATATTTACCACCTAACCGTAATTAAGCATGGGCCACGAGGGCCGCCACGAGGTAACCTGCTGACACATAGAATTAATAAACCGGAAAGGAGCTACATAAAATCCTACCAACAGAAGAACCCAACCTATGTACATATACATACAAAGGCCGACAAGGCCATACACGACCATCATACACAGGACAACATTTCAGAGCCGATCCTTCCTACTTCTTCTTCCTCTATTATGTGCTTTTATTATATTTGCCTGAAACTGTCTACAAGCCTCTAAAGAGTATGTGACATCATAAGGTCGGGACAGGGCCCCACCATCTGCATATCTAAAATATCATCCCACGACTAAACTGCAACTCCGGAACAAGTGGGGTGCTCCAATATCAGCCAAACTAGCAACCTACTAGTGCAGACTGTCACCTTGTCTACCTGAGCCTGCGGGCATGAAACGCAGCGTCCCCCGACAAAAGGGATGTCAGTACGAATGATGTACTGAGTATGTCAGGTATGAAGAATAGCATAATAGAGACATGAAAGTAACATGAGACAAGAACAACCAACCAGTAGAGAATACCTCTGAGGGCCATAATATGCCTAAGTGTCATACCTGTGCAGAATGTCTCTGAGGGCCATAATATGCCTAAGTGTCATGCACAATGCGGTCATACATATACATATGCGTATATAACGCCATCAAGCCTCTGTGGGCATCCCATCATATCATACAGACCTCTTTAGGCATAATCATTATCATATACCAGTTGATTAGGTGGTGGTGCGTATATAACGTCGTATCCTTTTTCCCATCCCCTACATATATATAATGCATACCATATAGTAGCGTATATAACTCCTTTGGGTCAAGGGTTATACATGTACATAATGCATGAATGATACTAATACTAAGACACCCTGAATTTATCGGAGTGACGTAAGGTCGTTGTACCTCTGATTAACATTATGAATATTAACATCTTTCTCATATACCTCAATAGAGATTTAGGAACATATTTAGACATGCATTAAAAATAGGAATGAATAGCATGAACATCATTAACTACTAAGAGTAGAATCATTTATGGGATATTATTACGTTTACGTTTCGTTACATGAAACATGCCAAAAGAAGGAAGGTTTTGCCTTAACATACCTTTAACGTCAACTTCCTACTTACTGCGGTGACCAATCTCCTCTACGCATCAATCTTATATGTCAAGAGCTATTCTTCTTCCGCCTTACTTCACTTCAAATAAAGTCCAAATTCAACAACGCAACAAAAACGGAACTAACGAGATTGATATAATGAGCAAAACACGTATGTTGTTCTTGAGGAAATATTACACCTTGATTCCTTAAATTGCTAAGTCACATATATGTCGTACCATTGAGAATAATTTACTTCCTAATAATAGAAATACATACGGTTGTATCTAGATTCCTAAAATGAATGGCAAACGAAATAAAAGTGGAAATTACTGACTTTGTGGAGACTGCTCCATTTTTTACACGTATAAAAGGGGCATGCGTGCATTAATTTAAGATGACACCTCACCATATGCATGTATGTCACCTTCCTTATGCTTCCACCTAATAATATAGTCCACATAGTACATATACAATGTTCTTAATTAATATATCCCATCTTTCACACGCACAATTAATTTATTGATCTCAATTCACTTAAATAATAATCACTTTTAGCATGCTTTGTATACTCATCATCATAATCGTGTTATATAGAACTAGTCCATAATTTCTTTTGGCATGCACACAATATTATTTCTACTCACCCTCATTGCACTTTTAAGTCTAAATCATTTCGGGACTTCATCTTCTAATACGACGAGCCCTTTATTTATATGCTTGAATATAACCAAAATTCTCTGGGGCTCGGGTCTACCTTCATACGTCTAGTTGTTCAAACCATCGCCCGAAAATACAGGGTGTTACAAAGATGAAGTCCCGAAATGATTCTGACTTAAAAGTGTAAAGACGGTGATTGGAAATAATATTTTATGTGTGCTAAAAGAGGTTACGGACTAGTGTCATATTACATGATCATGATAATGAATATATGAAATGTGTTCAAAGTGAGTATTATTTAAGTGAATTGAAATCAAGAATTATTTGTATCGATAATTGGTTTAATGTTGAAGTTTAGCGGGAGATTAAAGAATATCTAATTAGTCATGTGGATAAACATCCACGTGTTAGTGTAGAATGCATCAAGTGGTTACTATTTACTACGTATAATTATATTGTGACATTTAGAGACTATGTGTCATTTCTAGGAATAAGAGGGTGGCACCCGCCAAGAATGACAACTTTTGAGACTTACTATATTTAGACACTCTTTCTTGAGAAGTCATGTATTGCAACATTGGACATTTTATATTTTAGCTAAGCATTTATTTCTCCACAAAAAGATCAGCAACAATGTTATTATATGTATATGAAGCATTCGTTTATTTTTAACAACGTGATCTCCATTTCCTGGTAGCAACATGAGTTCCTATTTTAAGAAAACAAGTGCAATTCTTCTTTAAGATAAAAAATTATTAAAGATTTCTTCGTAAAGTAACGTGATAGGAATTCGCAAGAGGGCAACCAAGAGTAATTTGTAAAGGAGGTTGATTTCATCATCATCGTAAAGAGTCGATTCAAAGGTATGTTAAGGCAAATCCTTCCTTTTTTCGGCATGTTCTAAGTTACGAAACGTAAATGTAATATTGTCTCATAAATGATTCTACTCTTAGTAGTTAAGGATGTTAATGTTATTCGTTCCTATTTTCAATGCATGTCTAAATATGTTCCCAAATCCTTATTGAGGTATATAGGAAAGATGTTAATATTCATAATATTAATTGGAGGTGAAGCGACATTACGTCACTCCGATAAACTCAGAGTGTCTTGGTATCATTCATGCATTATATTCATGTATATACCTTAACTTCAAAGGAATTATATATGCTACTATATGTATGTATTATATATGTATGGGGATGGTAAAAGGGATACGATGTTATATACGCACCACCACCTGATCAGCTGGTATATGATGATGATTATGCCCACAGAGGCCGATATGATATGAAGGGATGCCCACCGAGGCTTGATGGCGTTATATACGCATGTGTATATGTATGACCGCATTAGGCATGACACTTAGGAATATTATATCCCTCAGAGGCATTCTGCACAAGTATGACACTTAGGCATATTATGGCCCTCAGAGGTATTCTCTACTGGTTGGTTGTTCTTGTCTCATGTTACTTTCGTGTCTCTATTATGCTATTCTTCATACCTGACATACTCAGTACATCATTCGTACTGATATCCCTTTTGTCGGGGGACGCTGCATTTCATGCCCGCAGGCTCAGGTAGACAAGGTGGCAGTCTGCACTAGTAAGTTGCTAGTTTGGCTGATATTGGAGCACTCCACTTGTTCCAGAGTTGCGGTCTAATTCTGATACGGTGTTTTGGAT
This sequence comes from Anisodus acutangulus, assembly GCA_029783415.1. Lineage (NCBI taxonomy): Eukaryota > Viridiplantae > Streptophyta > Magnoliopsida > Solanales > Solanaceae > Anisodus > Anisodus acutangulus. The sequence goes on from CM056498.1 coordinate 13,687,684, forward strand.
ACACATATGGGTATGGCGGGGCCATGTTCCGACTTTATGATGTCAAGTACTCTTTAGAGGCTTGTAGACAGTTGTCCTGTGTATAGTAGTCGTGTATGGCGTTGTCGGCCTTAGTATGTATATGTACATAGATTGGGTTCTTCTGTTTGCAGGATTTTATGTAGCTCTTATCCAGCCTATTATTTCTATGTGTCAGCAGGTTACCTCGTGGCAGCCCTTGTGGCCCACACTTAATTATGATTAGGTGGTAATTATATGATTAGTGGTGCTCGGCAGGTAAGGTCCGGATGCCCTTCATGGCCCTCCGATTTGGGTCGTGACAAACTTAGTATCAGAGCCGGTCTGTCCTAGGGAGTCTACAAGTCATGTCTAGTAGAGTCATGTTTATGAGTTTATTGTGCACCATACTTATAGACAGGAGGCTATATGGCATTTAGGATGATGGTTACCTTCCTTCTTGATCAAGAATCGTGCTATATAGCTGAATTGTAAGAATTCTCTCTGTAAACCTTATCGTGTTTATGATTACAACAATGCCTTATTCTAGTAGGGCTATGATTAGCAGGGAGATTGAGGTTGGATTGCGTATAAATGTGAGTAGTGTGCTCTCTATTGAGATAGATTTATCAAAGGAATCTAGTAGTACCAGAGAAATTGAGGGAAGTTCCCGTACCATCAGTCCTACCACCGACTCCGTCTGATAAGGATGTAATGGTGTAGGTATTGACTCAATTGATTGCCTCCCAGGAACGACTTCATCCTAGAGCATTCGATAGAGATAGGCCCCTTGAAGGGTCAGAGAGATTATAACCTAGGGAGTTTATTAATCAGGGATCGCCGATTTTTAAAGGGTTCAAAGATGCCAATATTTCAGGGCTAAAGTTGTAAAGGTCGAGTGAGACTACCCCGACCATCTTGTAGTCAGTATGGTCGATCACATGCCTGATTATGTCGTAAATGTACAAGGGGTTGGTTTAGTGTGGCAGCCATGGCCACAACGTTCCGAAGTGTCCCAAGTTGATGTGCAAAGGTAAGGATAGAATGATTATGAGTTATACATATGAAAAGCAGAAAACATCATTGGAAGGTTTAATAGGTTATGAAAATCTACATGTTTTACTGTGACTCTTGCTGATAAGAATGAGGGAATATGTTATGTACGTGCGACCTAAATTGTAATGTCTTACCTAGAATATATTGGGAATTGTCCCAGGATATCATTAACGAATGAATCGCCACAATCGAATCGTGTGAAGAGTGACCATCAGCAAATTTAAGAAGATCACATAAAGTGACGAACCTAGAATAGTGAGCCCAAGTCATAAATAAGGATCGAGTTATCCACGGTAGTGGAAGGGGACATAAGCCTATTGTCCTTGCATAAAGGGCCATACCGCGTATTATTGAGAATTACATGTATCAAGGTTAGTAAGCTAAGGCATGCTATAGGTATTGGACTGGTAAGGTATTTGGCTTTATTGTGCAGCATGTTACAATTCTAGATAACCTCTGGATAACAATAGCTTGTTAGGGTCAATTGAGGACGAGAACTATGGAACACGAAGAATGGTTGTAAGAAATATGAAAATAGTTAATAAGTATGAATGGAATGGTATGATCAAGTATCAAGGCAAAAACGTTTTTCGTTTAATGACGAGTAGAAGAAAGGATTACGATAAGAAGGATAAAGGTGAATGAGATTATAGTTATGCAGGTTTCACAGAGGTATGATTACTCCAGAACAGCGTAATACCAATGGTAGAGAAAAGACAGTAAGAACTTTTCGGCCAAAGGTGACGAACCTATGATGTTCAGGAAGATAGTATGAGAAATACTTTGAGATAAGAAACCCCCAAGGCAACTTGAAATGGAACTGTAAAGGTAAGACGACTGAGCACCCAGTCGATGGGAGATCTAATAATAATAAGACAATAAAGCTTAATAAGTCACTGGATCATGTAACACCGTGAATTGGATCTAAACATACGAAGCATCGGTTCTACAACATATACAGTCATACCTCTCAGAAAGTATGTAAACGGAAGTAACAGTGAGTAAAGCTCGAGATTATCCCCTAAACAGGTGAAGAAGGGCTAATGACGCATATAGATACAAGGTAGGCATTAAATATATGTCAAGAGATAATGACATTATAATGAAGATAAAATGTCAGGCAAATACAAATGCCTATGAGCATTTTTGAACTGACCAAAGGTTCTACGAGATAGATAAAGTAGTGGGTTTACAACTTAACGAGATCGAGGAAATCTTTTTTCAAAGCGCCATTGACAGAAAGTCTTAGCCATGAGGCAAGTGAAGGAATTCGAATCTAAGTATAATGACCATGTTTGGATATAGTAGGCCAACATCAGGTAATATAAATTCTTCAGAATCTTCCACGTACTGAATGAGGGAATAAGTTAACAACTCGTCTTTTAAGGGGTAGTAACGCCAAGGATTGGAATCAGGAGCAATATTTGAGATTACGTATGTACACTAGAATGTTTTGAAATTAAAACGAGTATGACAAGTAAGAAAATGAGTGAACAAGTGTCAAAAGAAGTAAGAATGGAAGTTGTTTATAATTACTAGTAGTGAGTAAGTACGAAAGGAAAAAAAGAGACTCCTTTCAGACTATGAATAAGAGTTAACTTCGATGATACGCGCACTTCAGATTCGATGACATTATACATACAGTGTTCATGATTGAGATACTACAATATAAGAGTTTTCAGCACACCAGTTAGTAAACAAAGTCAAGTTGACAATAGAATTATTCACTACAAATGACTTGATTAATGTAAGGACTAAGGATAGAAGTTGACCTGAGGGAACACATCAGTTAGCTAAGTCGGGGTCCGATTGGAGGATTTAGATGGTGATAGCCCTAGGACTCAAAATACAGCAGGGTCAATCCTCATGCTAGAAGAAAAGAAACGTCATGATAAAGATCTCATTTTTAGGGAAGATTGGGAAGGATATCTAACAAAAGACAACTGCAAGCTTCGAGCATAATGGGAGAGGGACCCCCAGGTGGAAGGTCCATTTGTGTATTCCCAATGTAGCAGGATTACGAGACAAGATTATGACGGAGGTCCATTACTCACGATATTCCACTCACCCTGGATCTACTAAAATGTATCATAATCTCAAAGGTATGTATTGGTGGAATGACTTGAAGAGGAACATTGCGGAGTTGTAGTTCAGTGTCTTAATTGTCAGCAAGTAAAAGTAGAGCACCAACAGCCCGGCGGCTTGACTCATAACATTGAGATCCCGATGTGGAAATGGGAAATGATTTCATTACGGGTTTACCTCGCTCTTATCATAAGTTTGATCCTAATTAGGTGATTGTTGATAGACTGACCAAATCAGCTCAATTCCTGGCGGTCAAAGCTACCTACACACCCGAGGACTACATAAAGTTGTACGTTAAGAAGATTGTTCGCCTTCTTGGTATGCCTATTTCTATTATACCTGACCGAGGTGCGTAGTTCACTGCTAAATTCTGGAGATCATTGCAAAAAAGGGTTTGAGCACTCAAGTTAATCTTAACATAACTTTCCACCCTCAGAAAGACGGGCAAGCCGAACTTATGATTCAAACGCTCAAAGACATGCTACGAGCTTGTGTATTGGACTTCAAAGAAAGTTAGGATGATCATCTATCCCTCATTGAATTTACGTACTATAATAGTTATTATGCTAGTATCAAAATGGCTCCATAACAGGACTGAGGCAGGACAATATAGAGTAGGAAGGCTAAAAGGATAGGAGTAGTTGATAAGGATATGAGGGTTCCACTCTGAGTGTGCCTGACCAAGGCACACATAACAGGACCGAGGCAGGACAGTATAGGTACATTAATTTGTTTATTAGAATTGCTTATAAATATATATACACATATTCATGAACCCAGAAAATAACTTATTATTTGTTGTAAGGGAACAAATGATATTCTAGTAGCAATGGGTCGAGATGGTAAAGAAGATACCAGAGTAGAAGTAATCAGATCACAACATTGTTCTAGCAGGCCAGTAAGATATGAGATTTCACCGATGGATGATTAATATGTGATTTGAACCCTTTGTGGCCTTGTATTCAGAAACCCCTAACTCACCTTATGATGAGTTAACTGGTTGAAGGTAGGTTAGATATGTTGTTTAACTCCTTATAGGAGAACAATAATAATATTTTGTGTAATCACAACGGAGACAAAGATAGCCGGCAATCCAGACGAGAAGCCTAGAGGTGACTAGAGTGGCTGGTTCAGGATAAGTTAGGGATTAGGGGTATATGAAATGACAAGAGATAAATTTCGCGTTGAGGGCCAAGAAGGAGCCGATTTATAGATATTAAGTGAGACTAGAATGAATTACCTAAGTTTAAATCAAATGAATCGAATATCAGCACGGAAGTAGTAGCCATTGGTTGGTCCGCAGGCAAAAGGCATTTGTATGAGGACAAGTGTGACCATGAGAAAGCTAGACGTGGAAACCTCAACATTCGAGGACGAATGTTTCAAAGGGGAAAAGAATGTAACACCCCATATTTTTGAGCGATGGTTTGAGCATCTAGACGTATGAAAGTAGACCCGAGCCCGGAGAATTTTGGTCATATTCAAGCATGTAAATAGTGGGCTCTCCATACAAGAAGGTGAAGTCCCGAAATGATTCAGACTTAAAAGTGCGAAGACGGAGATTAGAAATAATATTTTATGTGTGCCAAAAGAGGTTACAGACTAGTGTCATATTACATGATCATGATAATGAATATATGAAATGTGTTAAAAGTGAGTATTATTTAAGTGAATTGCGATCAAGAATTATTTGTATTGATAATTGGTTTAATATTGAAATTTGGTGGGAGATTAAAGAATATCTAATTAGTCAGGTGGATAAACATCCACGTGTTAGTGCAGAATGCATCAAGTGGTTACTAATACATACACAATGTTCTTAATTAATATATCACATCTTCCACACGCACAATTAATTTCTTGATCTCAATTCACTTAAATAATAATCAATTTTAGCACGCTTTATATACTCATCATCATAATCGTGTTATATAGCACTAGTCCATAGTCTCTTCTGGCATGCACAAAATATTATTTCTACTCACCCTCATTACACTTTTAAGTCTGAATCATTTCAGGACTTCATCTTCTTATACGATGAGCCCTTTATTTACATGCTTGAATATAACCAAAAATCTCCGGGGCTCGGGTCTACCTTCATACATCTAGATGTTCAAACCATCGCTTGAAAGTACGAGGTATTACAAAGATGAAGTCCCGAAATGATTCAGACTTAAAAATGCGAAGACTATGATTGAAAATAATATTTTATGTGTGTCAGAAGAGGTTACGAACTAGTGTCATATTACATGATCATGATAATGAATATATGAATATATGAAATGTGTTAAAAGTGAGTATTATTTAAGTGAATTGAAATCAAGAATTATTTGTATCGATAATTGGTTTAATGTTGAAGTTTAGCGGGAGATTAAAGAATATCTAATTAGTCAAGTGGATAAACATCCACGTGTTAGTGCAGAATGCATCAAGTGGTTACTATTTACTACGTGTAATTATATTCATAATTAACGCACTGTGAGCATAACTATTCATAGTTAACGTCTAATACGCAATGTGAGCATAACTATTCATAGTTAACGCACGCTCGCATCGAGTCCTTCATCATCATCCCCTCGGCAACAGGCAAGGAGAAGGAGCCTACCACCGATGATGATATAGAGTTATGGGCAACTCTTGATACTACGGTACTCCAGTGGATTGACTCCACTATTTCTACGGACCACTTGCAGACCATTATTGAGCCCGACGCCACGGCTATGAACACTTGGAATAGGTTGTGTGATATTTTCCAAGATAACAACAATTCTCGTGCCATCACCCTTGATCAGGAATTCTCCTACATCCACATGGAGGATTTTCTGAATATCTCAGCCTATTGTAAATGGCTCAAGGAGTTGGCGGATCAACTCACGAACGTTGGTGCGCCCATCACGAATGATCGTTTTGTTCTTCAGATAGTTGCAGGCATATCCGAGGCCTATAATGGTGTTGGAACTCTTCTTCGTCAAAGCATCCCTCTTTCTTAGTTTTACCAAGCCTGGTTTATGCTAACCCTTGAAGAGGCGGGTTGGCTAAAAAGGCCACAACTAGAGCAAATTCTGCCATGATGGCGGCCTCCCCACAAGAGTCCTACTATCTATCTTCTTCGGGTAATTCTACTCAAAATCATAACAACGGTGGTGGAAAACATGGTAAAAATTAGAATTTTTGTGGAAAAGGCAGCGGTGGCAGCAGCACTAGTCAGGGTGGCAGCCGACAGGGGCCACAGCAGGCTGGGCTAGGGCAGTGGCCTGGAATAGGCCAACGGTAACGGTGGACAGTGGGCCTAGCAATGGCCCAACTAGCCCACGACTTTCTGACCCTACTCGGCACCTAACTAGGCCAGGACCAGTAGTCAGCCGAACCCAGCAGCCAATTGGGCCCAGCAGAACACAATCCAGCAACAGCGGCAGCCCAATAATTATCTTGGGCAGAGACTTCGTCAGGCCTACATGGCCCAACAGTCAGCTGCCCCCAACACATACGGCTATTGAAGACGCGATGCATACACTTGGATTAAATCCCCCGGACGCTAATTGGTACATGGACACCAGTGTCATTTCTTATATGACGTTCGCGCCAGGTAATTTCTCATCCTATTTCAATACGAGCAAAAATTGTGGCATAATTATTGGTAATATTCATTCAATTCCAATTCGTGGTTATGGTCACACAAATTTATCTCTCCCGCATCCACCTCTAGTCTTGAAAAATGTCCTTCTTGCCCCTTGCTTAATTAAAAATTTGGTGTATGTCCAAAAATTCACAATTAATAATTGGGTTTCTGTTAACTTTGACCCTTTTGGATTTTCTGTGAAGGATTTCACGACGGGGATACCACTAATGAAATGTAATAGTCGGGGAGAGCTTTATCTAATCACCACTACCACCACTTCCATGAGCCAAGCCACACCATCAACGTTTGCCACTCTAGCACCTTCCTTAGGGAATGCAAATTTAGGTCATCCAGGGGCGTCTATTATTTCTTCTCTTAAGAATAAATTTTTTATTGAATGTAGTAGTACGCGTAGTACTAATATTTGTCCCTTTTGTCCGCTTGGAAAACATGTTAAGTTACCATTTGTAGCCTCTATTTCTAGTACTTTAATGCATTTTGATATTATTCATAGTGATTTATGGACATCTCCTGTTTTGAGTTCTTTGGATCATCGTTATTATGTGTTATTTTTGGATGATTATTCTACTTTTTTGTGGATCTTTCCTTTGTCTAAAAAGTCTCAAGTTTTTTCCACATTCCTAAAGTTTAGAGCATTCATTTGTACTCAATTTGAACAGAAAATTAAAAACATTCAATGTGATAATGATAGAAAATTTGATAATGTGATGTTTCGGGAATTTTGTGACACTAATGGCATCGTTTTTCGGTTTTCTTGTCCTCATACGTCTTCACAACATAGGAAAGCCGAACGAAAAATTTATACCATTAATAATATTATCCGAACTTTACTAGCTCATGCTTCATTACCTCATTCTTTTTGGCATCATGCATTACAAATGGATACTTACCTCCTTAACATACTTCCTAGCAAAGGATTAGCATGTCAATCTCCCCTAAAAATTCTTTATCATAAAGATCCTTCGTATTCTCATCTTAGGGTGTTTGGGTGTTTGTGCTATCCACTTTTTCCGTCCACTACAATTAACAAACTTTAAGCCCATGCTACCGCTTGAGTGTTTTGGGGTTATCTGTCCAATCTTCGTGGTTACAAATGTTTTGATTTATCTTCTAATAAAATCATAATTAGTCGACATGTTATTTTTTATAAAACCCAATTTCCGTTTGCTAAATGATATAATTATGTGACTAGTTCTTATAATTTTTTGGATGATGTGCTCTTACCATATATTCTCCAACAGTGGGCCCAACCTGCCCGTGATTAAATTCTCGGTACAGTTCCCGATTCTGGGCCAACAGGCCTACTGTTTGATGGCCCAACACTGTGTCTTCCCAGTCTCGGTCCAATTCCAGTTTTGGGTTCTCAACCAGCAGGCCCACTACCTGCTTGTCCAATAAATTCTTGTCCTCGCCCACTTCATTCCTTCCCAGTTGATATGTCTCGGCCAGCAGGTCCACTGCTTGCTGGCCCAATAACTGTTTTACCTGATCCAGCCTCTCGGCCAGCAGGCCAACTACCTGCTCGCTAGTCCCGCGACATTCCGACACCGTCCCCGATCCAGTCCATTTCTACTCTGAGTCAAGGGCCCATTACTCGTAGCCAACAGGGTATTTTTAAATCTAAAAGACATTTTAATCTAACTTTTAATGTCACTAAATCACCCCTACCACATAACTCAATGTCTGCCCTTCATGACCCGAATTGGAAAATGGTCATGGATGATGAATATAATGCTCTTATTGAAATAAAATATGGGAGTTGGTGCCATGTCCGCTTGGTGTCAATATTATTCGTTCTATGTGAATTTTTACTCATAAGGAAAATTCTAATGGTTCTTTTTAGAGGCATAAGGCCCATCTTGTAGGTAATGGTAAAACTCAACAGGTTGGCATGGATTGTGGAGAGACATTTAGTCCGGTGGTTAAACCGGCAACTATTCGCACTGTTCTCAGTCTAGCTCTCTCGAAAGCATGGCCAATTCATCAGTTGGATGTGAAAAATGCTTTCTTACACGGTGATCTCAAGGAGACTGTATACATGCATCAGCCTTTGGGTTTCAGGGATCTCATTTATCCTAATCATGTATGTTTGCTCATGAAGTCCTTATATGGGCTTAAGCAGGCCCCGCGGGCTTGGTATAAGAGGTTTGCAGATTATGTATCAACTATTGGGTTTTCTCCCAGCAGGTCTGATCATTCTCTGTTTATCTATCGGCCGGGTACTTCTTTGGCATACATTCTGTTATATGTGGATGATATTATATTGACTTCCTCTTCTGATTATCTGCGCAAGTCTATCATGTCTCTTCTCAGTTCAAAATTTGCTATGAAACACTTGGGGCCCTTGAGTTATTTTTTTGGTATAGCTGCCACACGCCATGCAGGTAGTATATTTTTATCACAAAGAAAGTATGCGGCTGAGATTATTGAGAGAGTGGGCATGTCTTCTTGGAAGTCATCTTCTACTCCAGTTGATACCAAACCAAAGCTGAGTGCTACTTCTAGCACACTTTACAAGGATCCTACCCACTATCGCAGTCTTGCAGGGGCTCTTCAGTATCTTACTTTCATGAGACTCAATATTACTTATGCAGTGTAGCAGGTATGTTTATTTATGCATGATCCGAGGGAGAAGCATATACATGCACTCAAACGCATTGTGTGTTACATACAGGGCACTCTTGAGTATGGTTTGCATTTATATCCATCCTCCGTCTCTACTCTCGTGTCTTATACAGATGTTGATTAGGGTGGATGTCCAAATACCAGACATTCGACATTTGGTTATTGTATGTTCCTTGGTTATAACTTGGTCTCTTGGTCGGCAAAATGCTAAGCTACTTTATCACGATCCAGAGCGGAGGCAAATTGAGGGGTAGCTAATGTGGTGTCTGAGTCTTGTTGGATGCATAACCTCCTCTTTCAGCTTTATTTTCCTATTCAGAAAGATACCTTAGTATACTTCGATAATGTTAGTGCGATATATCTCTTTGAAAATCATGTCCAACATCAACGCACTAAACATATTGAGATGGATATTCACTTTGTTCGCGAAAAGGTAGCTCGTGGACAAGTACGTGTCTTGCATGTCCCTTCACGATACCAAATTGCTGACATCTTTAATAAGGATCTTTCCTTAGTCCTGTTTGCATATTTTAGGGACAGTCTCAGCGTACGTCAACCGCTCGCTATGACTGCGGGGGTGTGAAAGACCGATATACATAACCTTAATACCGTGTATATCATGGTTGCATATTTTGTATAGAATTTACCATAAGTTGTAGAATTCTTGTACAAATGTAATTATGATAGTAGTTTTGTATTAGGAAAAGCTATTAGAGTTGTATTAGAAAAAGGTAGATTTAATTTCCTTAATTAGATTTTGTTTATCATGTATATATATACATTTTCATTAATGAAAAATGATCAAAGGAATTATTCTCTTTCAGGTACAACATAGAAAGTCAAAGATGCATCACTCCTCACAATTGCTAGATGAAAAATTAGTATTTAATCTAACTGTGGTTTGAATTTTTCATATTGGAGTCTACATAGCTGCTGATTTGTTAGAATTCTTAATGGAAATCATAGCTTTGCGATCAAGTTATCTGAGCCTGGGACCCTTCCTGGTGAGGCAAAATAGTGGAATGGTCATGATATATTTTTCCAAGTTTTGTTGATCTTGTAAAGATTGTTTCCCATGTATTGAAATATTCTACGATTGATGTGTTGTGAGGGTTCTTTATATCTATCAGAATCCGCTTCATGTACAATTTTTTCTTGTGATATTGCTATTATAACCTTCAATTGTTCCCTATATGATAAAGGTCGTCCATGAAGACTCGGGATTTAAGAATACACCAAGAATCAAATTGTTGGCCCCGTGCATCGCACGGGCATTCCCTTCTAGCTTTTATAGAATCTAGTAAATCAACCCGCGCTACGTGCGGTCATAAGAGAAAATTATAATATTGCTATTAGTTGTTATTTTAAAACTTATATCGTTCATGAACTATTATAAATGATAAATGACCTTTTACAATAACAATAACAACAACATACCTAGTGCAAACAAATGGCCTTTTACAACACGTAAAATAAATTAACACTAAATATATTTACATTTTCATTGTTTCTAGTATCTCCTTACGACATTAGAATTCAGACATAAAAAAACAAACAAATATAATGACTGAGATCTAAATGATTAAGATTAAAATCATCACTAAGCACAAACAAATGAGACCTTAGTAAAGAGAGAAATCGGTGAAAGATTTTGTAGTTACAATAATTATTTTGAGATAATTGATAAAAGAATTTTTGAAAGAATTCCATAACAGTCTATAAGTTAAAATACAGTCCCCTCAAAATAGAAGTTTTATAGATACACTTTAATAATGCAAAGAGAAAAGTTCTGTGGAAAATAGAGTAATATACATGCTATACTGTTCAAATTTAAAGAAATGAAAACACTTGTAAGTAGCTATGAAAAATATTTGAAGAATTCTGCTTCAATCACCATTCCCATCTCCCAAACCATTTCAGTTTTGCTTCTTGTTTGGTTCAAAATTCAATAACAACCACTATTAACGTTTTTCCACCATAGTAACTAGAAGAGCGCCAATCACAGTGCTGCCGGTCCCAAGAATCTGGTGCAAGTCAAGGAACATATAGATTACCATAAATCAGATCATATAGACAACCTTAATCCTATATTGACAGGACCGTTTTGGCCTTGTTGTGGACGGGACTTAACTTTGCATTGTATTATGAGCTGAAGATAATTTTTTCATGGTAGCAGATACTTCTATCTCCTTATACTACAATTCCTGTGAAACCAAGAATACATCCAACTATATATAGAAGTATGTAATACATTAAGAAGTATACATTGTTGCAATCAGATAATTAGACAATGCCTCGCAAGCATTTTAAACGTACAGTATCAACGGAATTGGCAGGAACCAGTGTTTTTGCAGATAAGTATGTGAAGACCAAAATCATTTCATCCAAGTTAATCAAACATATAAAGCTACCAAATTGACCTTCGCTGAAGTAAAATAAAATTAAGAAAAGGGAAGAGAATTGACACTTCAAGTAAATGAAGTGAAGGAAAGTAAATGAGGAGACAACAGAACCATGATAACAACAAATTGGCAGGATAGTAGATTAACCATCACTCTTCAACTGCTAATTCTCTAATGTTGTACTTCTCACCTAAATTCTGTGTTTTCTCTCTGTATCAGTAAGATCTCTACTCTTTTCTGTTACAGTATTTTAAGTAAATATCTATATGCAAACTAAGTTACCGTTCTTTGTCGCAAATGGTAACCCAATATAAGGGGGAAAAGCTTCTTCATAGTCAACCTGAAAGTTAACTTTCGTATGGTTGCATCTATACTCTAAATTCCAGTTTATATATTATGTTGACAGCACTGTGTTCATACAATATGTTTATCTTCAGACATCTGTACTTCAAGAGTTAAAAGCAAAACTATGTAGCATCGTGACAAAAGGTTGATTTTTTGAAACGTAGCAAACTATGTATACTATCTCATAAACCAAAAAAAAGAAGGAAATTAATAGGAAAAAAATCATGTTTCATTACATAATAAAACAGATTGACTGAAAAAATTTCCTGCAGTAAGCCTGTAACTAATTTTGCAACATAGGCAAATGGAAGATTTAAAATTTATGAGTTTGTGTAGAGATTTGAAGTTAATACTACATTAGTAACCGGATACAATTAAAGCAGAAGCTATTGAGCTTATATGAACCCGTAACAAACAATATAGATCCGCCCCTGAGTAGCGAGGAATGACAAATCTGTTATATGATACGGCCAGTACTTAAGAAAAGAAGGGATAGTAGAGCAATCGTAAAAACTCAATTATTATAAACTTATTCTGTTTTTTTCCACACAAGGATAAAAAAAATTAACTCCTCCACCCATTATTGAGGAAAATGCATAAATTTGTTATGTCGATGTATCAAATTTTAGAGGAACCCATTGGAACCAATATATATTAATTTACACAAGAAGAAGAAAAGGCAAACACAAAAAATTTGATCGTTTAGATAGTAAAGCTCACTACCTCGAATCCCCTCGCCAAACTCAGTTCATACATAATAATCCTATGTCATGCAGGACAAAGAATAAGCTCAAATAGGAACCTATATACATCCCAACATGCCAAGTCGCACAAACAAAACCATCCATACCAAATCTGAGCAAGAGGCAACATCAAACACAGAAGGAGAACTCCAAATCAAACTATCAAACCGTAAAGCAGATCAACCACGGAAGAGAACTCAAAGATGTTAAACAAAGACAGTGAAGACATACCATGGAGGGAATTTGAATTCATGGACCATTTTCCTGAGTCACAGTTCCTGGACCATCACGGCACATACTTAAAGACAAACACCTGCAAGAGCAGCAAAAATGTAATATAAACATAGCCTAGTCAGAAACTCAAATGGAAAAGGCCCAAATTTCTATCTTCAAGTTCCGGTAAAATCGTCAAACCAAGTTGTAAGAGAATCCATTACAATTTCCAACATAAATTGCTTACAAAAATCTATGGACGGCTACAACAAAAGCTTTCTATCTAGTCAATAATAGTGTTTTTCTTTTTTTCTCAACATAAATTGCTTTGGGTGTCTACAACAAAAGGAAAAAGAGTGAACTTTAAGAAAAGAACTATCTCTTTTTACCATTAGAATTTGTACACCCAAAAGTGGTCCGTCGCTGTTTGATGAAATAAGTAAAACCCCTAAGGAAAAAAAACATGGATACCTTTTCAGGATGGTTTATGATGGCGGCTTTATGAGAGGCCTTGTCGAAAGCCATTATTCTGAACTGTCGTCTTCGTTCCATCATTTTGTCTTCCCCATTGGTATTGCACGGTAAGGGTATACCATCTTCGACCTTCTTCTTCCAATCTTTATGGTTAAGTTTTTCTCCATTGATACCGCACGTTCTCCTGTGAGATTTGGTAATATTCCAGTGGTATCTATCGACCACCAGTATGTCTGATTTATTCTTTTTCTTTTGATTTTAGGTCTTCTTATGTCATTTTTTCATTCGATTCGTTTGATAGTTCTTTCAATTTTGCTGTTTTATTTAGTAGAGTAATATTGCATGCCATGTGACCAGGAGATCATGGCTTCAAGCAGCCTTTGGTAGAAATGCAAGGTAAGACTACGTACAACAGACCGTTGTGGTTCGGCCCTTCTCCGGACCCGCGCATAGCGGGAGCTTAGTGCACCAGGCTACCTTTTTTTTAGGATGTTGCATGCTCTGAATTTAGAGTTCATTGGATGTTGCCGCTGCTGGTCCTTTTACTACTACTCCTCCTCTCCGTCTTCCCTATATAGGGTTTGTATTTCAATTTTATTTTATTTTTTGTTCTTCCGCTTTATTTTTTATGTGTGTAATTATTCATTCATCTGTAGGCCTCCGCATTTACTTCTAGGAGAAAGGAAAGGAATTGCAAAGATGAGATGCAGGGATGGAGCAGAGGAAGCTTAATATTCCAAAATTCTACTCATTTTCCGGAGAAATTGCAATGTCATTTTACTGCAGGTACACCAAACTTAATTTTATGGGTTGGTAAAGTTATTACTACCAAAATCAATTCATCATACTCAAAAAATTTACAAAATTCACTTATATGCTGTCTACATCTTCTGTGCATTACTGTGGTTCATTAGTACAAACATGATTCGTTTTATATTTTTGTTTCATTATGGATGTGCCTTATTGTTGACAATTTTATTTTATGAAAATAAACTAGAAATGTCTCCAAATATTTTGACAGTGGAGTTTAACATTTTCTAAATCTGATTAAGAGAAGCATGATAAAGGATTAGAAGTTGAAGCTAGCTATGTGAAGTTCAATGAGGTCATCTGTTCTGCCTTCTGATTATCCAGAACTTAAGTACAACAGTTATTCACTAGCGGCTTTTCTATGGAAGTTTCTCTTTTTCTTGCCTTTCTCTATTCCACATTATCTCGCGGGCATGGGATTTGCTTTATGTATTCCCTTTTCTTTATTTATGATTTGAGATTTGAATTGCTCTGGCAGGTATCATGCTGCGAACATTGAATGTATATTTTGTTGGAAATTTGCCTTTGGCGGGAGTTGCGACCGACCAACTTTAACGGCTTAAACACTAGTGTTACGTATGTTGGAGAATCCGGTTCTTCACACATGCATGATCTACTAAGTACGTAGATAACCGTAGGGCCAAGAATCGTCAAATTTCATTGAGAAATGAAAGAGATATTGGTCCACGAAGTAAGGTGTTTGAAGCATGGAAAGTGTGGTATTGTGTTCAATTCTCCCTCATCGGTAGAGGAAGAAAGAATTGTTGTGTATATAAGACTCGAAATTGGTTTGGGGTTTGGGACCCCAAGGGGTATCCCATGTGTTTAAAGGAGGGAGGACCTAGATGTGCTTCGGTTCAAGGAAAGACCACACGCACGCCTTGCCGCCGCCACTTGGTCCGGTCAGATTCGGGTTAGGGTTAGGGTTCCGGGTTCCGGTTCCGGGTTCCGGTTCCGGTTCCGGTTCCGGGTTCCGGGTTCCGGGTTCCGGTTCCGGTTCCGGTTCGGGTTAGGGTTCGATTCCGGTTCCGGGTTCCGGGTTCCGGTTAGGGTTCAGATTCGATTCCGGGTTCCGGTTCCGGTTAGGGTTCCGGTTCCGATTCGGGTTAGGGTTAGGGTTCGGGTTCCGGTTCAGGTTCCGGGTTCCGGTTCCGGGTTAGGGTTCCCGATATTATCTTTTTGGGCCAGAATTCTTTCAGATGTACAGTTTAGTCCCTGAAGTTTTCAGAAAGTTGGAATTTCCACGGTCAAAGCAGAAACGTCCAAGCTCTTAATTCACCATTTATGTTGGTGACTTTACTACCTCCATAATGGCTATTATGAAGGCAGTTTTCAGCCCCCTCCATCACCTATATAAACACCCTCTTACACCATTGTTGAGCACCAAGAACAAACATGTAATATACACGAAATTCAGAAGCTTACACAAGCAGAAACTTTTCTTCTTCCTACAACTTCCAAGGCATCATTTCGTTACTCAATATTCTTCACGGTAGCTCTTGAGTTTCCTTTGCTCAAGTGTTCCATTCTTTGCTTTATCTTGGGAGACAAATTGTCCAGGACGTATAAAGGATACATACGGGGCAATATTGTCTTAAGGACAGAGTGCCACACTCGACTCAGCAAAACCAGTTTCCATTTTTCCGTCTTCAACAAAATTGTAATTTCAGTTTTGTGATTATATTGTAATTTCAGATTACTAGTTGAATTATTGAATCTTTGTTTATCCTTTCGAATACTTGTAATAGTTATATACTTCTCGTACTGCTTTATAAAGTACCATAGAGCAAAAATACCCAACATATTTCAAAACAATATGTGTATAGTATTACTATTAGTGTTCGAAAGATGTCGGTCAAAAGTTGTGTGACCAAATCGGGATATGGAAATGGTTTTCTGGTAGAAGAGAGTGATGATGATGAACGTATTCATAGTGTCACCGCTACCAAGACTGGTGGGAACAAGCGCTCTCGAGCCCGAGGATGTCAATCTGGGACAAGAGGAGAAGGCGAAGATGTACTTCTACCTTGCGTGAAGGCTGTATCTATCCTGGACAAAAGATCCGAATAATGGTAAGAAGAGGCTGGACACTCGGTTTGATGAAGTGGTGGAGTGAGCGAGAATCCAAATTGGGATAAGTAGTTTTTCTTACTTGTCAAGAATAAAGATTAAATAAGGTCTGATTAAAAATTGATTAAAGTAAGGAGGAATATGAAAATAATTTATATTCCTTACGCTTTAAAAATCAGAAGTTTAATCTCATCTTCTTTTCCGTTTAAAGATTGGATTGTAAAGCATCTTAAAAAGATCCGTTCCTTTAAGTGTAATTATTAAAAGTGGGTAAAGTATGTTCACACATACGAGGGAGTAAGATCCTTGTTGTGCGAAAACTGTTACAACTCTTAAGTAAGCGCCAAGAATTATCTAGGCACCAATCATAACGGAAGAAGTCTAAAAGTTAAAGACGTAGAACATGTCATACTATTTGGCAGAAGATCCTTCATAGGATGATATTGGACACTCAGTCATACAAAGCCTCCGGGCGACTGGAGTGGGCCAAAATTCCTTTGATATGATGATATTGGACACTCAGTCATACAAAGCCTCCGGGTGACTGGAGTGGGGCCAGAATTCATTTCATGGACACCTAGTGTGGTGGGCCAGAGTTTCCAGGTCTTAATGATCTGAAGGCCTAAAGAAAGGCAGTAAAGAAATTGGACACTCAGTCTGCCAAAGCAACTGAAGTGGGCCAGAGTATCGAGATCACATATGATCCGGTTACGCCCTAACCACGGGCAAGAGGTTGTTCATGTGAAGCAATGCCACCTCTAAAATCAAAGGGGCTGGAGAGGTTTTCCTCAATAGGACTTCAGGGAATGAGATCACTCTAAAAGAGGTGATACATGTTCCTAAGTTGGTTTAAGGGACGTTGTTGGTCAAGTTGGTTTGAGACTAGTCCAACAGGTCTGTAATAACTAAGAATGGTATAATATGTCTATAGCCCAATGAATGATATATTTGTAATCCGTGCATCTATGCCATCATAGATTAAGACACGTTAAATAATAAGTCATTCAAAAGCTAACGATGTTGAGATTGTTGCCTCCTTTCGACATAAACCCTCAAAATGAATGTGCGGTAGGCGAAGAGGCAAAATCACCTTTCCAAATTCCGTCAAGGGAATAGCGAAAGAAGCACCGCTCCTCTAGAACTTAGTCACACCTACTTGGGTGATTTGAAGTTTATACAAAATAGAGGGGGGAGACAAGTACGTTGTGATCTTCATTGATGATGGTACAACGTATGGAATCCTTTGTTTGTTAAAAAGCAAAGATAAAGTTGTTGAAGCGGATAAGCGCTACAAAGCAGAAGTTGAACATCAACTAAGCCTATGGATTGCGAAATTCATAGCGATAGAGGGGGAGAATGTGAAGCAGCGTTCATTAAACGATTGTTCATTACTCACCTTAGTCTAACGGTGTTAGCCAAGCGCAAACCCGTACGCCTAAATTATGTGGGGTAAGGCGATCCTTACCGCTAATGCGATCCTCAACGGAACTCCGCATAAGGATAAGGATAACTCTCCGTGTGAGACATGAAAAGGATCTCACATACAAAAGTTGTGATGTGGGGTGGCTTGGTAGAAGTTGGACTACCGAAACAGGTCAAGTTCGACCTAAGACTGTAGATTGCATATCCACTGGATCTGTAAATAACAGTAGTACTTATCGCCTCTTGGCGTCAAAGAATGTTGAATTCTTATAAGATAAATTTCCTTGAAAAGGAAAAAAGAGTAATTGCTCAAGGTTAACAAGAACCCGCGAGGGCCTGACTGTCCGGAACTAGACGTTCCATATCTACAGGACTCGAAAGTTGCTGGCTATCCGGAACTTAATATTCCAGATCTGCAGAACTCAAGGATTCTAGACGTTGAACCAAGACGGAGCAAAGAGGGGACAAGGACTTGTTCCAGTCCTTCTAGCTTGTATGGTTAAGAACGAACCATGGACAATTAACAAATAATTGTTATCTCCAAAAGCGCTGCTTTGGAAAGAAGCTAAAGAGAGAAATATATTTCATCATATAGAACCATACTTGCGTAATGGTTGATCTTCCTCCGGGAAAAGAACCTTTGGGTTGTGAAAAATGATACTCAAAAGTGAGTACAAAGTAGATGGATCTGCTGACGAGTTCAAAGCCTCGGCTACTTGTACATGTGCTCCCCTGGGAGTAGCTTAACATCATGGGCCATTGCAGTCTTGTGTGGCATGAATGTTGAAACAGCCTTCCCAACCGGAGAGTTGGAAGAAGAGAATCAGAGTTGGTTTTACGGGTGTTGGGCTTCTTCCTGAACTTTAATCTTGGTCCCTGAAATGTTTACATTTTGGTCCTGAAAGTTTCAGATAAAACAGAAACAATGAATCTGAGCACAGAAACATTGAATCTGAAGTTAGAAAGCCAACAGTTGGAGAATCAACAGTCTGAAAGTAAAAGTCATATTGAAACAAAGTCTCGATATGAAAGATATGGATATCACAGATGACATCTTAGGAATTGGATTTCTAAAGACATCTAACGGACTGGTCGATAGTTGACAGTCTCGTTGAAGCCATCAATGGATATGAATCATAGAACTTATTGGAATCATGATGCACCCATAGACAAGGAGCGATACACATAGATCACGTGTAGTTCAATGTATTGTACACACTACAACCGACCTGGTATCGTCCTACAAACAGATCAGTTGAACTAAGTTTCACTGATGATCTTAATACATGATCAATAGAAAGTGTTAAGTCGGATATGACGATATCTGAATTATTCGCTTATCTTCGGATTATAGTATTCTGGATGTCCAGCGGTTCTGAGAGAACACAGTGATGCAAACTGGACATCAGATCTGAAGAACACCAAAGCCACAAGTAAATGTGTATGGTGGTTCTTGGGAAATCCTCTAAGCAAACTTGCATCGGCCGATTCATGATGGAATCGGACTTTATCGATTTATACAAAGCATGAAAGAAGTTGAGTAACTTCACGACTCCTTAGAGGACGTCCCCTATTAGGAGAAACTCGTGCCTTCAGCAGTTATAAACTGTGGCTAGCCGGTCGGCTTTAGGAAGGACACGGATGACGGCGTCTGGACATATCTGTCAGGATTTGTCAGGAGACATAAGACCGTATGGCAGTTGATCATCACGGGTGTCACTTCCTTGTTTACTAACAAAGGGACTACCCGGAGATCAAGTGTTCTGCCTGTCTAGGGGAATGGGCTTAAAACCCAAAATATACGGACCAATACAGTGGTAACCCAACCTTACGAACTGGAGATCCCAGTAATTTGGTTCAATGGGAAAACTAAGTTGTAAAGGTTGATTGATCGCTTGGTGGAAGCATGAGCACTTCGGATAGTGATTTACGAAAAGAAACACCAAATCCAAAGTCGTTCCCGCGATAGACTTTAAGTGCTATCTGCGGTGTGGGTAAAGGTTAAGTTTTCAAAACCTGTAATGCTCCTCAGCCGTTGAGGTTAGGTTTTGGGAAACTTTTAATGGTTCCTAACACTTGTGAAGTGGGGTATAGCAGGATACCTTGTAGGATACCACATATTTAAGTGCGAGGACGGGCCGCCTCAAAATGAGCGCACTTAAGAATCCAAGACGTTGTCCATGGCCAAACGGACAAAACATTACGAAGAAGAGAGTAAGGGAATTTGTTGTGTTGGTATCATTGTCTTGGCTTACACTAAACACCGACGGTTCAAGACATCACGTTCACCGTGATAAGTAAGTCCGATGGTATTCAACTATGGAAGGTTCAAAGTCGAGGTTACCTCTCCTTATGCAACATCGGTCCATTGAAATATTGCGCAAATGAAAAAGACACCATGTGAGTGCGCCAAAATCTCTTTCAAGAGGGATTGTTGGAAATTTGCCTTTGGCGGGAGTTGCGACCGACCAACTTTAACAGCTGAAACCCTAGTGCTACGTAAGGTGGAGAATCCGGTCCTTCGCACATGCTTGATCTCCTAAGTACGTAGATAACCGTAGGGGCAAGAATCGTCAAATTTCATTGAGAAATGAAAGAGATATTGATCCAAGTAAGGTGTTTGAAGCATGGAAAGTGTGGTATTGTGTTCAATTCTCCCTCATCGGTAGAGGAAGAAACAATTGTTGTGTATATAAGACTCGAAATTGGTTTGGGGTTTGGGACCCCAAGGGGTATCCCATGTGTTTAAAGGAGGAGGACCTAGATGTGCTTGGTTCAAGGAAAGACCACACGCCTTGCCGCCCGTCCGGTCGATTCGGGTTCAGACCACGGCCCTTCGATATTATCTTTGGGCGAATTCTTTGGATATGCAGGTTTAGTCCTGAAGTTCTCGGGTTCTCGGGTCCACGGGTGGGGTGGTAAATTTGTGGTAATGGGCCTTCGATATTATCTTTTGGGCGAGAAAACTTTGCCGAAATGCAGTTTGATCCCGAAGTTTGGATGTACAGTTTGGACGAGAATTCTTTGGATGTCAGTTTGGTCCCTGAAGTTTCAAGATGTACGATTTGGTCCCTGAAGTTTTGAAAGTTGGAATTTCGACGGTCAAAGCAGAAACGTCCAAGCTCTCAATTCAGCCATTTATTTTGGCTGAATTACTCCTCCTATAATGGCCAAATCCGTTGGTCTTTCACCATTTATGTTGGTGACTTTACTACCTCCATAATGGCCATTATTTGGCTATTATGGAGGCAGTTTTCAGCCCCCTCCATCACCTATATAAACACCCCCCTTACACCATTGTTGAGCTCCAAGAACACACATGTAATATACACGAAATTCAGAAGCTCACACAAGCAGAAACTTTTCTTCTTCCTACAACTTCCAAGGCATCATTTCGTTACTCAATATTCTTCACGGTAGCTCTTGAGTTTCCTTTGCTCAAGTGTTCCATTGCTGTTTTATCTTGGGAGACAAATTGTCCAGGACGTATAAAGGATACATACGGGGCAATATTGTCTTAAGGACAGAGTGCCACACTCGACTCAGCAAAACCAGTTTCCATTTTTCCGTCTTCAACAAAATTGTAATTTCAGTTTTGTGATTATATTGTAATTTCAGATTACTAGTTGAATTATTGAATCTTTGTTTATCCTTTCGAATACTTGTAATAGTTATATACTTCCCGTACTGCTTTATAAAGTACCATAGAGCAAAAATACCCAACATATTTCAGTCATAAACCATATATTGACATTGATCTTATGTAACTAACTTTCTAGGCTTATCTCCGGTTGGAAACAAACACATACAGGTATTATAGCCTCCAAAATTTGAGTTTGATTGTCCTAGCATTATTCCTTCTTCTGCTTTAAGTAGTTGTGTCGTCTTTAAAGCTCTCTCCTGAACTATGCAATATAATTAAGCAGTTTAAGTACAATGATAATGATGGTACATGCTTGTGCTTATTAAAGACAGTTTGAAGAGAGGTTTGGTTAAATCTCTTTAAAGAAATGGTTGTCACCTTGACAACGTCTCTTTTTACTTTTCAAGCTTTTGGATTAGGAAAATGTGCAGGGTTCATGTTCGTTTCCGGACCAGTTAGTGAGCTAGACAAGAGTTTAATATTGGCAATCATAGACATACTTTATATTAGTTTGGTACATTACTTAAGACATTAAAGGGGTGAATCGTACTTCCTCCTTCCCAAAATAAGTGTCGCTATAGCTCATTTCACGCTAATTAAATGAACAAATGTATAGTTTATTAAGTTACCCCTATTTTTAGATGTTTCTCGAGAATTGAACACTATTAAGAAGTAGTAGTTCTTTAATATAAGGGATGTTATAGATACATTCAGTTACAACAACAACAACATACCCAGTGAAGTCCACAACGTGGAGTCTGAGGAGGGTAGAGTGTACGCAGACCTTACCTCTACCTTGTTAAGTAGAGAGGTTGTTTCCGAAAGACCCTCGGCTCAAGACAAAGCGTAGGCAGAAGCAAAACAAGAGAAACGGTCAGACCCGGACAAGAAATTTAAAGCAGTATGAAAATAATGGTAACAAAAGCGAATAAGTCATGATAAAGCATTCTGAAAAAAGAAACAGTAACTAACGCGTGTAAATAAGATAAACAAAGTACACGAAATAACGTACAGCAACAGAAATCAAATGATAGGGGACTATAAAATAATACGGCGTCTAGTAGTATGATAGGCTAAGCGGGGATACAATAATAACACTACAACTACCAGTATGTAAGCATAAGTAGGACTACGCTCAACTACCTACTACCCTTCTACCATAATACGTGTCCTCCACAACCCCCTATATAAGGTCATGTCCTAAGTAAGTTGCACTTGCGTCATATCCCGTTTAATCACCTCTCCCCACTACTTCTTCGACCTACCTCTACCCCTCCTGAACCCGTCCATAGCCAACTTCTCACACCTCCGCACTAGGGAATTTGTATCTCTCCTCTGCACATGCCCGAACCATCCCAACCTCGCTTCCCGCATCTTATCCTCCATCAAGGCCACTCCCACTCTGTCCCGGATATCACTATTTCTAATCATATCCCTCCTTGTATGCCCACACATCCATCTCAGCATCATCATCTCCACAACTTTTATCTTTTGGGTGTGCGAAGTCTTGACCGGCCAATACTCTGCCCCATACAACATAGTCGATCTAACCACCACCCTATAGAACTTGCATTTAAGTTTTTATCGCACAAGACTCCAGATGTGAGTCTCCATTTCATCCACCCTGCACCAATACGATGTGTGACATCGCCATCAATCTCATTGGATAATAGCCCCGATATACTTGAAGCCTCCTTTCTTTAGAATAACATAAGTACCAAGCCTCACCTCCACGCATGTCTCATGGTCGCTCCCGTTACTGAACTTGCACTCCAAGTATTCTGTCTTGGTCCTACTCAGCCTGAACCATTTAGACTCCAGAGTCTGTTTCCAAACCTCCAGCTTAGCGTTCACTCCGCTGTGAGTCTCATTAATCAGGACTATGTCATCTGCGAATAACATACACCATGACACCTCCCCTTGAATTTGTCGCGTCAGTCCATCCATCACCAAGGCAAATAAGAATGGGCTAAGAGCGGATCCCTGATGCAGCCCCATCATCACTGGAAAGTGCTCCGAGTCTCCTCCTACTATCCGTACCCTGGTCTTGGCTACAGTCAGTTAATTTCTGAAAATCTGATGGTTTGTTTGGCTTGAATTTTTGATGATTTAAAAGTTCTAATAGAGTTGACCTTGAGAAAACAATTTTAGATTCTGTGTTTTGGATTTCTTATATCATTGTTTATGAATTTTCAACGTCGTACTTGGATCGATGTAATATAGATTCTATCTAATGAATTGAAGGGAAAAAAACAAAGTATTTGAGATAGCAATTTGCTAATTATCCATTAATCCTCAGTTTACTTCCTCTTTTCTTTTTCTCTTTATATTTTCACATGTTGTCCTTTTTCCCTCTTTATTAAATTACCAGTAAGCCCTGAAACTAAATGTTAGAGTGATCAATGAAATGTAAGGTTCATATGATCCTCATTCTCTAAACTAGAAGCGTTTCATGATCAACCTCCTTACTCCTTAGACCTTAGACCCTTCCTTCAAAGAAACTTAAGACTTTAATAATTTCTAACAGTCCTATATTTATCTGCCTTGATAATAGAATTAGCATAGAAGTTAATAAGCCCAACAATTCTTATATGTGTCTAAAACAAGATCCACTCTTATTGTAGCATATGGAGCTACAGTTCAAGCTGCAATTTTGAATGGAGAAGGTAACCAAAAGGTTGAAGATTTGCTGCTTATTAATATCACTTTTCTGAGTCTTGGTATTGAAACTGCTGGTGGTGTGATGACAGTCTAGACTCCAAAAAACACTACTATCCCAACCAAAAAAGAGCAAAATTTTCACCTGCTCAGACAATCAACCAGGTGTGCTCATTCAGGTGTATAAAGAGAAAGGACAATGACCAAGGACAACAACCTTCTTGGTAAATTTGAGCTTAAGGGTATTCAACCAGCATCAAAAGGAGTGCAAGAGATCAATGTCTATTTTGAAATTAATGCCAGTGGTTTTCTAGATGTGCCAGCAGCGGAGAACATTGCCAGTGACAAGTGCCAGCAATATGCGTTGGAGACATTTACTTTTAGTTATTATTGATCTGTCAAACGAACACACCAATGCACGAACTGTATATTTTGTGGCACTGATGCACTATGGACTTAATAGCTGAATATGACCTGTAATGACGGAAAAGTTTATGGAGAAGTTCATTTGGTCCTTCTTTTCATAATAAATATTGTATTATTATTACACATTACATATCAAATTATTGGGCCCGTGCATCGCACTGGCATCACCTTCTATATATATATATATATATATATATATATATATATATATAATAATTTGATATGTAATGTGTAATAATAATACAATATTTATTATGAAAAGAAGGACCAAATGAACTTCTCCATAAACTTTTCCGTCATTACAGGTCATATTCAGCTATTGCACTGGCATCACCTTCTATATATATATATATATATATATATATATATATATATATATATATATATGTAATGGGTCATTCATACTGACCAATAATAGAATTCTATGCAATTTTTAAAAGAGGCAGTACGTAAAAATGTTACACCATCATAACGGAGAGATATTCAATATTATTTACATGATATATGCAAAGCCGAGACCAAGATAGTTTTGTATATTGATGGTATATACACACATATTTTGTTATCATAAGATTAAATTGACCTGCACGAGAGGTGATTCTTCTTTAAAAAGTTTGATATGACAACTTGAAAATTGAGTAATTAAAAACATATAGTCGATTAATTAAACCATACTATATTGCATATGTAAATTAGATCATACAAATAGGCAGGGAGGATTCACCGTTATGGTACAGGGTTAAAGATAATTAAAAGGGGAAAGAGAACGTAAGTGTCCCCTCCAAGCAAAATATACCCCTACTCTATTGGGATACAATTGTGGTAGGAAACGGGAAATAAGTAACTATTACAATAATAGAAAGGATAAACTAACTATTACAATAAAATTGGAAATCAAAACCTTAACAAACTGTTTTGTGTGATTCGCTGAGCCGAGTGATGGCACTCTTTCTTTAAGACAAGATTGTTCTGTATGTCTCATTTTACGGTGTTGAGCAATAGTCTCCCAAGATACAACATCAACTTTAACAAGTGAGCAAAGGAAACTCAAGTGTTACTCTTAAAGAACTTTAAGTATAGTGACTTTGCTAGAGAGGAAGAATATGAGCTCTGAAAATCTGGAGATTTTTCTAAGTGTTGAGTATTGTTTCAATTGAGCCAAAGGCCTCAATTTATAGTGTAAGTAGAAGACCCCTCACCTAGCCAACTAATGGCCTTCAATAGCCATGTAATTGCACTTGAATGAGGGGTTACATTCAGCCAAATAATGGCTGAATTCATGTGGCAAGTAATGGAGAATCAATGCTCCAAAACCAGCCCAAATGTCAGATTTTTCCAACTTTCCGTCGCGACAATACGCCTCCGGCGCGCAGCTCCATGGTGACCCGACCATTTCTTGGCGTATTTGATCCCAGGAGGCGTGCGGCTCCGACGGTTGTGACGCCGCGGCTCCGACGGTTGTGGCGCCGCGGCCCTTCACGGCTCCACGGCGATTTCCGACTCTTTTCATTTTACACTTCTTCCTTCCTTTACCAACGTGGAATACTTTGTCATTTGGCCAATAACCGTCCATAATTCTATGTCTCAAACGTATTACATACGTACCAATATCTCTTTCACTAATGAAATTTGCGATACTTGGCACTACGTGTGCACGTGTGTGGAAACGACGTTTCCGGCGTGCGGGCCCAATTGTTCGAGTCACAAATTAATGGGATATACTTAATTCCACATTTAGTAAATTTCCAACAATCCCCTCTTGAAAGAGATTTTGGCGCACACGCTTGGTGCCTTTTCTAGCAATCCTTCAGCGGACCGGTGTTGCATCTGGATAGGTAGCATACGCTTTGAACCTTCCATAGTTGAATACCATCGGACTTACTTACTGCACGGTGAACATGATGTCTTGAACCGTCAGTGTTTAGTGTAAGTCAAGTCAACGGTACCAACACAACAACATCCTCTACTTAGTTCTTCGTAATGTTTTGTCCGTTGTGGTCGTGGACACTTCTTGGATTTTTAAGTGCGTTCAATTTGAGGCGGCTGTCCTCGCACTTAAATAGGTGGTCTCCTACAAGGTATCCTGCTATACCCCACTTTAAAAGTATTAGGAACCATTAAAAATTTCCCCAAACCTAACCTCAACAGGTGATGATCATTAAAGGTTTTGGAAACTTAACCTTCACCCACACTACAGATAGCACTTATGGTCTATCGCGGGAACGGCTTTGGATTCGGTGTTTCTTTCCAGAAATCACTATCTGAAGTGATCATGCTTCCACCGAAGCGATTAACTGAACATTTACAACTTAGTTTTTCCATTGAACCTAATTCATGGGATCTCCAGTCAGTAAAGTTGGGTTACCACCGTATTGGTCCTTATACTTTGGGTTTTAAGCCCATTCCCCTAGACAGGCAGAACATCTGATCCTTGGGTAAGCCCTTTGTCAGCGGGTCTGCTATATTATCCTTTGACTTTATATAATCAATGGATATTATACCTGTGGTGATCAGCTGTCTAATGGTTTTATGCCTCTGTCGAATATGACGAAACTTGTCGTTGTACATAGCATTCCGTGCCCTTCCTAGAGACGATTGGTTGTCGCAGTGGATCATTACAGAAGGTACAGTTTGTTCCAACAAGGTCCTCTAAGAAGTCGTGAAGCCACTCAGCTTCTTCTCATGCTTTGTCTAAAGCGATAAACTCTGATTCCATCGTGGATCGGGCGATGCAAGTTTGCTTAGAGGATTTCCAAGACACAGCCCCACCACCAATTGTAAATACATACCCACTGGTGGACTTGGTGTTCTCTATATCAGATATCCAGTTTGCATCACTGTACCCCTCTAGTACAGTTGGATATCTTGAATAATGCAACCCGTAAGTTAGCGTGTATTTCAGGTATTGAAGTACCCGATTCAACGTCTTCCAGTGATCATCACTCGAATTACGGGTAAACCTAGCCAACTTGTTGACTGAATAAGCAATATCAGGTCGGGTGCAGTTTGTTATGTACATCAAACTACCGATCACCTGTGCATATCGCTCCTGGCATATGGGTGCACCACGATTTTTATCAAGTTTTTTATTTCTATCCATTGGTGACTTTATAGGCGAACTGTCTAACATCTCAAACTTTCTCAAAACATCCTCGATGTAGTGAGACTGAGATAAGACTAGTCCGTCAGACGTCTTAGAGAATTTTAAACCTAAGATGACATCTGCGATACCCATATCCTTCATGTCGAAACATTGTTTCAACATGTTCTTAGTCTCTAAAATTATGCTAGGACTACTCCCTGTGATCAACATGTCGTCTACATACATGCATATCATAACAAACGAGTCAGAGTTACCTTTCATGTAGACACATTTGTCACACTCATTAATGGCGAAACCCTTCGACAGCAGAGTACTATCAAATTTTTCGTGTCATTGCTTAGGGGCTTGTTTCAGCCCGTACAGAGATTTGACAAGCCGACAGACTTTCTTCTCTTGTCGTTGAACCACATACCCCTCGGGTTGGTCCATATAAATTTCTTCTTCCAAATTACCATTTAGGAAGGCTGTCTTGATATCCATTTGATGTATTTCAAGGTCATGCAAAGCTGCGATCGCAATGAATACCCGTATGGACGTCATCCGAGATACCGGGAAGTACGTGTCAAAGTAGTCAAGACCTTCTTTCTGCTGATAGCCCTTGACTACTAACCTGGCCTTGTACTTATCTATAGACCCATATGCGTTATACTTCCGTTTGAGTATCCATTTACACCCCAACGGTTTATTTTCCGGAGTAAGATCAACCAACTCCCAAGTATGGTTATGCAGAATGGAGCCTATTTCACTCCCAATAGCTTCTTTCCAGAGTAGTGCCTCTGGAGTTGACAATGCTTCAGCAATTATCCTTGGTTCATCATCAACCATATAAGCTACAAAGTTAGGACCGAAGGTTTTTCCTTCCTGGCCCTTTTACTTCGCCTTAGTTTCATATCTAGAGTCTCCAAGTTCTGAGAATCTGGAACACTAGATTCCGGATATTCAGCCACCTCGAGATCTACTAGATCTGAACCATCTAGATCTGGGCCGTCAACGACTCCCGGTTCCTAAGAGCTTTGTTCATAACTTCGTTTGCGTGAGGTTATGTCTTTTTCCTTTCTAGGAAATGTACATTGATTCCATGATTGTGTCCCCGTGGATATCTGGAATATCTGACTTATGCACTAAGAAGCGATAAGCACTACTGTTATTTGCATATCCGATGAATATGCAATCTACAGTCTTAGGCCCAATCTTGACCTGCTTTTGCTTAGGTATTTCAACATTTGCCAGACAACCCCACACCTTTAAATATGTATAGGTGGGTTTCTTTCATTTCCATGATTCATATGGAGTTCTGTCCTTACCCTTATGTGGGACTCTGTTAAGAATCGTATTAGCGGTAAGGACAGCTTCTCCCCATATGTTTTGGAGAAGATCGGAATTAATGAGCAAGGCATTCATCATTTCCTTCAATGTGCGGTTCTTACGTTCCACCACACCGTTCGATTGAGGTGAGTATGGAGTCGTCATTTGATGAACAATGTCTTCTTGGGAACAATATTTCTCAAATGGCGCTACATATTCTCCCCCTCTATCGCTATGAATGGATTTAATCTGCATGCTTAGTTGGTTCTCAACTTCTATTTTGTAATGTCGGAACGCTTCAAATGCTTCATCCTTACTTTTTAACAAGTAAAGGTAACAATACATTGTGCTATCATCAATGAATGTCACAAAGTACTTGTTCCCCTCCTCTAGTTGGTGCAAACTTCAAATCACATATATATGTGTGAATAAATTCTAGAGGAGCGGTATTCCTTTCGACGGATCAAAAAGGAAGCTTTGTGAGTTTTGCCTCTACACACCACACTTATGTTGAGGGTTTACATCGATAAACGACAACAACTCCAATTTTACCAACCTTTGGATAGACTTGTAGTTGACATATCCTAATCTATGATGCCATAAATTAGAGGACTCAAGCAAGTAAGATGAAGAGGCTTCAATATTATTGCTTTTACGTAATACAGACATGGTGTTCACTTTGAAGAGGCCTTCACAGAGGAATCCCCTTCCCAAAAACGTTCCATTTTTAGTGACTACAAATTTATTGGACTCAAACACTAGCCTAAAAACCAGCATTAACCAATAAAGGACCTGAAATTAAATTTCTTCTAATCTCATGAACATGCATCACTTCCTTCAGAGTGAGCTCCTTTCCAGAAGTCATCTTCAGGACTACCTTTCCTACCCCTAGTACGTCAGAGGAAGCGTTGTTGCCCATGAACAGCTTATTGTTTGTAACCGGTGTATAAGTGGAGAAGGCATCTCTGTTGGAATAGATGTGTCTTGTAGCACCTGTGTCAATCCACCATTGCATAGGATTCTCAACCAGGTTTGCTTTTAGCACCACCGCTGAGAACTCCTCAATCATGTCGTCCAGAAACTGGTCCTTGATAACGTTAACATTAGCCTTGGCCTTCTCTTGTTGCTCAGTCTTGAGCTTGCGGCAGTCCTTGATCGTATGACCAGGTTTCCCACAGGGGTGACAGTTTCCTTTGAACTTCTCCGATGCTTGGGTTTTGCCGTCTTTCTGAAACTTCCGCTTCTTGCTTAGGTTCTCTTTGGCCTCAGCCAGATTTGCCTTTGCCTCAGCGGGTTGTTTACCCCTAGGCAAGGTCTTCTTATTATCTTTCTGAATTTGGAGTTTGATAATAAGTTCTTCAAAGGTCATCTCATTTGTCTTGAGCTTTAAGTAGCTCATAAACTCATTCCACGAAGGAGGTAACTTTTCAATCAGTGATGCAACCAAAAACTGCTCGTTTGGCTTCATACATTCCAAATCCAGGTGATGTAAAATCATTTGGAATTTCTGGACTTGGGACATCACTGTCTTACTATCCACCATTTGAAATTTCAGAAATTTTCCAACGATGAATTTCTTAGTACCTACATCTTGTGTTGTACTTCTTTTGTAGCTTCTCCCACAACTCTTTGGCAGTGCCAACGGTGCAATACACCGTGTAGAGAGGGTCTGACAAGCAGTTCAATATGTAATTCTTACCTATGAAATCACTATGACTCCATGCATCAAGAATCATCTTCATGCCATTAATGACATGGATATCTAGGCCCCCTTCACCCGTTTCAGAAGGCGAAGGGTCAATTTTATCTCCAACTTGTGGAGTATCTTCTGTTAGGAAACGTGTCATTCCCATAACAGTCAAATAGAAGAGCATCTTTTGAAGTTTGACCCCATGAACTTTTCGAGGGTGTTCATGGTGAAATCCAGTGGGTGGAGGAGCGGCAACATTCCCTTGAGCGGCAGCAAAGGCGTTGAATGAGCCTTGAGCAACTGGAAAGGCATTAGGAGTGCCTTGAGTAGTGGGGAAGGCAAAGAGATTGCCTTGAGCAGCAGCAGCAGCAGAATCAGAAGCAGTTTGATTTATACCAGTCATCTTTCTAACTTAGTTACTTACAACAAAATCTTGTCTTAAAATTGTTGGGATACAATTGTTGTAGGGAACGGGAAGTAAGTAACTATTACAATAATAGAAAGGATAAATTAACTATTACAATAAAACTGGAAATCAAAACCTTAACAAACTGCTTTGTGTGATTCGCTGAGTCGAGTGATGGCACTCTTTTTTTAAAACAATATTGCCCCGTATGTCTCCTTTTACGGTATTGAGCAATTGTCTCCGAAGATATAACAACAACTTTAACAAGTGAGCAAAGAAAACTCAAGTGTTACTCTTGAAGAACTTTGAGTATAGTGACTTTGCTAGAGAGGAAGAATATGAGCTCTGAAAATCTGGAGAATTTTCTAAGTGTTGAGTATTGTTTCAATTGAGTCAAAGGCCTCAATTTATAGTGTAAGTAGAAGACCCCTCACCTAGCCAACTAATGGTCTTCAATAGCCATGTAATTGCACTTGAATGAGAGGTTACATTCAGGCAAATAATGGCTGAATTCATGTGGCAAGTAATGGAGAATCAATGCTCTAAAACCAACCCAAACGTCAGATTTTTCCAACTTTCCATCGCAGCAATCTGCCTCCGAAGTGCCGCGGCTCCAGTAGCTGACCAGCCATTTTACGCCACGGCTCCGACGGTTGTGGCACCGCGGTCCTTCACGGCTCCGCTGCGATTTCCGACTCGTTTCATCTTACACTTTGTACACTTCTTCCTTTCTTTACCAACGTGAAATACTTTGTCATTTGGCCAATAACCGTCCATAATTCTATGTCTCAAATGTATTACATACGTACCAATATCTCTATCACTAATGAACTTTGCGATACTTAGCACTACGTGTGCATGTGTGTGAAAACGACGTTTTCGACGTGCGGGCCCAATTATTCGAGTCAGAAATTAATGGGATATACTTAATTCCACATTTAGTAAATTTCCAACATACTCTACTTACATCAATGCCCCTAATATTATTTACTCCGACTTTCCCAAAATTATGATATCAACATGGTATTACCCCGTCTCTTATATACCAAGATGGTATCAAGCTTCTTTCATTTCTTAAAAAACTCATTAGCCCTCTATGAAATCCATATGGTTTACTATCTCCGTTTAAAAAAGATTGTCTGGTTTTGACTTGACACAAAGTTTAAGAAAGTAGAGAAGACTTTGAATCTTGTAGTCCTAAATTAAAGATGTGTTGAATGTACAAAAATGTCTTGTGGTCTTAACTATGTCATGTGGAAAGTTGGAATGAAAGAGTTGCCAAAAAAAGGAAAGAGACATTCTTTTTTAAACGGATTAAAAAGAAAAATAAGGCAATCTTTTTAAACGGAGGGAGTATAATATACTGACAGGTATCATAGAGGATCATGTTCATTTATTTAAAAAATATACTTTCCTCAATAATCCTTTATGATAACGAAATATTACATACATATACTGAAATGGTATAATGGAGGACTGCTTCAATCCTTCAATGATACACTCATCGGTCTTCCATAATATAATCATAGTATATACAATATACTGAGATGGTAACATGCAAAATTGCTTCAGTCCTTCAATGAAACACTCTTTTAGTCCTCTATAATACCATCATGGAATGTATTATTATATTGAGACGGTATCATGGAGGACTGCTTCAATCATTCTCTTAGTCTTCTATGATATCATCATGATATATCAATATAATGCGATGGTATCATGGAGGAAGGATTATAGGTGAAGAGGTATGCGGGTTAATATTTGTGGTCGGTTGGAATAGTAGCGAAATTACTTTAAGAGAGAGCATGAGCGGGTAAATATTTTATATTTTAAGAAAATTGTGTATTGTTTTTTCATAATTAAATTACAAATTCAACAGAAAAGCTCACCAAGTTGCAACTTCCTTTCTTCTACCAAAAGCAATTAACTAACCACTTAGCAGCAGCTAACCTTCTATAACCAATTAAATATATTGATGATGTAAAAAACTATTATGCCATCTATTAAGTGGGTGCCAAATGGATGGAATAAGATGAGTTTATGTAATCAGAATGGTTGAGTTAGTAAATGGGTGACGATCTGTCCAAAAATTATTTGGGTTGAGATGAGTTAGATTGAGATGCGTTGAACAATGGGTCATAATTTTAACTCGTTCAACTCTTATCAATTTTTTTTATTTGTCGCTAATCTTATAATTTATTTAATTAGTAAACCAAGCTAATAAAAATTATCTTTGTTATGGCTATGGAAAAATATCAAACAATAAATGAAAAAAAATAAAAAAAATTCATGGGTCAAGTTGTGTCATATCTTATCCAACTTTTAGATGGGCTGAATTTAATAGATCAAAATAGGTTGAATTAAAATCTGACCAAACTTGAAAGAGTCAGGTGAAACATATATTTTCTGACTCTTTTGTCACTCCTAGTATCATCAGAATATGTAAGAATGTTTAGAGTTAAAATAACATTTTTTACTGCATTTTGTTCATTTATTTTTAAATTTAACTTCTATATATAATAGTGTCATGTCACCAAGATGATAGAAGTAACTATTTGGACGGTCCATAAAAAGTGGGACTAATAATTTAAAAATAATAAGGCAAAAAATAGTGATAATTAGTGTATATAAGTTAAATCTTTTATTTTTTAAATAAAAATTAAAGAATTTAAGGAGAAAGATAAGAACTAACTAATCTTTGAAAACGACGAATAAATAAAAGAAAATCTAAATGTTAAAACTTGCTATACTTATTGATTAACTCATCAAAAATGAAGTGGTAGTACAGATAATTCTCTAATGAGGGTGAGAGAAAACTATAGGGTATAAATATGCTTCATTGATGATTGAAAACCTATATAATTCAGAATTCAGATACAAATTATCTGAATTGTATAAATATAAAAATAAAAAAAGTAAAAACCTTATGTATCTTACAATTATTAAATATATAAAAATAAAAAGTAAAAAACTTATGCTTACAATTATTAAATACCTCTGAGGTACGGATATAGTAACTCAGTTGATTGGCTACTGGGCGTTCACCTTGTTGATGATAGTTAAAATTTCCACACGTTGTCCTCTCCTCAGGTCCCTTTCCCCTACCTATGTAATAAAAAAAATCAAATACTCTAAGAAGATCTTGTAAAACTCTTTTAATTATTTATAAAATACACCTTTTCTTTGTGCTAGCGCTATTACAATTGACACTATCATCATCAAGAATTCTGAAAAATGAGTCAACTTCTTCTCTTGCAACGATCTCAACAAATTGTAATTTCCTCTTGCATGACGAAATTACCCTTTTGGGTTTTTTAGGTGCAGGTGGACATTTGAGAATTTTAGGGATAAAAAAAGAAGGTGATTTTGGGGTTTTACATTCATCTTTATTGCTAATATTATTGTTGCATCTTTGAGAATTCGGACAAGAATTGATCTTGATATTTGGTGATTGGAATTGGAAGAGATCTTGTGGTAATTGGAGATGTGTAGACATGATTTTCTTGGATAGAATTTGGTATTCTATTAGAGAGAGAGAGAGATCTAGAGATCTAGAGAGAGAAAATAGAAAAGTTGTGTGGACAAGATAAGGGAGGGATATCTTTTTGTTTTAGATTAACATATATAGAATTTAAGTTATATTATTACTGGTCTAAGAAGATTTTACATAATTATTTCATTTTTATTTGTTATAGTAATTAAATATTTTTTTATATATTTTCAAGATTACGAATCTCTTTTTCATGGAGGTATATGTATGATATTCTTTGGCTTTGAGCGACTTAATGACATACTAATGTCTCATTTATTTTTATTAAGATAAAGACGTTTGAATCTTAATTTCACATTAAATGATTAAGATGTTGTGTTATAGATCTGAACATATACAATTCAAATAAAAAATAATTAAATATTATAAAATAAACATAATCTGATAAAATAAAATTATTATTAGATAAAAAAAATTAAAATTGGAAATATTTTGTAGTGATGGTGATGGTGAAAGTTGTGTAGGCATGGAAAAATGTAAAATTGCTACCTTCCTTTACATAGCTTTTCTTCCACGTCCGTTTCACATACTGCTATCCTTCCTTTACATAGCTTTATTAATTATCACTCTTAACATTCATTTTTAACTAAAATAATATTCGAACTAAATCACGTGCATCTCAATTATTTCAGTGAACAATTATTATCTTATCGATTAACCCATCAAATTTTGTCCATCAAATTTAAACATAAGTTATCATCTCAACATTTGAGGATATTTCTTATTAATTCATGGAAATATATATGGTGACTTCCAAGTTCCAACTCTGCTTTCTTTCTTTGCCCTTAGAGAAATTAAACGTTTTAACTAATTAAGTTAATTTGTTACCACATTTGCTTCATGTACTTCCTTGCTTTTGTATATGAGCCAACTATGAAAAGGAAAAAAGATGAATGCCTTGAATTAATTAATACGATGATTGATACTAATTAGGGACAATTACATTTTTAGTCCTTCGATTATTGCTAACGTTTAATTTTGGTTCTTAAGATATAGTACGATTTAGCATTTTAACCTTCAATTAACAAAGATATGTATTTTTTATTTCTTTGTAGAGAAAATATATTATATATAGATTATTTTTAGACACTCAACTGTTGAGTAATATCACAACCTTGATATTACAAATGGGTAGTTAAGTAATATAATAACTGATAATTTCACTAATTTTACGAAAAGTTGCAAGCAAAATAATTAAAAGTGTATTTTTTAATTAATTTGAAGATTTAACGTGCTTAGTTAGATGTGACGGGCCAAAAAAAATACTATTATACCTACTAATTAATACTGATATTTTGTTTGTCGTTTTGTTTCTTTTGATGATGTAATGCATGGAATGTAGACTTAAACTTTAAACCAAATGTTACAACAAACACATATACATGCATGTGACTCATGAGACATACAATATGATTTCGATACTTTTAACACGCACAATGTTTGTAGTAATTATACGAGTCACATCTTTTAATTAAGGGAAAATAATTATATTTGCTCCACTAACCAAAGGAAGTTTTCAGTTCAAAAATAGCCGCCAGGTCGTGTGGTATGATGAATAAGAAAAAATAATTTTGGTATAAAAATTGAGTATCGTCTTATCCGTTATTTGGTTACTAATTATGAGATAAATTATTTTAGAAGTAAAAATAATACAGGGATAAGTTATCTCTAGCGGAGGGTGAAAGAACAATCTAGGGATTAATTATTCCAGGACAAAATAATAAAAATGACAAAACTAGCTCTAAAGTCCTTCAAACCCTTTTCCTACTAAATAAAGTGAAGGATATTTTTATCAATAAATAACTTTTTCTTAAAATTTTTATAATTACAGGTTATTTTTAATACAACAACCAGACAATTAATAAAATTTAATATCAAAATAACAAATCTCAATATAATTAATTTGAACCTAACTTATCTTTAA
The DNA here is from genome assembly GCA_029783415.1 of Anisodus acutangulus. Classification (NCBI taxonomy): domain Eukaryota; kingdom Viridiplantae; phylum Streptophyta; class Magnoliopsida; order Solanales; family Solanaceae; genus Anisodus; species Anisodus acutangulus. The sequence goes on from CM056498.1 coordinate 13,724,271, forward strand.
ACCAACTGACCCCTTAATATATAAATCTCACCAATATGAGAAGTGTTCAAAATGTTTTAGGTTTAGTGATACTCTTTCTGTCACAATTGTGCTTACGACCAAACACGAGTTGTTCCTATCGCGAAGTACTTTTCCTGAAATTTCGTTTGACAATATTTCTAAAAATAAGAATTCATTGTATTATGTTTTCAACCAAAAGACAAAATAGAGGCAATAATTAAAGACAGGAGATCAGAAAAGATAAATTTCAGAATTAAGACAAGTGGAAAATGAAGGAGTGATTGTGGGACAATCTTAAGAAATAATTTGTCGGATCTGAAATTTATAATTTTCACTTTTTGGGAATTGCAGTATGGAAATGGAATTTTGCAACTTGCCTTCAAGGTAAAAAAAAACGTGGTAACTATGGGTGTGTTTGGTACAAAGTAAAATATTTTTAGAAAATAAATAGTTTTTTCATTTATTTTTTTAATATTTAATATATAAGCAAAAAATATTACTTTAAAAATATTTATATATAATTTAGAAAAAATATCATGAAAGGTGGGGTGGAGGGTAGGGGTCTTCAACAAATAGTTACTGTTAAAAAAATATTAAGTTAGAGAGTCACTCTCAAAACGGGCATCGGGTACCCTTTTGATGGAGCCTTCAATAAGATCTCTCTGTCTGTTTGTTTTATAAACTATACATAATAAAGATCAAGAGATATGTTTTATTGGTTGGTTTTAATTTACCAAATAATATACCCACCACCCCCTTCCTACCTAATGAATCTTTCCATGTGAAATGTTTTCCCTTCAAGCATATTCTTTCTTCTTTTTTTCCATCAGATGTATGGTTCTCGCATAAAGTCCTGATTAACTTGGAAATCGCTTTTTACCGGGGATGGAGCTAGAGACCAAGGTACAAGTTCGGCCTAACTCGATAATCTTGGTCCAAACACTATATTTATCTTAATAAATTCATTTAATATATATTAATTTAGAATTAATAACTTAAAAAGATTAAAATTATAGACCCATAAGTTAATCTACAAGAAGTAGCTTTCTGTATTAAGTTTGATAGGTCATTTGATGAAAATAAAATTGTTTACCCGTAAAATGGTACAATTGAGTTTGTATATGTGATCAAGCACACGTGAATCTCAAGTGACACATTAGATAGGAATTCTAGATGAATTATACTACAAATGAATAATAACAAGACAAGATAAAGTAAAGTTTATTCTGAGCCTTATGACAGCTTCTAGGCAAAGTGACGATAACTTGTATGAAAGCACAGAAATCAAGAGAATAACATCGGTATTTTGTAATAGCTAGAATCTGATGGGTTACAATGGAATGAAGTGCCCTATTTATACATGAGCTATACGGGTATACAACCCACGAAATATGCCCTCATAAATACATGAGAATGAATGTTGTAATAATTGGACAATCAATCTCTCAATAAATGCCATTAAAAGGTTGTTGGAAGTCGTATGACTGACTTTAGTGATAAATGCATTCACGATGCAAGCGACTCTTAGCCTTCTTTATTATCGATGCCAGGACTTGCTTGTCGCTCCGTTACCATGCATACCAAACAGATGGCGTTATGTCGGCGTGGAGTGCGACTCAGCATCATGCTTCACGTGTCACATCATAACTCGTACAATTGTCTTATACGAAATTTGCCCCATACAGATAGTTCCCGCACTTTTCGATCGCGACTCTTCTGCAACCGGGAAGTGAATTTGAACTACCATCCTGGAAGTTCCTCATACTTTGGCAGGAAAATTTGAAGAGAAATAACTGTAATTCATTTCAAGCGTCACATCCATTCAATGCTTTTAAAACGGCGGCACTGTCCAATCGCCTGAATGACGTGAATCGTGATAATGATGATACGAGTCTTTTCATCGTTCAAACGTTATATTATTTTACCATAAATAGGAGGCCAAATCTTTCACATAAGGCAACCACACCATCTACAAGTTTCTTTCCATAACTTTACTTTCCTTCGTTGTAACCAACTTTCTCAATAATGTCTTCTACTAATTCTTCTCCTTCCTGCTCATCTGAGGATAACAACAATCCTCCCAGCCATCATAATAGGAAAGAACTCGTTTCTCCTACAACTCAGAAAGTGGATTTGCACTCTACTACTGCCGAAATCCTTCCTTCAGGCTATGATTTTTCAGGATACCTCCTTGTTCAAACCAACTACGAACATGTTGAAAAATTTGAGTCCAAAATAACAGCCAAGTTTCTTCCTATTGTTATAAAGTATTGTGGTTTTTCTCCTGACATAGTTGTCAGAATGGTTGCTCCTGTCGACTGTGTGCATTACCATGTCGAAGGATTTTCTATGACGTACACCTATCCATTCACCATAGATTTCAAACTCCCCATCCTAACGATTATTGAGGATTTTTGTCGTCGGTATAGGGTTTTCTTAGGCCAAGTTGCTCCGCAGATTTGGAGACTTGTCTTTTGCATCCAGATATTAGCCAACATTGCCGATGTTCCATTTACTATTAATCACCTCATCCTCATGTATTACCCTAGGGTTTTACGAGGCAGAATTATTGCCTTGTACCCTGAAGAATTCGTAACCTTATTAATGTGGAGGATGATCACGACTGTGGTTGGCAGACCCGTTACATTCTGATCAGGACTTACCAAATTCACCAGCCTTCTTCAAATCATTTCCCGGACACAGTGGAATCCCTCTCATAAGTATTTTGCTTTTTCTCCCTTATAGGCTTATTTGCATGGTTATCCAAATAAATGATGATTCTTTTCTAACTCAAACTTTTATAACTTTTTCAGCCGTTCTTGTCGAGCCGCAACAGATTGAAAGGATTTTTGAGTGGGTAGTAAGTCTTCTCCATGCCTCCCCCAACACCACCAGGACTTGTAAGAGTATCGCCTCAAAATGGTGGAAGGGGAAATAACATGGTAAGCTTTTGACCTCAACACTCCCTCTTATTCATATTTTATCTCGGATTCTCTAAAACTCCTTTTTCAATATTTTTCCTCTATTATCAGGACTCTTGGCTCGAAACTCCTCAGCCCAAAAAGTATTATCTCGTGCAGCTGCCATGTCAAACATTAAGTTTGCTTCTGAAAATTGGAAACGAAAAGCTCAAGACGAGGCTGCCGAGCCCCAAATGGGAATTAGTTCCCAGGTGAGAAGTCATCGCCAACTCACAAAGTATTGGAAGGAGTTGCATGTGAAAGATAAGACGGGTGTCATCCACATTGATAAAGAAAAGAAGGTGAATGAAGATATCCCCAGATCGAATAGTCCATGTCAGGAAGCTTTAGAGGCAGAAACTCTCATTCCCCTTGAGGGCCATTATAAGCACATCTCAATCCCTACGTCTGAAACTGAGGTCGAGACATCTACTTCTTCCTCTTGGAAATCTCCACATGCTACCCTCGAGGCTTCTATCGCTCACCTTGCAGACTTCTCCTACAGATATAATAACCTTTTTTTTCCTTCCATTTTTCACAATCTTGCTCTTATTTACCGATCGCAATCCCTTCATTCAGGGTCACGCCTCTGCTCTCTCCACTTCGGATTTGGATAAAGCAACCGCCCTTCTGGTGAAGAGAAGAAACTGAAGGATGAAATACAGTATCTCAGGGCAGAAGTTGAAGCCTTACGCGCCGAACTTAAGGACTCAGGTTCTCTCCAACCTTTACTTCTGTTAGATTTGCAGGATGCAGTTGACTCTTTGAAGGACCTTTAAAATTCTCTTCAAGTCCTGACCACCTCTTACATGACCCTTCAAGCACGAGCGGCCCAACTTGCTGCCGACCTAGCCGGTGCCCAGGGACAACTACATACTACCGAGCATACCATCACTGAACTTCAAGCCAAGTTCCAAAGGTGGAAGCTCTGAAGAGACTTGGCCATTTTGAAGAGTCAAGTGGACGCTCTCGAGGAAGCAAGCAAACTGGGTTTCAATATTGCATCAGAAATCCTGGATGCTGAAATTGATCTTACTGATGTCGAGTTGTCCTTGGAGGCTCTTCACAGAGACAGAGATAATTCAAATATGGAGGCCGATGGAGAGGCTGGAGATGATGATGACCCCCCCCCCCCCCAAACTAATCTTCTTAGAGCTTTTATTTTTGTTAGCAACATCTGAAAACACCCCCAGCGAATCATGGAGCGGGCAGGCCGTAAAATTTCGCGCGGATTTTTATTTTAGTTTTTAACTTTGTCACCGGGTCACTTTTGAGCCCGGTTAGTATATTTTGTATCCGGTCTGGTTTCAGCCCGGAAGAACATGAATGAATGAATTTTCCTTTAGCAATATCTGCTTTAAATTTTCACTCTTTATTTATTTTCATAAGCAAGCATTAGTTCAGACTTCATTACTTTGCTTTCTGACCCGAAACCTAGCTTTGAGGTTCTCTTTATCAGAATAGGTTAAGACTTGAAGTTTACAAACTTTCCAATAACCTTAATTAAATTCCAAAAATGTGTTTTTCTTTGCATCTTTAACTGGGGCCTCTTATGGCCTCCAAAGTTAATTACGAACTTAACTTGTCTCCGAACAACTTAAAACTCCAGTACTTCTTGTATCCGGAACCTTAACTTTTTTGTTAAGGTTTTAATAAGAGAGGACCTTTATTTTTAATGGTATTGTAGAAAAGGACGTCTCATGTTCATTATGCCACGGAATTTTTTATATGTTTAATATAACAACATACGTTGTATGTTCGTGATGGCAAAGATTTATTTATCATAAAAGAAAAATTTTATTGATTCCCCTGACTTGCAAATGTGAAGACAGTTGCAAGAATAATCCGGCTTCCATCTAGTGTGGTCAATCCGATTACATACATGTTGAATATTAGGGCAATCTCCAGCATATGGGAAGTCCCCAGTGTCAGTGCTCCTTAGAAGCGTTAAAATTTCAAAATCTTCACTACATTCCGGGTGTGTATAACCCCCAGTATTTGAGACTTCATGCTATGAATACTTGGATAATGGATTATTCTCTTCAATAGCAAGATCATGAATATGCTTATATCATGATGTTGTCTCATTAAAAACCTTGCTGGGAAAACCCAATTTGGACAACAACCGATCGAAGGGAAAAATAGTGCAGTGTATGCTCCGCTCTACTACACATAGTATTTCTTCAAATGACTTAAATTTCAATTGCTAGGAAGTAAATTTTCTTATTGGTCTATCGGTTAATAAGCTCCTTTACCGGCAATACCGGTAACCATATATGGTCCTTCTTAATTTTCTCCCAATTTTTCAGTGTTACACTCCTGGGTACTCTGAGTGACTCTTCGGAGCACCAAGTGTTGGGTATTTTTGCTCTATGGTACTTTATAAAGCAGTACGGAAAGTATATAACTATTACAAGTATTCGAAAGGATAAACAAAGATTCAATAATTCAACTAGTAATCTGAAATTACAATATAATCACAAAACTGAAATTACAATTTTGTTGAAGACGGAAAAATGGAAACTGGTTTTGCTGAGTCGAGTGTGGCACTCTGTCCTTAAGACAATATTGCCCCGTATGTATCCTTTATACGTCCTGGACAATAATTTGTCTCCCAAGATAAAACAGCAATGGAACACTTGAGCAAAGGAAACTCAAGAGCTACCGTGAAGAATATTGAGTAACGAAATGATGCCTTGGAAGTTGTAGGAAGAAGAAAAGTTTCTGCTTGTGTAAGCTTTTGAATTTCGTGTATATTACATGTGTGTTCTTGGTGCTCAACAATGGTGTAAGGGGGTATTTATATAGGTGATGGAGGGGGCTGAAAACTGCCTCCATAATAGCCAAATAATGGCCATTATGGAGGTAGTAAAGTCACCAACATAAATGGTGAAAGACCAACGGATTTGGCCATTATAGGAGGAGTAATTCAGCCAAAATAAATGGCTGAATTGAGAGCAGACGTTCGCTTTGACCGTCGAAATTCCAACTTTCAAAACTTCAGGGACCAAGCTGTAGGGACCAAGCGTGGACGTGGACCGTGGACCCGTGGACCCGAGAACCGGAACCAGGAACTTCGGGCCAAACCGGACCGGACGGGCGAGGCGGTGGCGGCGCGGCGTGTGGTCTTTCCTTGAACCAAGCACATCTAGGTCCTCCCTCCTTTAAACACATGGGATACCCCTTGGGGTCCCAAACCCCAAACCAATTTCGAGTCTTATATACACAACAATTCTTTCTTCCTCTACCGATGAGGGAGAATTGAACACAATACCACACTTTCCATGCTTCAAACACCTTACTTCGTGGACCAATATCTCTTTCATTTCTCAATGAAATTTGACGATTCTTGGCCCTACGGTTATCTACGTACTTAGTAGATCATGCATGTGTGAAGAACCGGATTCTCCAACATACGTAACACTAGTGTTTAAGCCGTTAAAGTTGGTCAGTCGCAACTCCCGCCAAAGGCAAATTTCCAACACCAAGTCCCCGAGTTTAAAGTGTCGGAGATTTGTGCGCCGGTTGTAGTAACACTCCATTTTCTGCTTTTGGGCTACCATCCGGACGTATGCTAAATTTTGACGTTTCTCAAGCAAATCCATGTGTAAGGACATTGACTCTTCATTTGATTCCTCTTCATCCAAAAGGTACCTCAATCTGGGGGTTCCGACTTCATCAAAGCCACTGCACCATAGACCAGGGAAAAATGAGCTTCTCTTGTACTCATTTACCGTGGTTCGATACGCCCATTAAATCTCCGGTCGTTTGGACGGCCAATTTTTTTTGCAGCCTCCAATTTCTTCTCCAAAATCTGGATTATAGTCTTGTTTGTTGACTCTTCTTGTCCATTTGCACTAGGATGATAGGGAGTAGAGGTTACCCGTTTGATATTCAACTCACCAAGGAAATTCGTGACCTTGGCTATGATAAAATTCCGGCCATTGTCACAAGCTATTTCCATAGGAATGTCAAAACGACAAATAATATGTTGTCAGATGAAATCCTTCCCTCTTTCTCCCGTATCTTTACGTAAGCTGCAGCTTCAACCCATTTAGAAAAATAGTTAGTCATAAAAATAATTTGAGATACCTATCCTGGAGCCGCTGGCAAGGGACCGACGATGTCTATCCCCTACTTCATAAACGGCCACGGAACACTATCGGATGCAACTCTTCTCTTGGCCGGTATAACAGTTGTGAATAGCGCTGGCATTTATCATATTTTCGCACAAATGCCTTCGTATCTCTTGTAATATTGTAGATGACTGGATTGGGTGAATATTTTTTATAACGTCTTAGAACTTGAACTCTGTATAAATAACGTATCCCAAAGAAAAGGCAAAGAACAGAACGGTTTTCTCACGAAACAGTAGTGTTGATAAAATAATTTATTTGGACATTAGAGCTAAGTAGAATGTGAAGAGCAAATAAATATTTTCTTTCCATCTCGTGTTGAGATATATGATCATTTTCTCACAAGACAAATAATTAAGGTATAGGAACAATGTGACAAACAATAATATTTTTTTTTTTGTTGACGAAGGAACCCGCAGCCGCTACTCATTCGAGTGCGCACAGGGTAAGCCTCGGACTGACGCAATAGCCTGCAAACCACGTCAGCCGATTATTAACCACATTTGGCAAGCCATGTGTGACAGGCTCAACCAAGAAGGTTTATACAGGGGATCGAACTCGTGACCTTGCGGTCCCACGCTCTACTGCTACACCAACTTGGCTACCCTTGCGGGTGACAAACAATAATAATTGATTTCAAGAACACTTGATCCATCCTTCTCTTTACAAATTTAATAGAAGATTTATGAAATTATTCTTAAAAAAATATAATAATATATCCTTAGTTAGTATACTATATTGATTGTTGAAACAAAAAGGTACGTATGGAATTAAATACAGCCAACATACTGTTGTGGGATTCCACTCTTAATAGTTGCCTTTTAGTTTCATTTATTATGAATTTCTCGTAGCTATGTCCCAATGATTGTTGGCATTTACTACTTTGCTCCTCCTTGGTAAGAGTAAACTATGCTCTAGTCGGGCTAACAAGAAATATCAGTATTCTAATGTTAACTTGTTTAACTACCACTTTATTCCTTGTTATCAAAGTTGTCTTAAGAATCTCAAACGTTTAGTTATCCTTCTTTTACAATATTTTGTCTTTCCGTTTTCTTTTTAACATAATCTTGGTAGCCAATCTTGAAATATTATTATACTAGAAGGAAAAGACTGTGCGATGCACGGACCCAACATGACTAATTTGATTATCTAATTTTATCCAATTAAGATTAAAAAAATTAGCAAGTAGTTATAAACATATGAGAGCGGACATAATTACTCCCGTTATTATACAAATTAAAGGTGTTTTATATACCCTTTACTTATAATTACAAACTTGAAAGTTAAAAAACTAAATATATCTTCATAATTAGATGCAAGCCCCGTTTTTATTCTCTCTGCAGTGCATGTGATGAAGAGCTTCTAAGGATTACACAATTGAACTTTCTTCTATAAAAAGCCAACCTGCAATATTCAAAGTAGACTTCAAACACTAAAGATGTAATTACATGTTGAGAAACCACGGACGACAAAGCAGAAGTACAAAAAGGACTCTGAGTTGAACACTCAACTCAAAAACAAATTTTAACACATGTAACTGTGAATAACTTATGTCTGGCTGGTGATTTCATCAAATTGATGAACTAAGCATATCAGCAGGCACATCCTGTTCTACCGTTTCAACAATGAAAAAGCTATCGGACAACTCTTAATTCTTATAAAAATTCTAAGACCAACTTTCATAATTAGCAATTCAATCTCTAAATCTTCTCCGCAATCATCCTCCGCTAATCAGGCTCAACATAAATACATATTCCACATGCATCATCAAAGATAAATGATTTGAACCACTTCTAATTTATAGCTCATGTGCATAAAGTCCTCATTTTCTTTTCTTCTCTTCCTCCATCTCAGAATCTGAAAAATAAAAGCACATGGAGAGAGTTACAATGTCACTCTCATCCACAAACATAAATGATAGAGCTTCCAAAAAAGAAAAAGGAAAAAGAACATCTGCAAATCATAAGTTAGTTTACCACTGAAAGAAATTCTTATCAGTATTTTTCCTCAACTACTCAAAAGTTACTCTTAGATATCAATTTCTCAACCATTGCAAAGAAGATGATGTTCATGAAAATCAAATAGTTATTTACTCCCCTTCTAGTCAGTGATAATTAATATCTCAAGCTCCTCTTTTTAATAACAGTAAAAGGTGAACCAATCAAGATCTGTTGTTCCAGTAAAAAACATGCAAAAGATATACCTCATTATCTAAAATAGAAAGGCTGCTCTAGCTTTAGAGCGCACCCTTTACAATCACATTATATAATTTCTTTTCAGTACCATAAGCCTAGATATTTCTCCACTCAACTTTTTTGTGTCAAGGCATAACTGAGCAATTTTATTTGAACATCTCGACATCAGTAAGAAAAAAATACTCGAGAATAGGCAATTGACTGTGAGTAGTCTATAAGTAAAATAAGAGGGTCCATGAGTGAAGGTATGAGGAGTTTCTTTACTATATTTTCTAGTTTGAAGGTCACAGTTTTTCCCTCAAGAATATACTTTCTCATCAAATCCTACCTTAATTAGTCCAAGCCTTTCAAAATTGCTCATAAGTTCCTGAAAAACATGCTCTATGTAGTCTCTATATTGTTGGCTATTCGATCACCCAACATAACTTCCTAGGCTTATATAGTAAGATACGTGAAAAATATTCTACACCATGTAAAACACACAAAAGAAGCAAATAAACAATTCTTAAAACAAACTATATCAGAAAATTATTAACAGTTTAACCACCTCAGTGTATGACTTAAATATGTGGAGTGTTAAAAGTAGTCTACATCAAATTGGAACCCTGTTATACTCTTCTAATTTAATTCCAAGATCAATATACTTGTGAGACCCAAAAACTAAACCAACTGGTATCATCGAAGTTCTGTCTCAACAATTCTTATTTGTTGACTATCCATAACACCCAAAGAGTCGCATAGCCATAGCCTTCTCTCTTTTGATAACAATATAGCAGGTTATCTTCTCACTAAGTATGATCATAGTAAGCCTTGCTAACACATTAACAATGCAAGTTCGTGAGAAAACTATGGAGTACCCACACAGACGAAGTATAATTAATGCATGGAAAGCTTTTAGGATCACAATTTATGCTAGTTGCCTTGTACAATAGTCAAGTGATCTGAAAGGAGGTTACAAATTTTCTTGGATTATCACTGTACTTTTGTACAATACAAAGTACATGGTCAATAGTAGACATACATATCATTAAGATTTGAAGACTGCTCTAGAAGAAATTCTGAACTGTAGTATGTACATGAAGATTAAAACAACACATCATTTAGAAGGGGCAAAGATAAAGATCTTTCACAACTATCTTATCATAAAGAAATTTAAAAAATGTCACTCAAAGAGAAAAATCAGGACCAATAATCACCAACCAGCCAAATAGAGGTTGGCCAACTTGCACTATGATTGACAGATTGCACCGCTAGTAAAATACAGCATTTTCTATAAGCCAAGATAGGAACAGAAGAAGCAAATTTCAAATACTTTTCATCAAAATTGGGATGAGGAAGGTTCTTTCCAAATGTAGGTAATTGAAAGAGGATTTATAGTATATAAAGCAGAAGTCACTGAGAAGTAGATATACCTGAATTTCTTGGTGGATTAATTTGCTACAAATATGTATTAGCTGAGTTGGCCATATGACTGTGAAAGTTCTCTTCTTTTTTCACATTCTTAGCTTTTAAAACCTTCCCTACAATACAGTAGATTACATGTGATAAATTCGATACTCAATATTATTGTGTAACGCCCTGAACCATGGCCTGGGCAAAATACGACACTTGATGCCTACATGTGATCGAGCGAACCACATGGGTCGATGAATCAACATGGGCATCGAAAGCATGAAATAATAATGATAGTAACTTAAGTAAAATATGGTACTGAAATATAGTCTGAAAAATATATTGCGGAAATATTTAAAAATATAACAAGTCTGAAAATAATGCTGACATGATTGACATGCTAAACTAGTCTAGTCTATGAAACCTCTGACACATGAGTCTGACTGCAAAACTATTTACCAGGACAAGGCCCTGACATACCATTAATAATAAGCATGACATGTAAAATAACTGACTAACACCCTGAAGGAAATGGGGCTCACCAATAGCTGATACCGAGGCAAATTCTAACGAGCAGATTCGTTGTCCTGAAACTCAATACCTACACTGTGAAGTGCAGACCTCAGACAAAGAGACGTTAGTACATTTTAATTGTACTGTATGTAAATTAACGGAAGAAATAAGCAGGCACATGAAATAATAGGACATGAAACTGAAACTGTAACATGAACATGAGCCTGATCTGGCATGCGTATAAAACATGTGTAAAATATGTAAAGTTGTGTATATGTATATCTGTGGGAGAGCATTACAAACTCCCACATTACAAAACTGACATGAACCACCACGAGTGAACGTGGAGTCTGATCTCAGTCCGATCAGCTAAGTCATCTCATACCTTGCCGGAGTACGAGACATGAACATGAACATGATCGATCTAATAATCCCACAAGGGGTATAAGAAGGTATCGTCCTCTGGTGTAACGACCCTTATCCTACGTTGGCATACGTAGTTTCAAGCTATCTGAGCTTCTCGGTAATTTGTGCAACTCCCAAAATATGTACTTAAAAATAGTTGGCTTATAAGCCCATGAATTTTATGAAATAACTTGTAAAGCATGAATTGTAATTATAATTTAATATGTAAATAAATATATAATATAAATTGTGTAAAACATGTATGACTTCATGGAACTGAGTGATAATAATCATAACTTGTATTTAAGAACTAATTGAATTCAAAGCATGCGTTCATGGATTAAGGACAGGTTCATGACAATCATAATGACCTATCATGAATACAATTGATGAATTGTGATAAACACATGATGTATAATATTACATGTATTAGGGTTATCATGCTAATGGAACAAAACCTTAAACTTATGAAGAACTCGTGTTTCATAGAAGAATGTGACGTGGGGAAAAACATGGATATTCTCACGCGTAGATAGAATCCATACATACCTTAATCGCTCCAAGACTTGAAGAAAGGTCTGAACTTTTGAAGAAGAAACCCAAAACTTTGAACTTGAAGCGTTGAGAAAAGTTTCTACCAATTTTCATAGCTACTGTTCAAAGCTCAAACTACACTATTCCGGACATCCAAATCCAATCTCCACTGTTCATATTTAAGAACTATATATTATGACCACTCAATTAAAATTTGGGCTTGATCCAAAAGGTTAACGTATCGGAAAACACGAAAGGAAGCTGGCTGATCGGAGGGAAAATCTACAGCAAATTACTAGGGTTTTGCGTTTGATGGAGTGCATCTAAATAAATCCTATTTCATGATTCTACCAACCATTAAATATCTAAAATATAATAATAACTCCATATAATCCATTAATGATGGAAGGGATAACTTTTTTGAAGAAATCCCAAAGCTTCATTCTAAATTCGACCTTGAAAGGATTTTCCAAAATCTAGCTATTTCCAATAATAATTCGTTGTTATTCTAGTGTTAACTTAATATAATTGACATAGAGATTTGAATAAGAACTCACCTTAGGTATTTAGTAGCAACTCTGATCGAAAATAATGTTTTAGGGTTGTATTTATAGGTTATTACATGAGACTCCATTTCAGGGTGTTGGTCAAAGCTTAGCGCACAACAGTAGTATGAGTATTTTCATAAGCATCTCAGTAAATAGGTTATAACTTTTTGTACAGAACTCCGTTTGACGTATGTCTTATATGAATGGAAATGTATTTCAAAGGGCTACAACTTTCATGAAGGAGGTTTTCCAAATTCCTTATAGATTTATCCATACACTTGGTTTAGTGAGGCCTGCTGCAAATTTGCTTTAAAACATGCTCCGTAGAGTAGCTTCCGACTCTAATTTTTTCATTAGTTTTCAAAACACTTCCTACACTCCTCATCTTGGTTCCATTATTTTCCCATAGTACGATTCAAATCATAGCCTGAAGTTACGAGGTGTTGCAATATCTCCCCTTTGGGATCATTCGTCCTCGAATGATGGTTCATGGTTAGGAGTATGACTAACTCTGAAATTTTATAAATTTTCAGCAGGCTTCCTCTGTAAATAGGACTATGTCAGCTAACCAAAGCACAACATAAGCCTCACAGGTCATCTTGATACGCATGACAAGACATAACAAGGTAACTGAAGCATGAACGTGACTAACATGAATACTGAACTGGCTTGAATACGTGAATACCAACTATCATGAATACCGGTATGGTATGAATTTATGGATATTGAACTGAATGAATACATGGATACTATACATGAGATTTGGAAAAGATTTTGTAGGCACGAATGACATGAGTACTGGAACATAGGCATGAACATGACATGATTACATGGACGTGAGGAGCCTGACATGGGACATGAATGCATGAAGACTGGCTGACATGGATACATGAACGCTAAAATGACATGAGATATGAATACATATAAACATGGATATCATAACATGATATTTGATTGCCGAAAAGATGAATATAACAACATGAGATCTGAATGTTGAGTGGAGATGGGACCTGAACACTTAATTGACATGAGGTATGAATTCTTGAGGTAGTTACCCTAGACATTTTTTGCTTGTCCATCAATGATTGCGGATATTTTGGCTTCATATCCTCTTTGGCTTCTCATGTAGCCTCCTTAACGTTTTGGTTCCTTTACAACACTTTCACTGGAGCGACTTCCTTAGTCCTCAACTTGCGAACTTGACGATCTTTCGTAGGATCTTGTAAGGTCTAATATATTTGAGACTAACTTCTCTTTCTTCTCAAATCATATGATGCCTTCATAGGCAAAACTTTATAAAAACACTCAATCGTTAACATGAAACTCTGAATCTCTGCGCCACACATTTGCATAGAACTCTTGCGCCTCTTAGTCATTTTTCAAATGCTCCTGAATTAATTTAACTTCTTCAACAGTCTAATGGACCAAGTTTGGCCCTAGCAATTCTGTTTCGCCAACTTCATACCAACCAATATGTGATCTACACCTTCAACCATACGAAGTTTCAAACGGTGCTATCCTAATACTAGCATGATATCTATATTTAGAAACAACTCAACGAGAGGCAAATGATCATCTCAATTACATTTTAAAGTTTAGGACACATGCACTCAACATATCTTCACGTGTCTGGATAGTGAGCTCTGCATGACGTCTCAATCTGATCTAATGGACATTGGAGCTCCATGGAGCCTGGAACTTTCCTGAACATATACAACTCGGCGAATCTTCTGCTAAATCGGCTTGCGCTTGCTACCAATTGGAAGCCTAGCCACGAAATTGGCTACATTGTTTTTCATGTCATTCCACCAATAAACCTTAATCGAGGTCATGATAGATTTTTGTGGAGCTTGGGTAGGTAGAATATCTGAAATTGTTCCTTTGCCATAATCCTCTCTTTGAGTTGATCTACAACTGAGATGCAAAACTTTTCCTTCGTACCTTAGAGTACCATCATCTCCCCTTTGTTTGGAAGTCATGAGTTTATGTCTGTGAATCCCCTCATTTAGCTTTGATAGATAGTGATCATGAAACTGTTCTCCTCTTTTACTCAACTACTAAAGAGGATTTGGCTCTGTTCCGTACAACTCTACCATCTTCAGGTCCGAAAGTTGCACTCCTAAGTTTGCTAAACAATGAACTTCTCCCATCATGATTCTCTTGTCTGCCTCAACATGAGCTAAACTACATATACTTGATATCTTTCTAAGATGCTTCTTGAAATACTCATACTACTGTTGTGCTCTAAGTCTTTCACCAACACCCTGAAATGGAGTTCCATGTGATGGCACTACCTTTGGAGATTATCTCATTATGCACTTATTATTGAACTAGGATTCTTCATATCTCATGATAACCCTTCAGGTTTTCAATTATTCGACTACACTTATTGACAATTTACATATCTCTCTCTTGGACCAAAGGTTAAGATCTTATATTTGGACATCCTTCTCTCGTTGGGATCCAACGAACTTTCCTTATCTTCTGCAATTCTTTGCACTTTATATCACTGATGGCTCATCTTTTGACTCACTTCTGAGCGATCTGCCTTACTATGGAAAACTGAATTACTGGCATAATCTGTCTTAACAACTTAACTTCATTCACACTGCTAATCTTATGGAGATCCTTTTTTGATAACTCTAAAAGACTATTCTTCTATTATTTCCTCTCTTACTGCCAAGCTGATTTTCTTCTCCCACTGTCATTGTACTTCATACTTATCTAAAACTCTTCAGGTTCTAACATGCATTCAGTGTATTCAAACTGCTACTCACTCACTAGTGTCAACCTGATTAAGAAAATCAAATCTTACCTCTAATGGCTCTGTTGAAATTGTTAATTCACTATATCTACTCAAAACTTACTTACTATTCTCTATTAAACACCTGCTAGCATCATATTCCATGGTTTGTCCTAATACTAAAGTGAAGCGTAGATTATTTCTAACTTCCCTCATCATTCGACCCTATTTCGCGGTTGTATACTATTTTTTTGTACTATAGACATGGATCACACTTAGGAGAAAATTTCGTCAGTCTTAAATGAAAAAATTGAAATACCTAACCCCGAACTTTCTATAAACTTTAAAATCATATCATACTATACACATCCGGGGGTAAACACTTAATCACACAACCTTAGAGGGAACTGTCACATCTTATCTTCTCATAGTATCTACTTCTTGTAGTAACTTACTAATATCCTACTCTCTGGTTCTGATCTGAAGAAACTTAAATAATTTAAAACTATTCTCAGAAATTCAATATCGTCTGCTCATGGTTCTTATGTCGTGTACAATCTCTTCTTAGTCGTGCGCATGGGTCATATGGCAAAATACATCTTTAAAAAATTGAGACATTCTAGAATCACAGGTGGTTTGCTCTTAGGCTATTTTCCTGCTCAAAACTATCCAGGGTAGTTTATGCCTGTTGCGGCTAACTTCATAACATGTTACCCTGTAGGGTCTTAAATCTGAACTATCATCCTTATACTGGTAACTTCATGGTTCAAAAATCCAAATAAACTTATTATGTAAGGTATAGAACATATGTATACTATAACGCCAAAACGTGTCCTTAAACTGGTACTATCACCTGATAAATGGCAAGTCTTGGGTCATAACCCGAACATAAAACATGTGAAGATTTTTCTATAGTCATCGTTATTTATACATTCTTTTAGCACCCATAGGTCTCGTTGAATACTCACAAGTCAAGTCACAAGAATCTCGATACACTAAAAATTGAAAATGTGGTAACTACATAACCGAACTGGTGTACTGAACAACCATAATCCTGCTAACTGAAATACTATATAGCTAACTGAAATACTATATAGCTGGTAACTAAGGTAAACTGATAACCATAAAATATGATAATTGTTTTTGTACTTTCTGATAAGGGTTATGCTCTAGTCTGTAATAACTACTCATTTGTCCAACTTTCGATATTATCTGAAGTCTCATCTGTAACCAACCTGCACTTCTCGATTATACCCCAATGGGTAGTCATCCTTACTTGGACCTTGAATTTTCTTCTTGCCGCTTATGTATTCGATACATTCGGAATTTGATGGAGAGAGAATGTTACCTATTGCTCTAGGCTTCATGGCACGAGTTAGAAGAATTCTTTAAAGTACTGCTCTAATTGCACGATCTAGAGTATGAAAGAAGTGAGACAATTTTAGATGTCTTGGTGGTCAACTATTTACATGTATGGACGCCTCACACACATAAAAAAGACTCCACTGGAAACGGTTTTATAGACTCCCTAAGACACTTGAACCTATACTCTGACACCAAGTTTTGTAACACCCCGAACCATGGCCTAGGAGAAACACGGCACTCGGTGCCTGATGGCATGTGACCGAGCGAACCACATGGGTTGTTGAATCAACATGGGCATCGAAAGCATGAAATAATGATAGTAACTGATGTAAAACATGGTACTGAAATATAATCTGAAAAATATATTGCGGAAATATCTGAAAATATAACAAATCTGAAAATAATGCTGACGTGATTGACATGCTAAACTAGTCTAGTCTATGAAACATCTGACACGTGAGTCTGACTGCAAAATTGTTTAGCAGGACAAGGCCCTGGCATACCATTAATAATAAGCATGACATGTAAAATAACTAACTAACACCCCAAAGGAAATGGGGCTCACCAATAACTGATAAATCCTAACGAGCAGATCCGTTGTCCTGAAACTCAGTACCTGCACCATGAAGTGCAGACCTCGAGCAAAGAGACGTTAGTACATTTAAATTGTATTGTATGTAAAGCAACTGAAGAAATAAGTAGGCACATGAAATAATAGAACATAAAACTGAAACTGTAACATGAGCATGATCTGGCATGAGTATAAAACATGTGTAAAATTTGTAAAGTTGTGTATCTGTATATCTGTGGGAAAGCATTACAAAACCGACATGAACTACCATGCCCGATCAGCTAAGCTATCTCATACGTTGCCTGAGTACGAGACATGAACATGAACATGATTGGATCCAATAATTTCACAAGGGTAATAAGGTATCGTCCTCCGGAAGAGCGACCCTTATCCTACGTTGGCATGCGTAGTTTCAGGCTATCTAAGCCTTCTCGGTAATCTATGCAACTCCCAAAACATGTACTTGAAAATAGTTGCCTTATAAGCCTATGTATTTCATGAAATAACTTGTAAAGCATGATTTGTAATTATAATTTAACATGTAAATAAATATATAATATAAACTGTGTAAAACATGAAAACATGTATGACTTTATGGAACTGAGTGATAATGATCATAACTTGTATTTAAGAACTCATGGAATTCAAAGCATGCGTTCATGGATTAAGGACAGGTTCATGACAATCATAATGACCTATCATGAATACAATTGATGAATTGTGATATAGACCATGATGTATAATATTACATGTATTAGGGTTATCATGCTAATGGAACAAAACCCTAAACTTATGAAGAACGTTTCATGGAAGAACGTGGTGTGGGGAAGAACATGGATATTCCCACACGTATATAGAATCTCTACATACCTTAATCGCTCCAAGACATGAAGAAAAGATCTGAACTTTTGAAGAAGAAACCCAAAACTTTAAACTTGAAACCTTGAGAAGCGTTTTTACTGATTTTCATAGCTACTGTTCATAGCTCAAACCACACTATTCCGGACCTCCAAATCCGATCTTTACCATTCACATTTAATACATATATGTTGTGACCACTCAACTAAAATTTGGACTCAATCCAACGGTTAACTTATCGGAAAATGCCAAAAGAAGCTGGCTGGTCGGAGGGGAAATCTACCGCAAATTACTACGGTTTTGCGTTTGATGGAGTGCATCTAAATCAATCATATTTCATGATTCTACCAACCAATAAATATATAAAACATAATAATAACTCCATATAATCCATTAATTATTGAGGGGCTTACCTTTTTGAAGAAATCTCAAAGTTTCATTCTAAATTCGACCTTGAATGAATTTTCCAAAATCTAGCGATTTCAAATAATGATTCAATGTTATTCTAGTGTTAACTTAATATAATTGACATAGGGATTTGAATAAGAACTCACCTTAGGTGTTTGGTAGCAGCTCTGGTCGAAATCCTTACATAAAATGTTTTAGGATTGTATTTATAGGTTATCATAAAGGTTTGGGCTTTAAAACCTAATCCTACAAGAATCGGGATTTCTATTTTACACGTCCTCAGTAAATTGGCCATAACTTTTTATACAGAACTTTGTTTGACGTGTGCCTTATATGGATGGAATTTTATTTCAAAGGGCTACAACTTTCATGAAGGAAGTTTTCCGAAATTCCTTATAAATTTATCCACACACTTGATTTAGTGAGGTCTGTTGCAAACTCACTTTAAAACATGCTCTGTAGAGTAGATTCTGACTCTAATTTTTCCTAAGACTCTTCTTATGTCTTTATTAGTTTTCAAAACACTTCCTACACTCCTCATCGTGTTTCCATTATTTTTCCATCATACGGTTCAAACCATAGCCCGAAGTTACGAGGTGTTACATATTGCAGATGTGTTGGAGTTAGTTCTCCTTCCTATACATCTTTTCGTTGAGCGAGTTAAAGATTTCAATAAGATGTATTATCAAATTGGATAATTGCTTGTGAAGAGAATGTAATATGTAACTGTAACTCCTTTTGCATTGTAGGAACCACTTAATATTATCCTCATTGTATCATTTAACCTGCTATATTCATGTAGATTTTTCTAATTTGACATTTTTTTCAAAATAACTGGGGCGAGTTAGAGATGTAAAGAATAAAAACAATAAAGAAAAAGAACATATAATCATAGAGTAGTGTAATCTTATTGCGAAAAACAAATGCTGAAGAAATAGGAAGAACAAAAACCTTGGTTGCAAAGATCTCTTCTTCAGACACTTCTCCGGAAAGCTCCTCTCTCTCTCTCTGAAGTCTACGGCTAATAGTGACATTTCGTCAAACAAATGGTGTGCGCTATAAATAACAATAATAAATCAATAAACTGAAATCATGGAGTAGACTAATTGGAATTCAAAAGAATAAACTGAGAAGAAATAAGAAGAACAGAAACCTTGACTGCAAAATGCAAGCGTAGATCAATTTAAGGCAAACAACTTTTTGCAGGGGATGTCTCATTCGTTCTGCTAAAAAGTTCAAACATCTAAATATCTAATAGGGATTTCTACAATACAAAAAGCATCGAGGAACAGAGGACAGAAAGCAAGTGGAAGCTAGATGTCATACAGAAATAAAAAGGGTAAAGACAGATTATTTTTTTTTATATTCAACTTTCCAGCTTATGTCACCGAGCAGTAGTCCGTCCTCAATACTACTACCCGGTAAATATGTGACTGACGAGGATTTGAGAATAAAAAACCTGATCACAATCCTATTTCAGGAAAAAGTAAATTATTTTCACTAGAGTTCAACACGCGCCGGAGATACTCTTTTCCCAACACCAAAAGAGGAAATTTGAAGTGTCAATATAGGAGTACAATACACGTGTTATTGGAGAAGAGCTCTAGTTTAACAGAAAAAGAAAAGAGAACGTATACTGCTGTTTGTACAATGGATTATTGCTGTGTTCGTACATCAGCTTGTTCACTTATTAAATATAGTAATATATTTAAGGTTGTTTTGGGCTATCATTTCACTAAAGAGAGTAAGTATAAAGGAGGATTTGACCATTTTAACCTTTTTCCATCAATGTTTGACTTTCTTTTACAATAATGATTCGCTATTCAAAACTTATTATTTTGATTAATTCAGATTTGTGCCTCTGATGATTTTTTTAAACGGGGAAACACTCTCTACCAGAGGTTTCTCTATTCAAATCTTGAACCTAAAACCCCTGATTATTAAGAATGGGGAGTAGTGTTTGTTGATTTTGTGATAATTTCATTTATGGTTTTTGATAATGTATGTTCCGTATTGTTTTGATGATTTGACAAACATATATAAAAGAACCAGTTCCATTGTAGGATGGACCAGTTCCGCTAATGCAAGTCAACTCTACAGTTGTAAAGCCACTGACACAGTGACAGTGTCACTGCACTGCTGCAGAGTTGTTGCGGGGTTCCTATTGGTCTAAGGTTTAAGGTTTTTTCACTTCATTCACATCTCCTTTATATACATCATGTTAAGGAGTGAAAAGCAAGCTTGCAAGATCTAAAGTCCCTCATATTCCAAAAGTAAGTTGCCTCCTCTCAAAGGTGCACCTCAAGAACGAAGTTACAACAAATTGAAGAACCAGTTCTCTATCACTGAAAATGTTTTAAGTTCTTAGGTTTGTTGAGTCTTTGTCTTTTGTTCTTTTCTTGTAAACCTACTATTCCCGTAAGAAGTTGTTTGTAGGTCATCTGGTTTCTAAAACCTTTGAGTTGTAAACTCGACTAGAGTTAGTCAAGGTGTGTCTTTGCAATAGAGTTATTGTAAAGGTCTTGCAATAGAGTTATTATACGTGAGAGTGTGATAGTTTTACTTGGCTAGAGTTAGTCAATGAGTGTCTTTGCAATAGAGGTGTTGTAAAAGGGGGATTAATAGTTTAATTCCTATGTTGCAATAGGTTGTAATCTAAACATTGCTCAGTTTTTAATGGAGTTCGAGAAATCCTACAGCAATAGGTCATGGTTTTTAATCCCTTGAGTAAGGAGTTTTCCACATAAACATCCTGTGTTATTTACCTTTTGCCTTTACTTAAGAGAACAAGTAGAGAACCTGGTTCTCTACTCTATTTGGTGGACTCGTATATTATATCAATTGGTATCAGAGAATGTTCTTTCTAAATGGTTAACACCTAGAAATGATTCTTCTCATGGTTGCTCCACCAAACCTAGAGGAAGGACAATCTACCTCAAGACTACCTAGATTCAATAGAAAGTATTATGGATGGTGGAAGACAAGAATGCATAATTTCATTATGGCTGAGGATTCTGAGCTATGGGATGTCATTTGTGATGGTCCTTATGTCCCTATGAACTCATATCAAGTTGGACTTACAACTACTCTAAAATCAAGAAAGGAATACAATGATGCTGACAAATGGGCTTTAAAAAGAACTTCAAGGCTAAGAAAATCCTTGTTTATGGTATCGGTCCCGATGAGTACAATCAAATCTCGACTTGTCAAAGTGCAAAGGAGATCTGGGAAGCTTTACAAACTGTTCATGAGGGGATTAGTCAAGTCAAATAATCCAAAATAAACATGCTCACCACAGAATATGAACTCTTAAAGATGAAAGATGGAGTGTACATTCAGGATATGCATATCAGGTTTACCTCCACAATTAATAAACTTCACTCTCTTGGTGAAATCATTAAAACCCACACGCTCATATGAAAGCTTCTTAGTGTTCCACCACTTCCTAGAAAAGCAAAGTCAATTCTATCTCGGAAGCTAAGGACCTGCAAACAATGACCATTGACGAGCTCATCGAAAATCTCAAAACCTACTAGTTGAAAAGGCAAAGAGATGATGAAAGGAGAGAGTTAAAGAAAGGAAAGAACCCGGTTCGCAAGGCTACTAAGAGCAATTCAAGTGGATATGAGTCAGACATGGCTTACCTCACTCAAAGATTTCATAAAATGGTTCAAAAATGGTGATTTCTTTAGAAAATGAAGCACAAGTAATAATCTCAAAGGAAATGAATGTTGTTACAAGTGTGGAAAGTCAGGACATTTCATTAATGAATGTCCTCTTCACAAACATGATTATTACAGGAACAACTCTGAAAAGGTAGCAAGAAGGAACCAGGTTCCTAAAAAGTTTAAAAGAAAAGGTGTAGCTGAAAACGCTATGAAACGGGTTATGGCTGTCTGGGGAGATTCCTCCGGTGAATCTGAAGATGAAGATGATGAAGAATATACATCCAATATGGCTATTGATGATGGACCCTTTATATATGAGTCAGTATTTGCACTTATGGCAAGATCTGACGCTGATGACATCAATGAACAAGATGAGGTAATTTTTTTTATGTTTAGAAAAACTTGGAGAATTACTCTAAAAAAACTAATGTCATTGGTGAATGTGTTAATCAATGCTTATCATAGCCTCATAATAGAAAAGGATGTATTAACCGAAGATCTTGGAGAGATGGATCAAGAAAAGCAAGTTTTGAGAGACACTGTCACAAATTTAAAAGATCATATTGATGAAGTATCTAGAGAAAATGCCTTGTTAAAAGGTCATCTTAAGAAATGTATGGGTATTTCCTCCCGAGGAAAGGATTTAGCTAGTAAAGTTCAGTTTGAGCTTGAAGATGAGCTCAAGAAGGTCAAGACAAATCTTGCTACTTAGATTGAGAAGAATAGACAGCTCAAAGAGAATCTAAAAAAAGGTAAAATATAATCTTGATAACTCACTCAGCTGGACCTGGTCCTCTAAAGTGATTGCTTATATGTACAAGAGTAAAACAAGAAGTAGAGAGAGTGTTGGATTTCAAAAAACGAAATCTCCTTATAATCCACACAAGAAGTACATCTCTAACTCTGAAAATTAGTTATGCACCCACTATGGCAAGCAGGTCATTACAAAAATACTTGCAAAGCCATAATTCAAGCTATTTAGAAAAAATATGAAGTGTGTTGAAAAAACAGAGGAACCTGGTCCCTGACGCAAAAAAGTTGGGTTACCTGTATGAACCAGAAGAAGTCTGATTCACCCTTTCTATCATTCAAAGGGACCCAAGCTGATTTGGGTTCCTAAATCTAATCAGTGATTTTGTCTGCATACTGGAGTGAAAGGAAGCAGTCAAATGATAAATGGTTAGTGGCTGCTCGAAGCATAACTGAAGGAATAGAGAATTCTCTCTTACTTTAGGCCTTTCAAGGAGAGAGTGTGTCTTTTGAAAATATCAAGAGAGGCTACACTCCTAGCATGGGCAATATTGGCAAGACACTTCCCTATGCAATTGAGAGTGTGTATCATGTGGACAATTATGAAGTATAGTCGCTAAGTGTTTCTCAGATTTGTGATAGAGAAATTGAAGTAAAGTCTGTATCACCTTCATGCACTATCACCAACATTAAATCTAGAGAAATGGTCTTGACAGCAATAATATGCAAGCAGATCTTTGTGACTGATCTTTATTCTGTAAAATGGCAATGAGCTGATATATTTTAGCTCTCTGGATGATTATGATAAACCGTGGCACGTACGTCTGAGGTATGCAAGTGTTCTACTGCTGAACAAACTGGTTGTGAAGGACCTGGTTCGTGAGTTGCCAAAAATCAAATTCAATGATCACAATGCATGTGATGCTTGTGTTAAAAGGGAACATGTCTAATCCTTCTTCAAGCCAGAAAAAGTAGTGTATGATCAGGATCTTGTTTGAGAAAACTCCTTATGAACAACTCAATGGAAGAAAATCCAAGATGACTTACCTAAAAACTTTTCGATGCAAATGCCTTGTTCTCAACAGTGGTAAGGAGGCCTTGGAAAGTCTGATGCTAAAAGTGATGAGGGTACTTCTCTTGGATATCTTTCACTCAACAAAGCCTGCAAAGTCTATTAAAAAAGAATTCAAAATGTATATGATCATTGATTTGTGCATAAGATCTTTTAATGAATTGGATGACTTGGACGATAAAGGCATGTGAAATGACGAAGTTGAAGATTTGGTATATTAGTGAAGGAAATGATGTAGTGCGCTATGTGGAAGCTAGTCTATCAAACCCTCAATGCACTAGTCAATATGAGCGATGTAAGAAGAGTTTCATCAGTTCAAAGGAACCAAGTATGGCACCCGGTACCCTAATTTTGTGTCAGAACTATCATAGGATCCAGGTCAAGCAAACTTCAAAAAACATTATGATCAGTCAATAAAAGTATATCAGGGAGCTGTTGAAAAGGTGCAAGATTTTAATCAAGTTCAAAAGAATCATACATGATTTCTAAGGTATCTCAAAAGGACGTGGTCCCTCTTATTATGAGTCATTATCTCCTGCTCCTGACAAATAATTTTTGAATAATGATAGTCCTCAAACAGTCTCAGTGTCTCAATTAATTGGTGGTACATTTGAACTTGAAGAGATGGATGAGAACTTTGAGGTGCCCAGTCAGCAGCAACCTCTAATCAAAATAGAGGGTGACAAGTTAAAGATAGATGAATGGTCTGCACAACCTAGTTATGTAAATAGTGTTGAAAAGGAACTATAAAAGGTTACTGAATTTTCACATAAACCAAGTACCACTACTCCCTTAGTTAGTAAGTCATGTGATATGTCTGACAAAGGGCAATATGAGTCTTCTATTGGCCAGATGTTTGATGAAAATTTTCGCGAAGGTGAAAAGAAAGGGTCTAGCATATTAGAAAGTGAAGCAGTTGAGGTTATGTCTGAGTTCATGGAGACTATGAAAAAACTTAAGAGCGGAAAAACTGTTGAGGAAGCAAGTCCCTTTACTCAAGGGGAGTTTGAGTCCCCTATTCATACTATATATCATGTATGGGATAGAACACCTGTTGACACCCAATTTTGTCCCGTCTTTTCCGATTTATTTTGCAGTTTTAATTATTTTTAGCACCTCAAAACAATTTTAATCTATATACATACATGCGTATATATATATATATGTGTGTGTGTGTGTATATATCTCATTATTATTATTATTCGCATTTTTTATTATATCATTTGCATATTTTATAATAATCATAAGTTATCCAAAATTCTATATTATTTTATTCTCGCAAAATTGCATTGCATTTCCCTTTTATTAAGCATTAAGCATTTCGCAAATATTATATTTTATTATTATCACGTCGTTATGTTATTTTAAATAATTCACATCTTTTACAACAATATATATATATATATAATATATTTTAATATTAAACCCCTTCTTTTATATTTTTTTTTAAATCCATAACATTTTTTTATTTTTCTAAACCAAAACAATCCCTACCCAACCCAAACTAAAACCCATTTTCGTCCAAGCCCAACCCAATTTCCTAACCCAATTAAATTCCCACCAGCCCAATACTCACTAACCCATTCGGCCCAACTCCCAAAACCCCTTCTCTCATTTTAACTCAACCAAAATCGAAGCCCAACTCTCTTATTGGCCCAACACCCCAAACCCAAAACAAAAACAGCCCAACCGGCCGACCCACAAGCCCAACCCCAAATTAAAAACCCAAGCCCACCCGAAAACCCCTAAACCTGACCCAACCCTTACCCCTTTTAATTCCCCAAATCCCAAAAACCGAAAATCAAAACCCAAAAATCAGAAAACCTAAAACCCTACCCCCCCCGAACCCGCCCCGCACCCCACGCCCCCACCCCACGTCGCCGACCCCTACCCCCGCTACTTCACCATCCGCCACCACCCTACCCCTCGACACCGCTAACGCTTGCCCCAAGAACACGCCCCAAAATCAGATTTTTTGTTCCCCATTTATTTTGAAATTTGAATTCGTTTAAGGGGGGGTATGAGGGGTTGGGAGGTCGGGGTTGAGTACCTATAAATACCCCATGTTTTTCTTCATTTTGAGGGGATTTTTGGAGGATTTTGGGAAAAGCGATTCAATATATATATCTTTGTTGTGTTCTTGATTTCAAGCATTTGCCTTCCTTGTTATCCAAGAATCAAGTCAGAAAAGGTTTGTTCTTCCCTTTGATTCTCTCGATTTTTTTAGTTTTTCGATTCGGTCGGTCATCGACGAGTCGGGTCGATCCGATTCGGGTAACATTTTTCAAATTCTTGCATTGCATATTCTTGTTATTGGTTATCCGAATTTGGTGTTAAAATTTGATTGAGGTTTGGATCACAGATTCAGTCGGTCCTTGACGTTCAGTCGACCGGTTCGGGTAATATTTTAAATTCTTGCATTACATATTCTTATCATTGGTTATCTGAAATTGATGAAATTATTTGATTCCAGTTGAAACTCGATTCGGGTCGGGTCAGCGACCGGTCAGTCGCCTCAATTTGAATTTCCAAATTTCTTGCATTATTCTTTATTATTATTATTGGTTATCTGAAATTGATGAATTTATTTGATTAGGGTTGAAAGCTGATCCGGTCAAGTCATCGACCGGTCGGTCGACCATTGGGTAACATTTTCGTAATTTTTGCATTTCATATTCTTGTTATTGGTTATCTGAATTGGGTGTTGAAATCGATCCGGGTTGAAACAACGATCCGGTCAGATCATCGATCCGGTCGGGTCGACCGATTGGATATTTCGAATTCTTGCATTAGTATTTTTGTTATTATTTATCTGAATTTGGTCTTTGAAATCGATTCGAGTTCGGATCATCGACCGGTCGGAGCGACCGATTTGAATATTTCGAATTTGAACTCGGGTCGGATATTTTAAAGCGCTCATTTGCTCGTTTCTTTGGCCTTTGTTTCTTGTTTTATTAATATCGCATTAAAGTGACGAAATTGAATCAGAGGCCGCGCTTTTCTTTCGCTTTCGCTTCTCTGTTTTTAGTATAAGCTGTTTTAGATATCCGAGCAACGGATATATTATTGTTTTATTAAGTTTCTTGTTTTAGATTTCTTGCGACGGATATCATTATTTCTTGTTTTGAACAAATACCGCGTCTGTTGGTATTTGTTTTCTGTTCAGTTCTTGCTCGGATTGATTTTCTGTTTTTCTTGTTTTTACGTTTTTCTTGTTTTAAAATAAACACCGCACCTTTCAGATATTGCTTTCTGATTCAGTCCTTTGTTTGACATTAAAATTACCGTTCTCTTTGTTTCTTGTTTAAACTAGACAGCGTCATTTTGAGCTGTTTTTACGCCTCTGTTTTTACGCTCGCTACTGCTGCTGCTGCTTTGTTTACATTCGATTTAATTTCTTTGATTTGAACACGATACTACCTGGCCGATGAAAAATATCCGTCGATTTTGAGGCCGACACGATTGCAAAGACGGAAATATAACTTGGGCAAGGATGAAGACTTAAACCTTTTATCCGAGATCAACATGTTTAGTAGGCGAGGTGACTAAAATAACCAACAAGTTATATATATTCGCGACCACGGCGTGATTATAGTGATCTTTTCTATTTCACCCGAGAGACCAACACGTTTAGTAGGTGAGGCAATCAAAATAAACTACATTAGTCATATGTTTGCGACCACGACGTGATTGGAATGTTCTTTTCAAAAATTTAAGTTCGAGCCCTCCGCGATCAAAACATTCACTGTTTTGAATACGGATATGAAGTTATTTGTATTTAACTGTTTCTAACCGTTTGTTCTTGACAGCTTGCAGGGATTAAAGTAAAAAGGGGCAATTATTCCTCGGAGTTTATTTATGTTATTTCTTTCTTTAATTCAGCTTTTATCTCGCTTTGTATTGTAATATTATTTATCGCACTTATGTAATTATTGAAATGCTTAGAATAGGCAAACTTAGGATTTATTCATAGGTTAGTTTAAGATTTGAAACCCGTCGCTAGCTTATTTATTTGTAGGCTCGGTTAAATTCCAACTTAGAAATCCTTCGCTAGTTATTTATTTTAGGCTCGTCACGCGTATTCAAAATTTTCAAAAAAACAACTTTGTCATCTTTATTTGCTTTATTAATCATTCCGGATAAGTTTATCTTTTTGTCAATTTACAATTCAATGATTCCCAAAATTTTACTTCTTTGATAGTATAAAATAATTTATTGTCACAAAACACATATTTTTCAAAACTTTACACGTATCTTTCTTTTTATGTCATCTGAATACGTACTTGTATAAAATGCATCATTTACTAAATTATTTGCAAACATCTTTTTAATCTATTATACTTGTAAAAACATGCATTTTTAGCAATAATTAAACTGAGTTTGACCGGATAAATAAGTTAGCGGATCTTAAAGGATGCCTAACCCCTTCCCTTTAGGATAATAAAGAACCCTTACCTAGAATCTCGCTAGTTTTGCAGACCTTAAAATTGGAGTTTACATAGCAGCATTTAGTTTAAATATTTAGGTGTCCTAATTCACCGTAAAAATAATTAGGTGGCGACTCCTCAACCCTTTTTCCCAGGAATCACCCGAACACGTCCGTGCTCCGCTTTGACCCGAGCAGGTCAAACTCTGACCTGAGCAGGTCAAAATAGGGCGCGACAGCATGGCGACTCCACTGGGGAACATCAGGTTCTTAAACCATAGCAAGTTCGGATTAATTATTGCTTTACTTTTGTTTTTACCTGATTTAGTGCTTTGATGTGTTTCATTTATGAGACTTTTACATAAACTGCTTTAATTGCTATATTGCCTTACTGCTTTCCTTAAATTGGCATTCCGCTCATATTTCTTCCACTCTGGAAAATTGACACTATCATACACTACACGCGAGGTGTGTTTCGCGCACCCGCAAATTTCTTTCAATCTACCAAATTTTAGGAGAGTTGGCGTATGCGCGGAGTGACCGGACCATCCGGTGGCCGCATAGCCTTCTCACTCGAGTAGTCCGCTCGGGAACCTTGTGTCTAGTCAGCCAAATCTTAGAAAAATTAAGATAGAGCTATACCACCCTTTATTTTAAGTCATGCATGCATACATCTTAGGTGGGTTGATCCTTGGCATCAACTTCACAAATAAGAAAACCACCAAATTGTCGACGGGTCTCACAAACCCAACGACCAATCAGCATATTATGTGTAGCAGGATATTGATGGACGGATCCAAGCCTAAACAGTATGCCAAAATCGGAAAATGTATATTCATTTTTTTTATTTTATTTTTTATAGATGGAGTCTGTGCCGCAAGTCAGGATGGTGAGTGGGATTCCGAGCAAACTGAAAATATGGTGGACAAACTTTGACCTTGGCAGCCAAATGGCAATTAGGAGAAGATTAGGTTGCCTCGTTTCGTTGTTCGACATCTTCCCCGATCAACATTTGGTCAGAGCACTGATCCATTTTTGGGATCCGGATCGGGTTGTCTTCAGATTCGGAGATTTTGAGATGACTCCTACTTTGGAAGAAATCAACTATTTCACCAATTTGATCTACCAGGGTAGAGGACAAATTATCCCGCACTGTCAATCCGGAAAGAAATTTCTCCGCTACTTAGGGCTAAAGAACACTAAGAAACTCCTATGCTTTGAAAACAACTGGGTCTCAATGAATTATCTTTATGAGAGGTACGATTGTCGAGACGGTTACAAGACATTCAAAAATGAATTTTCTTGCACCCCCGATCATTGGCGGACCAAACGACCCATTGCATTCACTGTCGCCTTTCTAGGGTCTCTGATATTCCCGCTTGAGTATGGAAAGATCAGTACCTGCATATGTTCCGTAGCACGGGCACTTTTCGAAGGAGCAAACGGAGCACAACTCACTTTGGCCCCTATGATCTTAGCAGAAATGTTTCGGGCTTTAGGGAAATGTAAAAGAGGTGAAACAGGTTTCTTCGAAGGCTGCAACCTTATTTTGCAGATGTGGGCAATGGAACACTTCTATCAGCGCCCGAATATGGTCGACATATGCTTCAGCGAGTCGAACAAAATCGTCAGCTTTTACGACAGAACGAAGCAGTTCATATCGCCTGTCGGCATGAATGATTGGTATGGGTTTTTGGCGTCCCGCACCTGTGAACAGATCCAATGGAAATACCCTCTGCTCCAGAATGCCAAAAAAGCCTACATAAGATGCAAAAGGCTTTATTATATTGAGCTTATCGGGTTAAAAGGCCTCCAACCTTACGCTCCACTCCGCGTACTCCGACAGTTGGGACAAGAGCAGATAATCCCTCTCCGGGCAAATATGAGGATTTCTGAAATTTCGTTTGGGCCGAATTTCATCGTCCCCAGAGCTAGGCAAGTCTTCGATGAATGGAACGATATTGACACAATAGACATTGGAGGTAGTCAGGCAGGAGGTACCCCCGAATATCAAGCGTGGCTACGAGAGGATTGCAGTAGTACAGACCATAGTCCTGATGGCGAGCAAGGTTTTGAAGATATCGGCACGACAATTTGGATAAGGAATTTCCGGCTCAGAGACACAGTCGTTACCCCCGAGATGTGGCAGCAAATGCAAAATATAGTGCAATATCTAGAGGACGCAGGAGTCAGACCCAGCAATGTTAGGGTCCCATCTTCATCTCGGTGATCGAAAGCAAGATTTAGAACCTGAGCATAAATATCTTATGTTATCAGCTTTATTATTGTACGCATTATTATTTCAGTAAAAGTCAACCTTTATTTCCGACAAAAGGCATCACAATCTTTGGCTTGGATCAATTTATCAGTATCTGGCATATTTTTGCGTTTAAGCCCACCTCCGGCATAAAGGAGGCCCCATGCACATTAGGACGCGCATTTAATTTCCATATAATCTGTCTGCTACTTGTTTACTGTTTTCCACTCTATACATGTTATTCAAAGCAATAATTATTCGTCTCATACTAACTTGGTTTGTTTCATTTTTTAGAGAAGGTTTATTTTGCCTGCTTTATTTTCCAAAAGTTGATTCGCGTTGATTGAAACTGGCGGAACACCATTACTTCACGAGATCCAAGGCACAATCATCCGACAAAATGACTGATTCGAGGCACCGAACAAACCAGTTTCGGACTTGTCGCTCTTCCGGGAGGTGAACCAGAGACATCGGAAAGGAGAAATACTTCCGTCGGATGAATACCTCGCCCAACTCTGCGGCAAATGGCAACTATGCAACCGAGATCGAGCGGCTCCGAAATCTTACCAATCTTTCCATCGGCATCAACACTCCACTTTGCTGAACAAGAGACGAGCGCAATCGCTCCACACACCTTTCCATCTCACGAACCATCATTCCCCCATAACCTTCCCCGAAATCCCTTACCAAGCAGAACCAATCCTCAACTCGCCAGCCCACAACGTACCAATCCGCATCCTATCAATCCGCAGGCCAGTCCACAACAAAGCCCGCTACAAAATGACCCAGTATCCTTCACAGCTCCATATATACATCCAGCTCCACTTACCCAAACTACCCCATTTGTCCAAAATATCCCTCCCACACTAAATTACCAGGCAACCCAACAAATACCAATGGCACACATCACTAACAAGCAGTATGTGCCACCGGTATATGCAGCGGAAGCCCAACCTTCCACTTCTACCATACCAAACATACATCATCAGGAGATAGACCAATATGAAGAGATGGAAAGGCAAGCAACGATTAGAAATGATGAAAGTATGGCAAGGGAAATTCATAGCCTAAAAGAAGCATTTAAAAACATTCAGACCAGCAAGGGGCATGAAGGACTCGAGTATGAAGATCTCTGCATGCATCCCGACGTTCAGTTGCCTATCGGGTATAAGGTGCCAAAATTTGACTTATTCGATGGAAAGGGAAATCCTCGCGCTCATTTGAGATCGTATTGTGACAAGCTGGTTGGAGTGGGTAAGGACCAGGCCATAATAATGAAGTTGTTCATAAGAAGTTTGACAGGAGAAGCGCTCGACTGGTACACAAGCCAGGACCCGCGAAAATGGCATAACTGGGGCACAATGGCACAGGATTTTGTGGACAGGTTCAGGTTTAACACCGACACGCCTTGGATAGATTTTATTTAATGAAATTGGAGAAAAAATCTACAGAGACTTTCAGAGAATATGCCATAAGATGGAGGGCGGAAGCGGCAAAGTTCGGCCGATGGCGGAAAATGAGATGACCACGCTCTTTGTGCAATCTATGAAGGATGCAACTTATTACGAAAAAATGATAAGCGTCATTGGACGGACTTTCTCTGAAGTGGTTAGGATGGGAGATTTCATAGAAGAAGGTATCAAAACAGGGAGAATCACGACTTAGCAGCATTGCAGGCGACAAGTAAGGCCATTCAGTCAGACTCATTCGGGGGAGCAATTAAGAAGAGGAGGATGGGCGTCCCCTGTCATGGCAGTCCAGGAACATGGGTCCAACCAAATGCCAACCTACCAAAGCCCGTCATCCCAGCCTCCCTACTATAATCAAAACACCCAAAATCATCAGCCCTCCTACTATAGCCAAAGCACACAAAGCCCTCAGCCTTATTATCAACACTCGCCTACTCCCTACCCTGTCTATCATACCCAACCAATATATAGCCCACCACGAGCACCTACCTATAGAAATTCCCCACAGTATCAACCCACACATCCGCCTCAGCCGCAAAACCATCCACCAAATACTCCCAGACCCCGGGCAAATTACGAAAGAAGGCCAGTCAAGACATATACACCTTTAGCCGAACCTCTAGCCCAACTATACGAAAGATTGAGGACCGCAGGAATACTCCAACCCATCCCAGGGCATATCCCCAATCCTATTCCCAGATCGTATGATGAAACTAAGCATTGTGCGTACCACTCGGGGATCACCGGACATGACACTGGAGTTTGCTTTGCCCTCAAAGACAAGATCGAGGTTTTGATCAAAGAGGGAATTATCCAACTGAAAGGACCTCCCCCTAATGTAAATAATAACCCTCTGCCAAATCATGACAATGGCAATATAAACATGATTACCGTTGGTGAAGAAAACAGTTTGGAAGGGACCATTGTGCCGGTCCGAACAGAAGAAAGGGTTGAATCATCGGCTTTGATCACCCCTATAATTACAGTTCAAGTGAGGGCACCGTTTGAAGTGGAAGTACTTCCTCTGAAATCGCGGATGGTGACGCCGTGTGTTCAGACCAAAGCGCCCTTGGAGCTATTCGATTGGGGAAAGGAGCAGGGGGAAGGAGAAACAAATTGTAGAAGTTGTCGTCGCTGGTATGACAAGATCCGGACGATGTTATGCCCCTGCAGACAATCCAAAAAAGGTTGTAACAGAGACTGAAGTAGAAGAGTTCTGGAGGAAGATGCCAACCAAGGAGTATTCCGTTGTAGAGCAATTGAAGAAAACACCGGCTCAGATTTCTTTGCTATCATTGTTGATGAATTCTCCGGACCATGGACGCGCTTTATTGGAAGTACTCAAAGAAGCTTATGTACCGAGAGAGACCACAGGCGAGAAACTCTCGGCCTTGGTGGGACAGATTTTATAGGCCCAGAAAATGTCTTTTCATGACAAAGAATTGCCACCTGAGGGTTTGTGCCACAACAAAGCTTTGAACATAACAGTAAAGTGCATGAACAAGTTCATTTCTAAGGTATTGATTGATGGAGGCTCAGCCGTCAATATTTGTCCCGCGGCGACTCTCCGAGCCTTGGGAATTAGCATTGGAAAGATTCGCGAAAGTCATCTGAGAGTTAAAGGTTTTGATGGAGCCCAAAGGAGCGTTATGGGAGAAATGGATTTGACATTACAAGTGGGGCCCGTGGAGTTCGTCGTGGAATTCCAAGTGTTAGACATATCTACCGGCTATAACCTACTAATGGGAAGACCTTGGATCCATGTGGCTGGTGCAGTTCCTTCTACCCTACATCAGAGTTTGAAGTTTGTCTGGGATCATCACGAGGTCGTGGTACACGGAGAAGGGAGCAATTCAATATGTCCCGAAGACGGATCCTATTTGTTGAAAGCGTAGATACCTTTGGATGGGTCTGTCTTCCATGTCAGAGAAATTACATGTGCCTCCAAAGCCGAAATATTGAAGTTACCCCGGGTTCTCACAATGGTGGCCCAGGAAATGTTGAAGAATGGC
Organism: Anisodus acutangulus; assembly: GCA_029783415.1. Lineage (NCBI taxonomy): Eukaryota > Viridiplantae > Streptophyta > Magnoliopsida > Solanales > Solanaceae > Anisodus > Anisodus acutangulus. The sequence continues at coordinate 13,758,553 of CM056498.1, forward strand.
TTTAAGCCCGGTCGAGGCCTCGGATTGAATTTAGAAGGTATGGTGGAGCCTGTTCACTTGCTCAGTAAGAAGGATACTTTCGGTCTCGGATACAAACCCACTTCTAAAGAAGTCTTATCAGTCAACCTCCGAAAGAAAAGGGACACTCCCTTGCCAAAGCCTGTTCCACCCTTGAATCAGTCATTCGTCAAAGCATATGCCGCTCAGGAGTCGAATGAAGATGATGCAGACGACCTCGCAGAAGGACTCAAAAGCCTTTTTATTGCAGAAGAAGAAATGGAATGCCATGTAATTCTGGATGATTTTGATGAAGGCCCAACTATTTGGGATGCAGAACATAGAGATATTTTAAAAAATTGGACCTGTGCCCCGGCCCTGTTTCTCCGGGAAGCTTGGTAGAAATTACCTTAGTACTTTTTGAAACAATGCGATTCTAATTGAGGCTTGAATCGCATCTATGCATTAATGTGTTTTGCCTCCATCTTTTGAAAGCTTAAATGACAAATCCACATTTCTTTTGCTATTTAAAAATTTGTTTTGTTTACTAATTTTCTTTTCTCTTTCAGCATGCAAACTAATAAATCTGTCGATAATGTGAATGTGACATGTAATGAAACAAACAAACAAAATCCAAACAATGAACAGGACTTCGAAGAGTATGAGGAAGACTCAAACCGGAAGAATTGACAGAGGAATTGGAACATTTTGAGAACAAACCAAAGCCAAATTTAGAAGAAACTGAGGCAATAAATTTAGGGGATGCAGAAAATGTGAGAGAAACAAGAATCAGCGTCCATCTGAACGCCCCACAAAGGAAAGAACTGACGGATCTTTTGAGATAATATATCGACGTATTTGCTTGGTCTTATGACGAGATGCCAGGGTTGAGCACAGATATTGTTTCGCATAGATTGCCTATCGATCCATCCTACCCTCCGGTGAAACAAAAGCCAAGGAAAATCAAGCCTGATTTGAGCTTAAGGGTCAAGGAAGAGGTGTCCAAGCAATTCGATGCAAAGGTCATTCGAGTCACAAGATACCCGACCTGGTTGGCCAACATTGTACTGTGCCAAAGAAAGATGGAAAGATACGAGTGTGCGTGGATTATCGGGATCTCAACAAGGCGGCCCAGAAGGATGCCTTCCCTCTTCCAAATATTCACATACTCATTGACAACTGTGCAAAGCATGAATTACAATCATTTGTTGATTGCTTTGCTGGTTACCACCAAATCTTGATGGATGAGGAAGATGCAGAGAAGACAGCATTCACTACACCTTGGGGGTATCGTTATCGAGTAATGCCGTTCGGACTCAAGAATGCAGTGCCACCTACATGAGGGCCATGACTACCATTTTCATGATATGATCCACAAAGAAATAGAGGTCTACGTAGATGACGTTATTATCAAGTCGCGAAGGACTTGAGATCACTTGATGATTTAGAGAAGTTTTTGACCGACCGAGGCGGTATAACCTGAAGTTAAATCCGCCAAAGTGCGCATTTGGTGTCCTATTTGGGAAGTGTTAGGTTTCATTGTAAGTAGAAGGGGTATTGAATTGGACCCTCGAAGGTAAAAGCTATTCAAGACTTGCCTCCTCCAAAGAGTCGAAAGGGCGTAATGAGTTTCCTTGGTCGCCTCAACTACATCAAGAGGTTCATAGCACAATCAGCGGTGATATGTGAGCCAATATTCAAGCTCAAGAAAGACGCTGCTACCAAGTGGACATCGGATTGCCAGCAAGCTTTCGATAGAATCAAAGAATACTTGTCTAACCCACTGCTTTGGTGCCCCAGAACCGGAAGGCCGTTCTTCATTATATCATGCCTGTGTTAGAAAATGCATTTGGAGTGCGTCTTTGGGACAACATGACGAAACAGGAAAGAAAGAGCGTGCCATATACTACTTAAGCAAGAAGTTCACACCGTATGAAGCTTCGGTATACTTTCTCGAACGCACTTGTTGTGCCTTAACGTGGATTGCACAAAAGTTTAGACATTATCTGTCTGCATATACCACTTATCTCATCTCAAGGATGGACCCGCTCAAATACATCTTTCGAAGCCCATGCCCACCGGAAAGCTAGCAAAGTGGCAAATCTTGCTAAGTGAGTTCGATATCATATATGTCACCCAAAAGGCTATCAAAGGACAAGCACTAGCCGACCATCTTCTTTGAAAACCCTGTGGATGAAGAATACATGCCTCTCGGACTTATTTTCCGGACGAGGAGGTCTTGTTGTTGGAGAAGACATCTCAGAAGAGTACCCGGGTTGGAGAATGTTCTTCGATGGAGCTGCAAACTTCAAAGGGGTTGGTATTGGAGCAGTTTTGATTTCAGAATCAGGTCAACACTACCCAATTTCGGCAAAACTCCGATTTCCATGCACCAACAATATGGCGGAATATGAAGCTTGTGTACTCGGACTTAGAATGGCCGTTGATATGAACATTCAAGAACTGCTGGTTATAGGTGATTCGGACTTATTGATTCATCAGGTACAAGGCGAATGGGCGATCAAGAACGGGAAGATACTTCCTTACCTGCATTGCGTGAAAGAATTATGCAAAAAATTCAGCAGGGTAGAATTCAAGCATATCCCACGAACTCAAAACGAAGTTCACGACGCTCTGGCAACACTGTCCTCCATGATTCAACATCCGGATAAGAACTACATTGATCCCATCAAGGTAAGCTTATCGGATCAGCCGGCATATTGTTTCAATATAGATGGAGAGTTGGATGGAAAGCCTTGGTACCACGACATTAAGAGATATCTCAAGATAGGTGAATATCCAGAAGGCATAACCAGTATACAAAAGAGGACACTTAGGAGGTTAGCAAACCATTTCTTCCTAAACGGAGAAATCCTTTATCGGAGGACTCCAGATCTCGGTTTGTTAAGATGTGTTGATGCTCGAGAGGCAAGCAGTTTAGTTGAAGAGATACACGGAGGCACGTGCGGGCCTCACATGAATGGCTTCACTTTGGCAAAGAAGATTCTAAGAGCAGGATACTTTTGGATGACCATGGAAACAGATTGCATCCACTTCGTGCAAAGATGCCATCGATGTCAGATTCATGGCGATCTAATCAAGGTACCCCCTAACGAACTCAATGTGACGAGCTCTCCTTGGCCATTCGCAGCTTGGGGCATGGATGTCATTGGCCCTATTGAACCTGCCGCATCAAATGGACACAGATTTATTCTAGTGGCAATTGACTATTTCACAAAGTGGGTAGAAGCATCGTCCCACAAGTCAGTAACAAAGAAAGTGGTAGTTGATTTTGTCCGCAATAACATCATTTGTCGATTTGGAATCCCTGAGTCGATTATAACAGACAATGGGGCTAATCTCAACGATGTCGATGAATGAGATATGCGAGAAGTTTAAGATCACTCACCGCAATTCCACTCGTCCGAGCCTCGGATGAACGGAGCGGTCGAAGCGACCAACAAAAACATCAAAAGAATACTACGAAAGATGATTGATAATTACAAGCACCGCATGAGCATCTGCCTTTTGCACTTTTGGGATATCGCACTTTCTGATCGGGACTTCGCGGGGCAACGCCGTATCTATTGGTCTATGGAGCATGTCGTGTTACCAGAAGTGGAAATACCATCTTTGAGAATTATCCAAGAAGGCGAGTGAGCAAGCGAAATGGATCTGAGAATCAGCACGAACAATTGATCTTTGATTGATGAAAAGCGATTGAACGCAGTCTGCCACGGACAACTTTATCAAAACAGAATGGCCAAAGCTTTCAACAGGAAAGTAAAACCAAGGACTTTCGAACCGGGACAATTGGTGCTCAAACGAATATTCCCGCACCAAAATGAAGCTAAAGGAAAATTCGCACCTAACTGGCAAGGGCCTTATATGGTTCACCGGGTGTTGACTGGGGGAGCATTAATTCTAGCTGAAATGGACGGTGAAGTATGGCCAAAAGCTATCAACGCGGATGCAGTGAAAAGATACTATATTTAGGATTTTTCTATGTAATGCATTTCTTATGTTGTAAAAGTTGCGCTCCCTGGCGGGATACGCCAAGAACCCATGTCGGGTTCCGTTTCCTAGATTGCAAATTTCCCCAGAAACACATTTCTTTGTAACATGAACTACGTTATGACCTGATTCCTCGGCGGGATACGTGGCGGCCACATCGGCCGGTCCCATTTTAGAAAATCCTTACAATCCCCTTTTGCTTGTAATGAACTACGTCAAGACTGATTCCTCATGGGGATACGTGGCGGCCTAAATCGACCGGTCCCACCATTAGGAAATATTTTCTCCTTTATCTCACAAAAGACAAAATGCACCCATCTGATCACCCTGATAGGGCAGGCAAGCAATCTACACAAGACTCGGGTTGTCCGTTCAAAAGATCGTCATTCTCAATATCAGACACTGGGGCATTTTTAAGGGATCATCGCCAGAGGACGCCGATAAACATGGAAAAGCATCGGCAAACTAAGTCTTGATCGAAGAATTTTGGATAAGGCGTTTGCTTTGTTTCACCGCATGTCATCGCTCGATGCATATATATATATGTGCAGTAATTTTTATAAGCAAATTATTTTCAACAAACATTTTCATCAAAATTCGATATAATTTCTATGTTTCTATTTTTTTAAGATGCATTTCTACAAATTATTTTCGAATGTTTTCATTAACGGCTGGCCAAGACTGGGAAGCAGAGAGGGGCTACGGGTCCGAGTTAGCAGGACATGCAAATACCAAGACCGAAGCTACAAAGTCAACGCGAATCAACTCCCTCCCAAAACTCATAAATTTATTTGAGTCTCGGTTCTTGGTCGAAACAGTGGGAAGTCGCAACATTTATGACCAGATTCGCAAGGGCCTCCGCATCGCAACTCACTACAAGAATCACTTTCCTGTTTGGAGATTGTACAAAGACGTCATGCTAAACTACATGTTCCCAACCGTGTTGTGTCCACGGAAAGAACGGTATTTCGACTTACAGGTCGCATTCTCATCTACTCAACTTTTGCATCGCTTATGTCCACACATTAAATATCATGGCATGGCAATAGGGCCCCACTTTACATTACGTCAACACGACGACACAAATCAGCGCCCACCTTCTAACGCGGGTATGTTTTAAATCAGCGCCCACCTTCTAATGCGGGTATATTTTAAATCAGCGCCCACCTCCTCACGGGGGTATGATCTAAATCAGGCGCCCAACTTCTAACGCGGGTATGTTTTAAATCAGGCGCCCACCTTCTAATGCGGGTATCTTTTAAATCAGGCGCCCACCTTCTAACGCGGGTATGTTTTAAATCAGCGCCCACCTTCTAACGCGGGTATTTAAATTTGATCAGCGCCCACCTCCTAACGCGGGTATGTTTTAAATCAGCGCCCACCTTCTAACGCGGTATGTTTTAAATCAGCGCCCACCTTCTAACGCGGTATTTAAATTTCATCAGCGCCCACCTCCTAACGCGGTATGTTTTAAATCAGGCGCCCACCTTCTAACTTGGTATGTTTTAAATCAGCGCCCACCTTCTAATCTGGTATGTTTTAAATCAGCGCCCACCTTCTAACGCGGGTATTTAAATTTCAGTCAGCGCCCACCTCTAATGGGTATGTTTTAAATCAGCGCCCACCTTCTAACGCGGTATGTTTTAAATCAGGCGCCCACCTTCTAATGCGGGTATGTTTTAAATTAGGCGCCCACCTTCTAATGCGGGTATTTAAATTTCAGTCAGGCGCCCACCTCCTAATGCGGGTATTTAAATTTCAGTCAGGCGCCCACCTCCTAATGCGGGTATTTAAATTTCAGTCAGGCGCCCACCTCCTAATGCGGGTATTTAAATTTCAGTCAGGCGCCCACCTCATAATGCGGGTATTTTATTTTAAACCAGGCGCCCACCTCCTAATGCGGGTATTTTATTTTAAATCAGGCGCCCACCTACTTTATTTTAAAGTGTAAACAGGCGCCCGCCAACGCCATCATCTGCACAACATTAAGCAACGACATCATTTCAACTTACAAAGTCATATTCTCACATACATATCTTATGCAACTGTTATACACTAACTTTTATCTTAGCTCTGGTCCACAGGAATTCGAATCGGCGGGAGCTTTCAGCATAACGTGGGACTATCTCTTACGGCGAACCGAGGCAATTTGGTCTAACAACCTACTTCGAACTTCGATCCGCTCTTTCCCAATAGTTTTGTTATATCTGCGACCAGTGTCATCATAACTCGACACTGGGGCAACATTTCTTGAATCTACACCAACTTTTCCATAATTTCTCTCCCCCTGGGATCTTATTTCTACCCATGATCTTCCTTCAAGTCCCGTTGATCAGGACAAAATTGGCTACTCAGTCAACTTTCTTTGGCCGAAAACTCTTTCATCGTCTCCATCCAAAGAGGGGCATCTGTTGACACCCAATTTTGTCCCGTCTTTTCCGATTTATTTTGCAGTTTTAATTATTTTTAGCACCTCAAAACAATTTTAATCTATATACATACATGCGTATATAAATATATGTGTGTGTGTGTATATATCTCATTATTATTATTATTCGCATTTTTTATTATATCATTTGCATATTTTATAATAATCATAAGTTATCCAAAATTCTATATTATTTTATTCTCGCAAAATTGCATTGCATTTCCCTTTTATTAAGCATTAAGCATTTCGCAAATATTATATTTTATTATTATCACGTCGTTATGTTATTTTAAATAATTCACATCTTTTACAACAATATATATATATATATATATATATATATATATATATATATATATATATATATATAATATTTTAATATTAAACCCCTTCTTTTATATTTTTTTTTAAATCCATAACATTTTTTTATTTTTCTAAACCAAAACAATCCCTACCCAACCCAAACTAAAACCCATTTTCGTCCAAGCCCAACCCAATTTCCTAACCCAATTAAATTCCCACCAGCCCAATACTCACTAACCCATTCGGCCCAACTCCCAAAACCCCTTCTCTCATTTTAACTCAACCAAAATCGAAGCCTAACTCTCTTATTGGCCCAACACCCCAAACCCAAAACAAAAACAGCCCAACCGGCCGACCCACAAGCCCAACCCCCAAATTAAAAAACCCAAGCCCACCCGAAAACCCCTAAACCGGCCCAACCCCTTACCCCTTTTAATTCCCCCAAATCCCAAAAACCGAAAATCAAAACCCAAAAATCAGAAAACCTAAAACCCTACCCCCCCTGAACCGGCGCCGCACCCTATGCCCCTACCCCACGTCGCCGCACCCCTACCCCCGTCACTTCACCACTGCCACCACCCTACCCTGACACCGCCGAACGCTTGCCCCAAGAACACGCCCCAAAATCAGATTTTTTGTTCCCCCTTTATTTTGAAATTTGAATTCGTTTAAGGGGGGGTATGAGGGGTTGGGACGTTGGGTTTGAGTACCTATAAATACCCCATGTTGTTCTTCATTTTGAGGGGGATTTTTCGGAGGATTTTTTGGGAAAAACGATTCAATATATATATATCTTTGTTGTGTTCTTGATTTCAAGCATTTGCCTTCCTTGTTATCCAAGAATCAAGTCCGAAAAGGTTTGTTCTTCCCTTTGATTCTCTGATTTTTTAGTTTTTTCGATTCGGTTAGTCATCGACCGGTCGGGTCGACCCGATTCGGGTAACATTTTTCAGAATTCTTGTATTCCATATTCTTGTTATTGGTTATCTGAATTTGGTGTTAAAATTTGATTCGGGTTTGCATCACAGATTCGGTCGGTCAACGACTTGATTCGTAATATTTTGAAATTCTTGCATTACATATTCTTATCATTGGTTATCCAAATTGATGAAATTATTTGATTAGGGTTGAAACTCCAATTGGTCGTCACCGACCGGTCGGTCGCCTCAATTTGAATTTCCAAATTTCTTGCATTATTCTTTGTTATTATTATTGGTTATCTGAAATTGATGAATTTATTTGATTAGGGTTGAAACGCTGATCCGGTCGGTCCTTGACCGGTCGGTCGTCGACCGGTTGGGTAACATTTTGAATTTTGCATTTCATATTCTTGTTATTGGTTATCTGAATTGGGTGTTGAAATCGATCCGGTTGAAACATCGATCCGGTCGGGTCGACCCGATTTGGATATTTCCAGAATTCTTGCATTCCGTATTTTTGTTATTATTTATCTGAATTTGGTGCTGAAATCTGATTCGAGTTCGGATCACTGACCCGGGTCGGAGCGACCCGATTTGAATATTTCCAGAATTTCAGAACTCGGGTCGGATATTTTAAACTGCTCGCTGCTCGTTTCTTTGGCACTGTTTTACTGTTTTATTAATATCGCATTAAGGCCGACGAAATTGAATCCGAGGCCGCGCTTTTCTTTCGTTTCGCTTCTCTGTTTTTTAGTATAACTGTTTTAGATATCTGTGCAACGGATATATTATTGTTTTATTAAGTTTACTGTTTTAGATTTCTTGCGACGGATATCATTGTTTTACTGTTTTGAACAAATACCGCGTCTGTTCGGGCGCTGTTTTCTGTTTCAGTTTACTGCTCGGATTCAGATTTTTTGTTTTTTTTACTGTTTTTTACGTTTTTACTGTTTTAAAATAAACACCGCACCTTTCAGATATTGCTTTCCTGATTCAGTCCACTGTTTCAGCATTAAAATTACCGTTCTACTGTTTTACTGTTTAAACTAGACACCGCGTCATTTTCGGAAACTGTTTTTCTGCCTCTGGTTTTACGCTCATCGCTACTGCTGCTTCTTTGTTTACATTCGATTTAATTTCTTTGATTTGAACACGATACTACATCGGCCGATGAAAAATATCCGTCGATTTTGAGGCCGACACAATTGCAAAGGCGGAAATATAACCACGGGCAAGGATGAAGACTTAAACCTTTTATCCGAGATCAACATGTTTAGTAGGCGAGGTGACTAAAATAACCAACAAGTTATATATATTCGCAGCCACGACGTGATTATAGTGATCTTTTCTATTTCACCGAGAGACCAACACGTTTAGTAGGTGAGGCAATCAAAATAAACTACATTAGTCATATGTTTGCGACCACGACGTGATTGGAATGTTCTTTTCAAAAATTTAAGTTCTGAGGCCCTCCGCGATCAAAACATTCCTTTGTTTTGAATACGGATATGAAGTTATTTGTATTTAACTGTTTCTAACCGTTTGTTCTTGACACTTGCAGGATTAAAGTAAAAAGGGGCAATTATTCCTCGGAGTTTATTTATGTTATTTCTTTCTTTAATTCAGCTTTTATCTCGCTTTGTATTGTAATATTATTTATCGCACTTATGTAATTATTGAAATGCTTAGAATAGGCAAACTTAGGATTTATTCATAGGTTAGTTTAAGATTTGAAACCCGTCGCTAGCTTATTTATTTGTAGGCTCGGTTAAATTCCAACTTAGAAATCCTTCGCTAGTTATTTATTTTAGGCTCGTCACGCGTATTCAAAATTTTCAAAAAAACAACTTTGTCATCTTTATTTGCTTTATTAATCATTCCGGATAAGTTTATCTTTTTTGTCAATTTACAATTCAATGATTCCCAAAATTTTACGTCTTTGATAGTATAAAATAATTTATTGTCACAAAACACATATTTTTCAAAACTTTACACGTATCTTTCTTTTTATGTCATCTGAATACGTACTTGTATAAAATGCATCATTTACTAAATTATTTGCAAACATCTTTTTAATCTATTATACTTGTAAAAACATGCATTTTTTAGCAATAATTAAACTGAGTTTGACCGGATAACCGCAAGTTAGCGGATCTTAAAGGATGCCTAACCCCTTCCCTTTAGGATAATAAAGAACCCTTACCTAGAATCTCGCTAGTTTTGCAGACCTTAAAATTGGAGTTTACATAGCAGCATTTAGTTTAAATATTTAGGTGTCCTAATTCACCGTAAAAATAATTAGGTGGCGACTCCTCAACCCTTTTTCCCAGGAATCACCCGAACACGTCCGTGCTCCGCTTTGACCCGAGCAGGTCAAACTCTGACCTGAGCAGGTCAAAATAGGGCGCGACAACACCTGTCTCACAAAAAAAATGTGGACACCCTACTTGGGCTTACCTTATCTGTACACTTAGAAAAAATTTCTACTGAAAAGGAACCTGACACTGATTATTCCTCCAAAAGGGGTAAGGATGATCATAAAGTGCCATTGGATTGTGTGTTCAAAAGAAAGTTTGGGGTATCTCCAAAAGGTGATTCAATTGTACGCAAACACATTTCCCCGAAGGAACCTACAACTCGACAAAGATGTCACGTGCAACTAGAATTTGCTCTCGTAGCAAACAATTTGAAAGGAAATGCCAGAACTGAAGGCGTACTGTTAAACTGAAGGCGTACTGTTAAAAGGTCATTGGTGGATGAAGAAATCTTGGAACCCTCTAATGTAGTAGAGGTGGAAATTGATGTAAAAATGAGGTGGATAAGACTCCTCTTGAGAGAAAGAGGAAAGGCAAGTCAGTAGGGGTTGCATAGGGAACTGGTGCTGATGGTGACAAGGCTGAGAAAGAAATACCAAGAAAAGGAAATATTGTAGAAGATAGTGCACATGGTTCTAATACTGCTGATAAGAAATCAGATGAGAAGATTTATCATTCTCGCAAAAGAAAGGCATATGTGGATGGGGAACCAAGTTCTCCTTCAAAGAAACAAAAGTCTGTAATGGTGTCTGAAGGAAAAAAGAATAAAGAATTTGAAATATAAAAAAGAACTGAACTGGGAGAGTGTTTGATCCCGAAATAGCTGAAAGGTTCAGGATGAAGGAAATGCTGGAAATTGTTGAATTTCAGAAATGGAGTCATCTTTTCAAACCCCAGTTCCAAGCATGTTTGAAGAGGAAGTTGTCCACTTTTACACGATTGTCACTACTGACTCATTATTGGTAAGTGTAAATGGAAATGAATTTAGTTTGGGTGAGGAAACAATAGGCGACATGTTGGAAGTTCCCATCGATGGGATAAAATTTGTTAAAGGAGAATCAGCTTCAGCAAGATTCTTAAATCTCATGGCCAAACAGGAAGGAAATGGGACATAGGAGAGGGTCTACAAAAAGGAACTCAAGCTTGAGTTTCAACTACTCTTCGAGCTGGTCAACAAGGTGTTTCTGCCTCGCTCTGAATGAAGAGCAATGGCTGTAATTCCTGACATGTTCCTCATTGAAGCCTTGGCAACCTTCTACCCTATTAGTGTATCTTCCATCATGATAGAGCATATGAAGAACATTGTCAATGTCAAAAATGACAGACATGGACTCACCGATGGGTTCTTTCTCACCAAGATATTTGAACATTTTGGATTCAGGGTTGGGAAAGCAACTATAGGGACGAAAAAACAAATGTTCTATCTCATTACCCTTGAGAAGTGTGAATGTGTTCCCAAAAAAGGAGGACATGTGAACAGTTCAACAGTTTCAAGCCTGATTAATGCACAAGAGCAAGCAAATGCTGACATTGGAAGGTTGATGGCTGAGAACTCAATTCTAAAGGCTGAGAATCAAGAGCTTGCATACGGAGGTGAGGAAACTGGTGCCATTGCAGCTCTAAAAAAGGAAAATGCACAACTGAAGGCACAAGTGGAGGTACTGCACAGGTAATTGACCGATGATCAGCGAGCTGCAAATAATAGGATCGACAAAATCCTAAAATTGATAAAATAATCTGGCTCATCCTCTTAAGCAACTTCTTTCTTTACTTCTCATATTATCTACATTTTCAACATACTCTCTGCCTCTCAAACCTCTTCTTATTCCTCTTTTGTTAATGACTTTGGCACTACTGGATATTTAAGTATCATATTTTGTACTTATGTAACTGCTATGTTATTCGATTGAATTTAAACTTGGACATTATTATCTTGTTTATGCAATGCTTTTTACCTTGTTTGTTATTATCGTTGCTCATGTTGTGTTGCCCCAGTAGCTATGAGATTAATGTCATTAACATTGCTCTGTCTCTTTTCAATGATGCCAAAAGGGAGAAAACAAGTAAATGAAATGTAATGGGTATGATTCTTAGGGGGAACAAAGCAGGGATCTGGTGTAGGGGGAAATTTTGTATTATGAGTTTGTCATCATCAAAAAGAGGGAAATTGATAATGTATGTTCCGTATTATTTTGATGATTTGACAAACATATATAAAGGAACCAGTTCCATTATTGGATGGACCAGTTCCGCCAATGCAAGTCAACTCTACAGTTGTAAAGTCACTGACACAGTGACAGTGTCACTGCACTGCTGCAGAGTTGTTGCGGGGTTCCTATTGGTCTAAGGTTTAAGGTTTTTTCACTTTCTTCACATCTCCTTTATATACTCATGTTAAGGAGTGAAAAGTTGAGCTTGCAAGATCTAAAATCCCTCATATTCCAAGAGCAAGTTGCCTCCTCTCAAAGGTGCTCCTCAAGAACGAAGCTACAAAAAATCGAAGAACCAGTTCTCTATCGCTGAAAATGTTTTAAGTTCTTAGGTTAATTGAGTCTTTGTCTTTTGTTCTTTTCTTATAAACCTACTCTTCTCGTAAGAAGCTATTTGTAGGTCGTTTGGTTTCTAAAACCTTTGAGTTGTAAAGTCGACTAGAGTCAGTCAAGGTGTGTCTTTGCAATAAAGTTATTGTAAAGGTCTTGCAATAGAGTTATTGTAAGTGAGAGAGTGTGATAGTTTTACCTGACTAGAGTTATTCAAGGAGTGTCTTTGCAATAGAGGTGTTGTAAAGGGGAAGGGATTAATAGTTTAATTCCTAGGTTGTAATCTAAATATTGCTCAGTTTTTAGTGGATTTCGGGAAATTCTACAACAGTAGGTCATGATTTTTAATTCTTTGAGCAAAGAGTTTTTCACGTAAACATCTTGTGTTATTTACCTTCTTCCTTTACTTAAGAGAACAGGTAGAAAATCTGGTTATCTACTCTATTTGGTGGACTCGTATATTATATCAGTTTTATTATTTGCTATAATTTTCTAGTTATTAAGGAGCATTTAACATGTGGGACACGGTTAAGATTCACCAGAGGCATATATAGGTGTAGTGTGTCTAGCTATTTTTTGTTATATGTGGGCATTGGCTGTACTTTGGTATAATGAAGAAGTTTATCTTCGTTTTCAAGTTTCATTATGTTCTTCACCTGTTATGTCTGACTGCACATGGTAGTGAGCTGTTTGTTGTACAATAAATCATCATAGTAGTTCTGAAATATTCAACTAGGGATAATTTGGTTTAACTACAAATTATGCAAAAATTAGTAATATAGTAATATAATGAGAAGATTACTAATGTAAGAATTGTAATGTGAAGATTATTTCTTGTTAGATATTTAATTTATTATATTAAAGTTATTTTGTCATAATTTAAGCTCAAGACACGTATTGTCCGCTTTGATCCAACGGACCTCATAGACCTGCCTCTTGTATTGCATCATCATCGAGCAAAACTCGCATACCATGTGAACTTGTACTATATTTTATAAAGCCCTTCACTTTTCTCTCATTCCTATGTGATATTCGTCTAAGGTATCATATGTACCTCTTCTTGAGAAGTTTGCCACCCTAGAAGCTGTCAGTTATGCTTTTTGACCCACCGGGCTTTTCGGCCGCCCTCTTGCAATGGGCGTTACAACTATACAACTATAGAATAAGTGTGTAGTTGGAAATCCGACAATGTTTGGAAGGTGTTTAAGCCTTTTTTTCTAAAAAAGGTTATCTCAAAAAATATGTGTATTAATTTACACAAGCAGTATAAAATGTGGGGGTTGAGGAACGAGTGTGGGGGTGGTAGGGATGGGGCTATGAAGGTGGGATGTGGTGGAGAGGGGGGGAGTCTAGGACCCGTTTGACCATAAGAATTATTCACTTTTTTTTTAAATTGTTTTTCACAAAAGACAGTATTTGATCATGAAAATTGCAAATACAACTTAAAGTTGTATTTGAAATTTGAAAAACAATCAAAATCTTATTTTTCACTTTTTTCACAACCAAAACCTTGTTAAAGTATATTTCAATAATAAAATATTATTTGCAAAAATTATGGCCAAACACAACTTCAACTCCAACTTCAAAAATGCTCAAAAAAAATAATTTTTTATTAATTTCTATGGTTAAACGCCTACTAAACCAATGTGGAGGTACACTTGCAAAACTTATTTTTTTTACTTTCACATGAAAGTCATTTTCATCATATCTAAGGAACTTTACTTCCTAGAGAAAATATTTTTCAAAAATTTAAACCAACCAAACATGAAAAATTGAAAAAAATAATATATTTTCCTTCATACCAAACACACCCTTAATCTATCAAAATTATAGGCTTGGAGATGATTGGAACTGATCTTACATCAATTTTTTAACTTGTTAAAATTATTCTAAATAATCAAAAATTGGCTTTTCAAAGTGGACCAAGAAAACAAAAGTGAACCCATATAACAGCAAAGGCGGTATATATAATTTGTCTTAGCACCTTCAAGAATGGAAGAAAACAAAACCAAATGGGCCTTCAGTCTGGCCGTTTGGCAGTAGATGTTGGCAAATTATTTCAAATAAGTGTTTGTTTATCAAATTGGCCTATTATCTCAACTTCAAATGACAAACATGAATTAGGAATTTTCACTCACAAACTTCATTTATGTTTTCATGTCGAAACACAAATTCAACTTCCAAATATCCTTTTCTAACTTCAACTTTCAATACTATTTTTTTTTTCCAAAATCTCCAACTCATATCTAAACGCATGAGGAACCATTTTCCAATTTTTAATGGTATGCATGTAGCGCGTGGGTGGGTGGGGTGGTGGGAGGGGGGGGGATGAGATATGGTATATAAATTTGTTGTTTCTAATATCATGTTTTACCTTGGTCTAATCAAGTCACTATTGCTTTAACTATAAACCTGTATCCTAACTCATATGGTAATCAAACACAGAAAGCAAGAGTACTACAACTATGCTTCAATTACAAACAAGTTGGAATCAATTGTATAAATCCTTACTAACCACGTCATCCCATTTAATACAAAAGGCAAGAGCATAAAAAAGTGAATACAACACAAACATCCAACAATTTCAAGAAACATGACACTCATAGAACAATGAAACCTCTTATATTATTCAAGTAAAGACAGCTTTTGCCTTGTGAGGAAAGAATAGAGCATTCATGGATCTAATCTATTATATCTGGAATTCATAAGTGACATGTTCATTCATTCATGTTATTAATCCATCTACAATACTTGCGAAACCATATCAGGTACATGCCCTAACTCACAACTAGCACAAGTCCTATCATACAACTAAGATATCATTCTAACCCACAAAAAGCCTTGAGATTTTGGTCTGAGAGATCCCTGTGGTAGAGTATGTAACTTCCATTTCAGTTCAGAGACGAAATCACTGCAGGATACTATAGCCATTCTCAAAGCACTAAAAGAGAAGGCAAAGAAGCTATTCTTCGGTCCAAAATTTCACAAAAGCTGTGACACATGCCTTCAATAATGCCAGGAGCGGATTTGTTTCACGTTTTGCTGAAGCTCCTTCCCACGTTTCACTGGAGAAATTAGCAATCGGAAAGTAAATTAGTGGGAATTGTGTTGCAGGAACGATGAACTTGTTGACACTAGAACTAGGAAAAAAAGAGATGGAAACTGCATTTAGCTTATCGAAGAGAAGTTATCAGTTACTCACAGATGAATTCTGTCTAGTGGAGGATTGCCTCCTTTCTGAATGCTGGCTTTGCCTTTACCTTCAATCAACTCGTCAGCAGCTGGTTTCTTAGAAGTACCACTATTACTACTGTCAACAGTCTGATTAATCATAGGGCTATAAGCATTAACAGTCTGCAAAAGTTAGAACAAAATTGAATATAGCATGTTAACATCATAAATGGAGAGAAATCAAACATTTACACTAAATGATCAAAAAGGCGAGCAGGGTCCAGATGTAGATGAGAGTAACAACTCATTTGCATTTACCATTAATTGGACCTTTTTTTAGTTAGAGCAACAAATTATGCTTGTTAGCTAAAGTTAGCTGCAGATTACAACATATGACAACCTTAATACGCCTTTATCATTGAAATCATGGAAGAAAAGTAAAAGTACAATGCTACGTAGGCGGTTATGCAAAGCTGTAAATTCTATACAAGTATCGAATAAGACTCATTCATTTGTTCATGAAAGTAAGCTGAATCATATATACATGTGTTTAAGAGTTCATGCAAAAACAAAAAAGATAGTGTGTTTTATTCTCCACGTGTGAACTAGCTTGCATCTAGAAAATTTGTCCAGTCAGTGAAGAGAATTTCTTTATCAAAGCCAAAGAAACCATACAAGTTGAGTATCTTAACCTTCTAAACCTTCTTAAAATCATAAAAGTCGAGGCCGTGATAGCATGAACTGACTATACAGAAAGGAAACCACATCACTTGATTCAATCAAAAGGCCTAATTAGGTATGTCTTTTGTTTAATAACTGTGGAGTCCGTACCAGCTTGCATGCACCACAACTAATTCGGTATGTCTTCGATAAATTAATCGAAGTGAACTTTGGGAGAAGGTAAAGCTACCCATCTAAAGATAATATTTGCTTTTCAATGTATTATACATATTTTACCGTAGTTTCTCTGACTTCCATAATCCTTATCCAAACCAGCATATACTTGTTAGGTCTCCCATCCCACTCACTACAAAGAGAGAACGTAAAGCCAGGATCTCAAACCAACCCCCAGCCCCACCCAAAAGAACAAAATAAAACACTACAGGTGTGTTTGGTGCTAAGGAAAATATTTTCCACAGAAATGTTTTCTTAGAAAGTAAGTGAAAAATAAGTGGCTTTCTTACTTATTTTCTGGTGTTTGGTAAATAAGTAGAAATTACTATCCCAAAAGCAAACACTATTGAGGTTGGCATGAGAGACTAGGGGTGTGGGGTTGGCGGGGCATGGGGGCTATGGGGTTAGGGGAAGGGTTGGGGTGAGTTGGAGGGTTGGTATCACACAATTAGTGTGGAATGTCACTTATGGAACTTGTTTTCCCTATTTCCACTAGGGAAGTCAATTTTCTCATTTTTTAATGAACTTGTTTTCTTAGAGAAAATGTACCAAACATTAGAAAATTGAAAACGTGTTTTCCTCCATACAAACCACACCCTACATGGAATACAGTAGCTAGTCTACGTGAGCATTAAGGGGTTAGATACACTCAACTTCGTCAAAATGGCCCTAACGAAGAACGAACTACATTTCCAAAATAATGCCCTCTCCTGATTCTTCTATAGGCACTTCAAATTTCTTCTTTTATATTTAAACTTAATACTAATTATTAAAGTATTAACAGTGCTAGACGCCTAAGAGATGTTGACAAAAATATACACATCCCTCAGCACTAGCGCATGTCACACGAGATAAACTCGAACTCCAGATTGTGATTGAACTAGTGGACTCCATTTCCCATACCTTTTGTCATATGTACACCCCAGCCCATTAATTAGTACATTAAGAGTTTAAGACAAGCACCAGAGGAGATAAACCTTCAAATCAAAAAATTAATTGATAAATAAGAATGCAAAAAGCTTACCCCATTTAAAGTTGATGAGGCTTTAACTACTCCATCAGTAGAAATAGCTGTTCTTTCTTCTGAGGAACTTGAAATTTCCAATGATGCCTCCCCGGCTTTCTCATTCAACACTTTGCTCGATTTTTCTGTTGTTGGATCAGCTATGATCACATGAACTGGGTCATTTACAAATTGAGCAGTTTTGTCCGAAGAGATTATTCTGTCATGTTCATGTTCTGCTTCTTCCGATGTTTTTGGTACACTAGTTGTTTCATTTGATCCTGAATCCAAGTCATCTATTTTCTTAGAAATGGGTCCCAGGGGAAACTTCTCCACCACTAATTCTGACGTTTTAAGAGGTATTCCAGCTTTTGATGCTTCAAGTTCATTCAATCCACCTTCAACATCTAGATTCTCTAATACCACTGACTCTGTAGCTATTGGTTCTCCATATATTTCATCTTTTTTAGCTGTAGGATAACTCTCATTCACACTTTCAGATATGATCTCAGTAGAATCTACTTGTGCACTGGTCTCATAATCATCAACCATTTGTTCATTGAGCATCTCATGATCAACTCCATTAATCCCACTAGAGTACATAACGTCATCCTTGTTTTTTTGATGATCAGACTCAATTATGTATGTTTCATCAGATTGTTCAATTTTCTCGGAAACGTCACTTGCGCTAGTTTGTAGTCCATCATCTACAACCTCCACTTCAGCTATATCAAGCTGTCTATTGACACCAAAATCAGCTTCTTCATTTTTGTAATGGTTGGGTGAAAAAGCTGACATAACATTGGTCTCATCAGATATAGATAAACTTTGTGGTTCAGTTGATATGGATCCTAGTGGATATTGTTCTGCAAACATGATATTGTTCTGTTCTTCAGGAGATAACTTAGCTGGACCTAGAACTTTATTTTCCTGAATAATCTCACGAACTATTTCTCGTACTGTGTAGAAAGAGCCACCAACTTCCTTGTGCGTCAGATTAAGTGACGGGAAATTCTCATCATTTGAATTCTGATATCTGCAACCATTAAAACCAGGAGCACGTAAGATGTGTCATTCTGTCGATCTAACTGCTGGAAAGTAAATATTTAGTGCTACAAAGATTGACAAATTTACTTTTTTTTTTCTTTGAAAATTTTAGAAAGATCGAAAATTTAACTTCCCTAGCACCTCTTGAAGATGTTCCCTCCCCATCCACCCCCTTGATGTTCTAACCCTCTTCATTGGGAAATGGGTTTAAGAGGTTATTTTACTCATTTGCGATTTTTTTCTCTCCAGCTCTCTCATCAACCTTTTTATGCAACCTCCTCAGTCCCCCCCCCCCCCTTCCCCCCCACCCCCTCCTCTTTTTCCTCCCACCCTTTTAACTTCATTTTTCATTTCATATTGCTTTATTTCTGTCGGTTTTAGTTTATGCCTTATTTGAGTATTTAACTATACAGGAGTACTATGTCATGCCTGATTTGCTAATCTTTAACTACATATTTTTGTACTTAAAATTATAAATTATTTGAGACTCTCGGGCAAAGGACATTTCTGTTATAAAAGTTTTGGTCCAACCTTTATCCTGTCCGTCCAAACAAGCGATAAGGTATTAAGCAGAAAACTGATAGCTTTGCAATCTATTTTATCCATCATATGTAACAAATGACCCTTAAAGTAGTTAACCTGGGAGTCAGTGACTGATTCAAATGCGAGAATGTGCTTAATCATTTACTCTAGTTTTGGATTTTATGTGAACGACATAACATGAGGAAGAGAGTGAGGTTGTTAAGTATTCTGGCACCATAAAGTGCCCTCTTAGGCTTAACGATAGTTGACATGATTTGAATTGGAGGTTAAACTACATCATTTATGCGAGACATCTTTAAAATGCTAATTAAATACTATTTTCTAAAAACGAGCACTTATAGTAGATAGAGTTAAGCATACTTTCGAGTATTTAAGCTAAGCTAATACCCTTTATTTGATAATTTCAAAATTTGGTGATTTTCACCTTAAAGAACAAAATGCACCTCATAAAATGAGAGAGTATTACATTGCAACACTGCTAGAGAACTTTCAAATTTGATCCTGAATGCGAGAGAAATGAGCTGATGACGCCAAGTGATGTTTTAAACCTACTGTGGAGCTGAATGGGAATTTGAACAATGAGGGAGAGAAAAACAATTCTAAATGCTACTTACCAAGAAATGACTTTACATGCTAAGATGTGGACAATTTGCAAGGATAGAGACAAAAGAGTTTTTGATGGAAAGGGGTCATCATTCTCCCAAATGTCTAGCATCTTGCTTTCTTTCTCTACTTTTTTTAAGCACATATAGGATTTCTACATCTATAGAAGATTGGATTTCATTGTAGAAAGCAACAAAATTTTGCAGCTTAATTTACTGTTCTGTATACCTCTTATAAACAAGGGAATTCCCTTGGTCTTTTGGTTCATGGGATAAAGTGGGATATCCCAGGATTAAGTTTGAGATTAAATTTATTGTTCCATGAAACCTTATTTACTTGCAAAGAAACGAAAGGATGGAACACATGTTAATAAAAGACGTAAGTAAACGAAGGTCACTTACTTCTTTATAAAAGTTTCAACCATAGTCTTCCTCTCCTCTTTCGAACGTCTAATTCTAGTCTTCCGACTGCCAGAGTCATTGTAAGTAGCAAGGGCAAATGTTTGCCCGACCCAACCACCCTTAATTGTCTGCATGTTTAACTTTCAGCTACTCATGTAACTGAAATGTTGAACAACAAATGTTAAGCTTCAACATCAAATAATGAAATTCCGAAGCTGAATTAATAAATGAGGGAAATGGAAAGAAACAACGAAAAATTGATTCCGTCATATTACACACAAAGGCTATATACATAGATTTCTCATTTGTCTTGATGTACCCCTGTCAGAACGGGTTGATAGGGGTATGGTTCAGTGGCGAAGCCAAGAAATTCGCTAAAGTCATTCAACATTATGTATAAAAGGTATTTTTTTTACCTAATTACTTCATTAAAAAAAGTAATTTTTGACCTATACACAATATATTTTTTTGCATACACACTATAACGTTCGGACGAAGGGTGTTCAACTGACCACCTTTAGTTTATGTGTATAAAAAGTAATTTTTGGCCTATACACAATATAATTATCCATATATATAATATAATGTTTCGATGAAGGAGCCGAGGGTCAATCGAAAACAGCCTCTCTACCTGTCAAGGTAGGGGTAAGGTCTGCATACACGTTACCCTCCCCAGACCCACTTGTGGGACTACACTGGGTATGTTGTTATTGTTTGTTGTTTAATTTTTCGACGAAGGGTGTACAGCTGACTCCGCCACTGGTATGGTTAACCTTCAACATTGAAATGGTAATGAAGAAATATCTTAAAATCCCGCAAAAACTATAGGTGAATTAACAAATGATTAAAAAGGACAGAAAATGATGAACAATATATTCCACCACAATGCAACATGTAGAATCTATATTACAAGGAATTTTCATTTGTATTGATGGAACCCGAACGGGTTGTAGGGGTATGGTTATTTTCTTGCAAATCCTTCAAAATATACTATAAGACTAGCTAAATTTTGGGAAATTGCATACTCAAATTCCATATAACATAGTATAGAAATAGTCCAAACCTAAACAACCCTTGAGAAAATTAATTAGTGCCAAATATATAAAGGACAAAAAAATCGAAACTTTATTTCCATCTGTAAATTCAAGGTTTTTTTCTTCAATTCCAGCAATAGATATACTTACAAAAATATTATCAACAAGAACAGTTAAACATAACACCCAAAGACAAAAATGAGAAATTGGAAGTGAAAAAAAAATTAAAACAACCAAGATTATCATAAAATCATTAAGAAGCTAAAACCCCATCAAGAAATATTTCTATTTTTCGTACTCATTTGACTCTAGAGCTCTAATACTCAAGAAAATAATCAAAATGAAACAAAAATAAAGAAAGACTAAAACCCCATTTCCACATACAGAATTTTCAAGAATTGCATAAAGCTAAACAATTTCAATAATAGCTAAAAGAATTCAGTTATATCAGCCAACAAAATGGAGATAAAAGAATGTAGAATAAATTATACCTGGGTTTATTGTGAAATGAGGTAATGGGAGAGAAACAGAAAGAAACAAATGAGGGGTTTTAGAGTGATAAACCCTACACAGTAAGGAGTGAGAGACTGCTCTTAGAATCAACTTGCAATGTCATTTATGTTACTATGCCTATTAACAGGAAGTTATTTTTCTAATTTACGAGAAACTTGTTTTCCTCCGTAAATTCGTAGCACCGGAAAGTATTTTTTTATATTTAATTTTGTATTGGACAAAAAAGAAACTCTCTGTGTATACGCGCCTCAAAAAGGTATAGTACTGATTCCATTACACGAGGGCAATCGAAAAAGTCATAATTTCTTGAAATACTGACTATAATAAGAAAATATTTTTCAAAAATTTTGACCAACCAAACATGAAAAATTTGGGAAACTCTATACCAAACACACCCATAAATTAAATAAAGTTACGAGTCATTTGATTTAGTAGTCATTTATAAATTTATTTTTTATAACAAAATATTTATTTTTATATTTTTTATAACAAAATACTTATTTTTATATTAAAAATCTGGAAATAACACAAAAGGGTTCTTTGTAAGATTGTTTTTTTTATTTGTTCAAATTATAGAAGGATTCATCCATTATAATGTGTGTTTGTGTTAATGATATGATTATGGAAAGCTTCTGTGGTATGGGAAAATATTGAGATTTTTAAACATTAAACTATAGGGAAATCTAATGTTAATTGCGTCGTACAGTTAACTTCTGTTGCACAACATTTTTTTGCGGAAAAGTTACTAATGTAATTTTTTTTGTGGGGGGGGGGGGGAGGGGGAGGAGGAATTTTTGTTGCATTGGGTCATTTAAATTTTGGACTCACTAGATAGAGTTGTGATGACAATGAAGAAGGGTGAAGTGGCATTGCTTATAATTGCATGTTTTGGGAGTGGTCTCGGTGGAGGATAAGATGCGGGAAGCGAGGTTGAGATGGTTCGGGCATGTGCAGAGGAGAGACACATACGCCCCAGTGCGGAGGTGTGAGAGGTTGGCTATGGACGGATTCAGGAGGGGTAGAGGTAGGCCAAAGAAGTATTGGGGAGAGATGATTAGACGGGATATGACGCAGGTGCAACTTACTGAGGACATGACCTTAGATATGGGGGTTGTGGAGGACACATATTAGGATAGTAGGTAGTTGAGCGTAGTCCTTCTTACGCTTACTAACTGATAGTTGTACTGTTATTATTATAGGTCTGCTTAGTCTATCATACTAGTAGGCGCAATATTGTTTTATAGTTCCATGTCGTTTGATTTATGTTGTTATGTGCTTTTAGTGTACTTTGTTTATCTTATTTACTTGTGTTAGTTACTGTTTCTTTTTTCAGATTGCGCTATCATAGCTTATTTGCTTTTGGTACCATTATTTTTATACTGCTTTAAATTCTTTGTTCGGGTCTGACCGTTTCTCTTGCTTTGCTTGTGTTTATGCTCTGTCTTGAGTCGAGTATCTCTCAGAAACAACCGATCTACCTACCATAGTAAAGGTAAGGTCTGCGTACACTCTACCCTTTCAAGACCCCATATTGTGGGATTTCAATAGAGATGTTGTTGTTGTGGTGTTGTATAGGGAAATCTCATCGTATTAAAAGTTCAAAACAAAAAAGGTTAAGGTAAAGTTGAACCCTGAACTCTTTTAATATTGTGGGTCTCGTGGTACTCTTTGGTAGTTCACAAATCACAATTGAATATTGACAAGTGTGCAAGAGAACAATCTATCATAGAAATAATTGAATAACTTGGAAGTAAAAAAAGATTAGCGAGCTCATTTTCCACAAAAGATTGCTGCAATTTTTTTGTTGTCTTATTGTAGGTATGCTTGTTGTAACACTTAGTTTAAAATAAGGTTGTCCAGTGGGCCGGGTCGGCCCGATCCGTCCCCCTTACCGCCTCGATCCCCCTTAAAAACAAAAAGAAAAGGTAGCGGAGTTCGAACTCGGGACAGGACTAGGGCGCGGCCCGATTCCGCCCATCCCGCCCCCCATCCCGACCCCCCCCCCCCCGCAAAAATAACCGTTGCACAACAATTAAATTTAGATTTTGGCCGTTGTGCAACGTCTATAACGACCATTTTGCCCCCACCCCATAAACCCCCTACTCCCTTAATATTTATTTTTAAACTCTAAGTATTATATTTACACTTTAACCCTATTTCTCAATTATAAATACCTCATTTTCCTCTTCATTTTTCTCACAAATCTTCCTACCATTTCTCTATCTATCTCTCTACAAGTCTACATTGCCTACTAAATATTTTATTTTATTTGCTTATTTATATCAAAGTTCAAAAATTAGGAGTGAAGTTGACAACTAGCTTGAGGATCATCCATCGAGCAAAGTTTCAATTTTCAATCTCGATTACACGTCGGCGTTTGGTACCTTCGTTCCTCCTTTAAATTATTATTGTTACTTAATTTTAATTATAGTACTTAATTTCATTATCTTAAATATTTATTTACATAATTATAATTAAACTAATTGGACGTTTTATTTTTGGTAGAGGTACTAGGGGTAACATGGGTAAGAGTGCATCTTCTAGTAATCCTAATTACGATGATTTCACTCATATGTAGATGAAACAGATTTTTTTTATGTTAATATTAATATACCATTAGATCATGAGGTATATTCTGCATCTGAATCAGACTTTAATTTAGAAAATGAATTAGAGGATAATTTAGATAACACACCCACTAGTGCACCTCCACATCAGGCTCAGACTGAGTCTCAGCCTGAAACTCAAACTGGAATGTCTCCTATTCCCCCTAGTATGAGTCGAGGCCCAAGTCAACGAAAATTAAAATCATCTGCATGAGATTTTTTTGATAGGGACATTGATAATCAACTAGCTAGATGTAAAATTTATCAAAAAATTTATAAATTTAAAATTGAAAAAGGTCAAGGTGGGACGGAAGGTTTAATAAGACATGTAGAAAACTCTCACAAAGCAAGTATACTCAATATATGGGTGAAAAATTGGGTGTGTCAATGCCTTATGAGTCGGGACAAGGTTCACATAGTGTCCAGGCCAAGTACATGGTCAAATTAACCCGATGACGGGGGTAATTATAGGTCATAAATATGATAAACACAAAGATAGGAAAAATATAGCAAAATTAGTTGCGGTGGAGGGTTCGCCTTTTTCATTTCCTTGATGTCCTGGTTTTATTCATTACATTAGAGAAACGTATAATCCTGTTTTTAATGATTTTCCTAGATCAACGGTTAGAAGAGACGTTTTAAAATTAGCACATGAATATCAACAGTATTTACGTTATGTATTATATCATTTTAGTGGCAAAGTGGTTATCACTTCTGATATAGGCCGTAGTACTAACGGTAATAATTATTTAACTGTAACATGTCATTGGATAGATCAGACTTGATCTATGCAAAAACGTATTTTAGCATATAGATATATTGATGATAGGCACGCTGGATTATTTATTGCAAGAAATATTCATGAATTTTATGAATATTATGGAACAAAACAACAACATACCCAGTGAAATCCACAACGTGGGGTCTATGAATATTATGGAATAACTGATAAGATTATGACTGTTACATTAGATAATGCTACTTGTAATGATTATGTTGTAAACCTTTTAAAAACTTGATTAACTCCATCTTTTTCCGATAATTTTCATATAAGATGTGCATGCCATATTTATAACTTAGTTGTAAAGGATGACCTAAAAATTTTTGAAAACATTATTGATAAAGTTGTAATAAACTTTATTTTTAAAGGTAATAAAATACAAAGATGCAAAGAATACAAAAAAACTTGTCATGATTGTGGATTAACTTATAGAAAAATTTCAGAAGAAGTAGCGACTATGTGGAATTCTCTGTATGAACAACTACATGTTGTTCACGAGTATAGAAGACCTATAACTTTACTATTTAACACCCATAATCAAAATCCAAGGGATATGCTTGTAGATAATGATTGGAATTTTTTTTTAGAACTTATTGGAATTTAGAGAAATTTTTTCTAGCTACTAAAGAATTTTCTGGTATTTATTATCCTACTATTTCAACTATGTTATTTTATATAGCTCTAATATTTTTGTTACTTAGTGAATATATGCAAAAATCATCTTACGCGCCATCTATTAAAAAATATTTATAAAATTAAAAAAAATATTTTTTTTCTATTCTCACTATTTATATTATTGGTGTTGTATTAAATCCGACTATTAAAGTAGACAGCTGTAAAACACTTATTGAAACGATTTATGAAAACATAGAAATACTTCCACCTTCAAGTCCAACAGACCCAAATAAAGAACTAACTCACGAACCAACTAGAGATGAAGTTACGTTTAGCATACACACTTAATGCAAAAAAAATGTATATATTACCAAGAACAAAATGCAAATAATCAACCGACTTTTCTACCATCTTCTTCTACTTCGCTGCAACCTTATAAGAGACACGATGTTTCTGCCTCAAGTATTCAAGACCTTCAAAATAGAATGTATAGTGGTTCAACTTCTTCTCAAATTAGCGAGTTTGATGTTTATGTCTTGCATGGCGTTGTACCGTACGAAATAATTGTCAATGAAGGTGGACGTGAAGACTTGCTGAGATACTGGAGGGAGAGTGAGAAGACATTTCCGACACTAGCAAAGATGACTCGAGATGTGTTGAATATTCAAGCATCATCAACAGCTTCAGAAAGCGTTTTTTCTGCTGGAAGGTTTCAAATAGGATAACATAAACACTCATTAGCGGGAGACAGCTTGGAGATTGCAGTTTTATTCAGAGATTGAATTAGAGAGGAGCGTAGAAGGTGCGATCAACACCAAACATCAACGAAGAAGACGATTACAACTACAACGAAATCTTACCCGAGGGAGTAGGAAGCGACGTTGAACAATTTGACCAACAACTTTCAATTCCGACAGAAGATCCTCAAGAGATTGTGAGGAAACTAGAAAGAGTATGGTTGACTATGTAATTTTTTTTAATAGCAATTTTACTATGTGATTTGCAGCTTTTGAACTACGAAACAAAGTTGCAATTTTGAAATTGTATTACAAAAAAAATTATATTTCTATTAAATAATATAAAAGACATAAAAACAGTCTTGTGATGTTTTTATTCACTATCTTGTTCAATTATTTAAGCGTTTAAATATATATTTTTTAAATTAAGTGTCTAAAAAAAATCAAATCCCGCAACCCGATCCGACCTGTCCCGTCCCCCAAATCCCGGCCTCTCTTCCGGCGGGATGTGGGACGGGACGGGACCTCTTCCCGCCCCGCCAGTCTCGCAAGATCCCGATCCCGGACACCTTCCTGTCCAGCCAGAGCCCGTCCCACCGGATCCCGCCCCATCCCGGTCCACTGACCACCCGTAGTTTAAAACAAGGGAGAAGAGTCAAATATTCCTCTCTATTAGACCTGTTGATCGGACCGAGGAATGGCTAGAAGGTTAAACCCGCAATTTAAACCTTTAAGTAGACAAACAGCCACGAGAGAGTTATTTGTCATGTTTGTGAAGGAGATAATTTTTTTAAGAGTTTATTGCTAAGGCTCCTGGAAAGGTATGTTTGACAACTGATAGTTGGAAATGCAAACATACTAGGGAAGAATATATATATATATTCAGCGCCTAAAGCGCACTATGCTCCGCTTCAACTCTGAGTTTGACGTTGAATAGCCATAGTGAGTTCATCACCAGTGGCATAAGCAGAGGAGGCATATGGGGTGGGGAGAAAGGCAATTTACCTGACTTCTTACAATTCCAGTTGAACCCGCAACAAAGCCAGTGTTGCTTTCGTGGGATCAACTGCTCGTTTTCGATATAGAACTGGATAATCAAAAACTGCGTCTTTTTTTTTTTTTGGAATCGAACGAGATGATATGCTGAAACGGGTGCTAGCTTGAAAACCGCCGCAGAACGAAGCAAGGCTGTCGGTTGAGGCCTCACCGGGCTTTCATAAATCAGTCTCTCAACAATCAATATTTCTTATGAATAGTAGGGCACTGAGGGAGAACTTATCGACGACAAAAAAGTATATATATATATATATGTGTGTGTGTGTGTGTGTGTGTGTGTGTGTGTGTGACTGCCCACTTTGTGGATTCTAATTGGTGTTTGCAAAAAAGAATCATAAGATTTAGGTCATTGGTTCCTCCGTATGATTCTACTTGTATTTCTGATGAGTTA
Source organism: Anisodus acutangulus (assembly GCA_029783415.1). Classification (NCBI taxonomy): domain Eukaryota; kingdom Viridiplantae; phylum Streptophyta; class Magnoliopsida; order Solanales; family Solanaceae; genus Anisodus; species Anisodus acutangulus. The sequence goes on from CM056498.1 coordinate 13,786,465, forward strand.
ATCTTGTTTTTGGGTCAATGGAACTTGGAGCACAAATTTCTTACAATCACAACCGATAATGCTACATATAATTTTTCGATGATGAGATTGATTAAAAGTTACATTCTTTTCAAATATTTTCTTGTTGATGGTTGAAGTTTTTTTCATGTTCAATGTTGTGCACATATTTTGAATTTAATTGTGCAATCTGGATTGAATCCTATTGGAGAAATACTTGATAACATTAGACATATGGTAAAGTGCATTGATAGGTCTTCCACTAGACGAAAAAACTTTTTTGACATTGTTGAAAAAATGTTTAACTTGCGAGTTGCTAAAAGGTTTAGACTTGATACTCATGTGAGGTGGAACTCTACCTATATATTGATGGATCGTGTCCTTCACTACAAGGATGTGTTCATATATGTTGCTGCTAGAGATGTGAAGGTTAAGGAATTGACTCCTCCACTTACTTCTTGGGACAAAGTTAGTCAAGTTCACAAGTTTTTAAAAGTATTTTATGATGTGACTAACTTATTTTCAGGTTCAAAACATCCCACTTCTAATTCTTATGTTTTAGGAGTATGAAAAGTTTATAAAGCTTTGCTTGACCTTTCTAAGAGTAAAGATAACTTTTTAAGTGATATGTTAAGCGATATGCGATGCAAATTTGACAAGTATTGGAGTGAGTATAACCTTGCATTGAGTTGTGCTACACTTTTGGACCCCCGATATCAAATGACATTTTAAAAGTATTGCATTGTTAAGATGCATGGGGATGAAGGTTGTCAAGAGCGCGTTGATCGTATCATGAATGCTATTAAAATATGGTTTGAGGAGTATATAAGGGCCATTGATAGTGAGACAAATGTACATAATAGGGTAGATAGGTCTGGTACTAGTGGTGTCAATTTTATTACTTAAGATATTTTATCGGATTTTGAAGATTATGATGTGTTTGTGACTACAGAGATAGAAAATAATGTAGTTGGTAAGGCTGAGTTGGATTTGTATTTAGAGGAACCAAATCGTCTAAGGGATGATGATTTCGATATTTTGGACTTTTGGTATAAGTCTTCAGCTCGATATCTAATTCTCACAGTAATGGCTCGTGATCTCTTAACCATTCATGTCTCAACTGTAGCATCTGAATCTGATTTTAGCATTGGTGGAAAAACAATATCAGCTACTAGAAGTTCTTTGAAATAAAAAAATGTGCAAGCTTTGGTTTGCCTTCGTGATTGGGTTCTTGCGGAAGGTATATTGTATACATACACACACATATATATATATTTGTCTTTTTAATATAATTTTTATTATTTTTTTATTTTATTAATATTTATTTTTTACTTATATAGGTGAAGGGAGAAACAAAGAAGAATCTAGTGATGATGACGACAATGATAATGCTTATGATGATGTTGATGAATTATCGTGATGTTGGTTTGTACTTGCCTCTTATTTGTTTATGGATTTACAACTAAAAGTGTGAAAAATACGCTCCTGGATGATATTCGACTCAACAAAAAGTGTGAAATATGCTTCAGTTCTTTTTGGTATAATTTTTAATGATTTCATGCTTCTATTTGTTGTAATTTTTAACTGATAACAAATTATATCGGATAACGAATTGGGTAGAATTGAAGTGTTTGCTTACTGTTTTATTTTGTTTTATAGAGCAGGAAAGGGCCGACCCGTCAGGACAAGGGTTTGAAAATTAAAAAATAAAATAGGATCAGAGTTGGGCCAAGATCGGAAAAGCAGAAAAAAAAATCACTTGACCCAGCCCTGACCCAAGCTTTGGACAGGTCTACTCTCTATATTATTTTAATAGATAACTTTATTCTCCGTGAATGATTATTAATAAATATATCTTTGTTGTCTGCAAAGTTTACACATAGACCCTTTAATTGGATGAAAAATCTCAAATCAAACTAAATACTCAAATTACTTAAAATAACACATTCACTTACGGGACCCAGCTATTATACACAACCCCAGCTCAACTCTCTCTAATCCCTTAAATGAAGTAATTGACAACCCAAACACCGATCAACCTTCGGCAGCAAACTGCTCAATTCCGGCGAAGATCCGTCACCTCCGACCACCACAGAAACTTGTGAGGAAAAGCCGGAGAAATGAATTTTAATCACATTTTTGTCATCAGATATTAAAGTTAGATTCTTTACATAGAAAATGAAAATATGGAACCAAGAAAAACCCAATTCAATGAATGAAAAGTTCATGTCAGGAATCATAAGTTTCACGTGGGAAATGAAGAAAACAATAATGTCCTTATAGAAGTAGGCGAACCTGTAAGAGACATCATCTTCTAGAAGAACCAAAAGAGGGATTTTGATGATAATTCAGATAGGTACTTGAAGTTTCCATTAATGCACCCCCAATAAAAATAAAAATAAAAATAAAAGCAGTCGGAGAAACTTAGAAGGTGGTGTTTGGTGTTGATTTACTACTCAACGGCTATTTATTTTTATTTCACAAAGCTTGAAAAATCTGATGTTATTTTGTTGAGTTCAGTTGATTGGATTAGAACTGTGGATTGAAAATATAGAGTGATTTAACAGAATTGCCCATATTCACTGGCCGCCAGCTTCTCAGTCGGAATTTTGTTGCCGGCGATGGGAGTTGGGGGGGCAGGGGAGTGATGGGATCATGAAAATAGGTTATATAGCTGGGCCGGGCCGGGTCAATTAAGTTAATGGGTTATTTTAAGTGAATTTGATATTTTAGCTTGATTTGGGATTTTACATCCAATTAAGGGACACATGCACATGCATAAACTTTGTAGACGACAGATACATTTGATCACAATTACTGACGGAGGATAAAGTTAGCTATTAAAATAAAGTAGAGAAATATATTTAACCATTTTTCCTTAAAACAAAGGAGTTTATCTAATTATAACGTAAAATTATTTACATTGTCCCAATATATATTTAACTCCTTTCTAAGTTGCCAAGTATTATACTTGCGATTCCCCCACTAATGAAAAACCCAAGTATTGAATATCTCAATTGGGACTGGAAGCAGTGCCTCATGGTTCATGCTAGTTTCATTGTTAGGTCACATCATCATGTGCATATTATATAATGAAATTACATATAGGTTTTTGAACTTTAAATTACCTTCATCGTTCTCTTTAAGAAAATGAAAAGACTCTTAAATGATTATATATAGAAGAAAAAATTAGTGATACTATTAGAACTTAGAAGTCTGTTTATACTAATACAAGCTCCACCTAATAATATAATGCCGTAGTAGGAACTTGTATCCCAACTCATTGAGCCCCAGACTTGAGGCTTCAACCCTTCTATTTTGCGCAAAAGAATGAGAGAAATGCCAGTCCTCTTAAGAAATTGTTAAGAGAGAAATTCTTTTCGAGCATAGTAAAACAAATTTGGATTTGCTTTATCGTATCAAAATGTATATACATTGTCGAAAGAATACAATTTCAGCAGAGGCTCTGTTCATTTCATATATTGCAGTAATGGAGTCTCCACTAGTGATTGTGCCTCTTAGAATCAGAGAACAGTAACGAGCCGCATATGATGTCCATTATAAAAGCTTTCAAAAATGCTGGCGAGCTACGGATACCATACTCTCTCTTGCCAAGTCTAATGCACTCTCCCTCCAATATGAATATATGTAGTTAGATCAGTCTAGTATGTCAGTTTCCGTGTGTTGATGCAGTTTGAAAGAATTAAACCACTTCTTTGTTTGGCATCGTTCTCTTTCATCCACAAGCCCAGAGCAAAAATGAGCTTGGTTGTCGTGTTAGGAGCCAAGTGGTTCACAAATGGTGTCAAAAAACTCTTCTAGCCAAGATGTGTTATCCTCCAAGTGTCTTTTGTTTATATCCGTGTTTCATTCTTTCTAGTAGTTTCTCTCTTGTCTTTCTCTTCTTGTCCATTTTTTGCCTGTATCTCTCTTCTCTCTCCCTTTCATATATCCCCTGCCAATATACCTCTCCTGTTAATGGCCACAGCCACGTTTCATATGGATGGTAATTGTCATCAGCAGCTTCTGCCAAGTCTTCATCCATACTCTTCAACAATGTCATGTTGAAGTACTTTGCCCACATATATCCTTTTCGCTGCTCAATTGAGTGCTGTTCTTCCATCACACCCGAGTGAGGATTAATGTAAACCATCTTCCGTGCACTGTGATAGGCCCAGACATTTACCAACAGTTCCAAAACCCGACAGTAACAGTGCTGCTTCTGGTGGTCGGAAACAATCAAACATAAAAACTTATCCTTTAGCCTGCATTACTTTGTACCAAATGTAAACGAGTATTAATACAATTCATGTCTATAGGCTTACCTCCAATGTTGAAATTGACAGTATACAATGTGTCCTATTGCTTGAATTCACGTGCAAACCATCCAGAGCATCAACAAACATCCTGCAATTCAAACCATTTTAGTTCAAATAAACAGTTGATATTTCGAACTTGAATATCCAAATTTATGCAAGTAATACGACACCACAAGATAAGTATGTTTGTTGCCCTAGATTACCTGGAAAACATAACGAACTCCAGAAAAGAAGAGGTTGGCATAACCCAGCTATGTAGTGCTGACCATCTCCCACCGTCTTCAGGCATGGGTGGGAGAGCTTCTATATGTGACGGTAAGCCATACATTCCACGAAATGCGTCTTGGAAAGCATTTCTGAAAGAATGTTAAAGAATGAGAGTTAGCTGAGACAACTATGACAGGACAATCTCCATTAAACGCAAAGATACACCTGCCCCTTTGTTGCACATAAGGTGAAGATACTTATTAAGAAGAGTAGGGTGTAAAATTTCCAGTTTCCTGTTTAACTCTCTTCTTTTAACATTGTACATTCTAGGACATGAATTTCTGACATCTCCCATTCCAGCTTCTTGGACTTCAGAACATGAAATAGTCGAAATAGAATAAACTTGAATTTGTGATTTATTATTTTATTCAATATTAGATAAACCTAAATAAATGGATTGTTCATCCAAATTTCTGTAACAGAGATCTAGACTGTTCAAATACAAGAAACCTATCCACCAAAATGGAAAGGAAAAAATGCTGGCAGGAAGGGATAATGTTGAAATAAATCTGTCCTAATCCCACTGCACAAGATGTAATATTTACCTGCAGTTGCCTCCATTCAATATATCGCACATTGACCAGAAGGTAAGGGCATCATTGCTTCCTGTAAACCCACCATCCACATCCAAATGTGCCCAGTAGTATATTATATCACCTTTAGCCTTTGCCTGTATTGTTTCTTCTAGGGCCAGCTCAGCGTTTTTAGATAAGGAAACCTGATACATTAGTACAGAATCCTATATGAAACTTGTTAACAAGAAAAGAGTACATAGAGATTATATGTGAATATAACATTGTCAAGTTTAACAATTACGAGAAGAACAAGTTCACACGTCAAGATTCATCAAGAACTAATAACGTACTTTTCTCCCAGTAGCTCGCCATGACTGGAACCCAATCCAGGGTCGCTTATGGATATTATCTAAATGGTTTGCAATTGAAAACATGCCACCCATCTCACAGAGGATATTCCGGTAGTAGGTCTCATTCAAGAGGGTAAGCCGGCCAACTGCATCAACATCATCTGACCTCAATCTCCGTGCTTTAGTTGACTATAAGGGAACATTCCATAGTTAGAACCAAAGAAACGAGATGTAACATAATGAAGTAATTAAAATTTAAGCTTAATCTGCATTAGCAAATATGTATAACATATAGCATTGTATTCTTAAAAACTCCATTTCTGTACCAAGATATACCAAAAAACGAGGGAAACCATATGAAACTGAAACATATAGAATAAGCCACAGGAACTCACTAGGCTCAACCCACGGTACAAAGAACCATGATGCAGAAAAGGCCAAGCTCCAGTTCCATCATAAACCTCATAAATGCATACTGGTTGACCAGTCCTTTCCAGCTCTCCTTCATCCCTCTCATTAGTTTCAAACCGAAGCTTTTCAGCTTTGCGAGCATTACGATATATTTCATCCCACCCACCAATGTCTTTTTCCATTCTTTCCTCAATCTACATAAAGAAAAAATGTGCTCAACAGATCTTGCATCAAAGGAAATTTAAGAAAATTAAAAACATGGAAAAGTAAGGATCTATTTTTGTTCCTTTTTCCTTCTACTTCTTTTTTTGCTTTTGGTTATAGGACTGTGGATGGACAGGAAAAAAGACTACTTGTCAGCAAAATATTCCCATACCTCCTCCGTCTCCAGTCTATTTACTTCCTCAGATCGCTCCATTTCATTCAAGATGTCCCAATCCAACTCACTTGGAAAGTCTTCCTTTAAAGACCCCGGACCATCTCTCAATACATTCATCAAAGGACCAAAACCTGTCATATCTACTTCAAGGTCATAAACAACACTGGAATTTATTGGATCCACATCCTTCATTTGAAGATCTTCTATGTCATTACTATTCTCTACATCCTTTTGGAAATAACTCCACTCCCACGAGCCCTGCTTAAGCTGAGAGGTGTCTCCTGGAAGTATGACATCAGATGGGAAAGTTACGACATTTTCCAGCAGCTTTGCATATCCTGTAATGCATTCCACTGCAAGCATGTTCTTGGAGAGAAGCCTCCCAGAAGATACAATAGTGTGAGCATATCTCGTGAGTTTTCCATTAGATATAAGTAGTGAGAAATCTTGCACCAGTTCATCTGAATTGTGTTGAGAGAAGATGATTCCATGTACTTCATCAACAATCTGGATACAGAAAATTCTTCAGGGAAAGACAATAAGAAGCAACGCAATCTACTTCTCAGCTTAAGAAAGTTGCCAACAACACTTAATCAACTTACATATTTCTTAATGACAGGGTAGTCTGGTGCAACAATTGGTATTCCAAATGACATAGCTCGTATCAGAATAGGAGGAAATTCTTGCTCATGTTGGGGGGATGAGTAGAGGACAATGTCAGCAATCAGTGTAATACCGTTAACATCACCCTTCATATCATGGTGTGAAAGAGATCCCTCACGAAGTCCTAGACGAGTAGAAATATCCTACAAATTTTGAGACGGTATAGTTTCTTAATTGTGTATATAATAGTAAGTAACCGCACGTTACTGCTACTGCAAAATGTTGTGAAGCATTATTCAATATCATTTGAACTTCCATCTCAACCTAACAAATAACACAGTAAAGCTAGCAAGGAATGAAGACAAAAAAATGGAAAATGCATATTAGATGACAAAAGGGTGAAAAGTTTCAGGTAGGCAACTAAATTACAAAGCCCTTTAAAGTGTAAAATCAAGAGAAAATGATTTTGAACTTCCTCGCCTAAATGAGTTTCAGTTGTTATGCATAAGTATACCTAAGAAGATTCATCCTTTTTACAGTTCAAACAGTAAAACTTCTTTTAAGATTGAGATGAAACACTAGTGAAGCAGGAAGGCGAAGGCAAGCCATCAATTACAAGGGCAGAATAAAAGGTGAAACAGGATGCAGAAATTAAGAATTATCTTCATTACTAATACAGCATTCAGAAATCCTACCTGCAATGCCTCATTATACCCATCACTGGAATTTCCTGACATGAAAACGAACTTCAGTTTCTCTTCAACATCGCTCCTTCCAGCAAATTTGAGTAACAAAGGTTCTATATCATGAGTGGACAAAGCATAATCCCAAGACAGCTCATTGTAGAGAACGGAACTTCCAAAAACCAAAACCACGAGATCATCTATCTCAAAACCATACTTCTCCCTTAACTGAGATTTCGAATGTCTCCTACTATAACTGTCAGCAGCCCAATTGTCTCTTGGTGATCCGGGGATCACAAAGAAGTTTCCAGTGTCAAGCCCACTATATAACATCTATAACAGGAGAAATGCGACGGTTGAGTACATGAAAAGCTTGATGAGCACTTTGAATAAACGCTAAGAATTCTGGAAAAAAAAAATTCAGAATGAAAAACAGAGAAGAATATTTTATATACCGGCAAAGAGTAATCCGGAAATACAATAATATCAGCCCTACGGAAAGCATCTCTCCAATGAGAAATAAGATGTTCCCAGCCATTGTTTTCATAGAGCTGAAGGCGACTTGCTAGAGTATCTTGTTGGATTATCCATATAAGGGGGACAGAGCAAAAAGGCTCCTGCATAAGGCTGCATAAATATAGAACTCACAAACCATAATATCTCAAACAAAATATAGAGAATGCAAAGGATTTTCTAAGTCCAAGATCTAGATTCATCTTTGTCACATGGTCTACCCATGTTGAGAAGGACTGATATTGATATGGTACTTTGTAGGCATCATTTAGAGTATTTCAAGAATGTAGCAATAAAAATTGAATATACTAGTATTGACTTCATCTGATAATAACATAAAGTCCATTTGTCATTAGGATTGATTTATTATAACATCTTACAGACGTGTTCTTCATTCAAATGTTATTGTGACACTAGGTTTAAGCATTTTTTTTATGTTGTACAAGTCAGCATATGTACGGTAATGCTTAAAACTGTCACAAGAAAAATTCAGAATATAGGACAAGGATATTGTAAAGAAAAACTCATTGCCCGTACATTTCACATTAAAATAGCTTAAATTTTCATAATAGAAGACCAAACACGTTTTAGTTTGTTATAAGTAAATAATGCTCACATGATATTCATTATGAATCTCCTAGAATAATGAAAAGTAAGCTTCATCTAACAGGCTAGCCGTACCTTGATATAGCATTTTTATCTTCAAGTGAATCAGCAATAACACTGTCAAAACTGCATGGATGAAAATGTAGAAACTAATATATACCAAGCTAATTGAGAGTAGAGATAGCAAAGTTACAGAAATGAACTGTCATAAGGATCCAAGATGGCAGAGCATGTTTACATTGACCAATCAATGAGACCATATCTTTCAGCAGTTAAAATTGATACTTGCCCTCCTATTTCTTCCCATATGGGTCTTGCATTGCCATCCTCCATAGCATATATCTGCAAAGAAGATATAAGGTTGCACATCCCATTATACACCACTATCAAACAAGGTACAGTTCTTCTGTCACAACTTAGATATGGTACCATATTTGGCGTCATCATAGTTTAATCCCAAGTTTTCAGATAGAGAACCAACGACTTATAGACAAATTAAAATGTCCATAATCAGATGTGATGCAATTTTCATTTAAAGGATATGGATGCAAAAAGAAAAGGAATCATAACGAATAAGAATAATCATAACTTAAATAAGAAAGAACAGAGGAAACAGGAAGAACATATGACATTATAGTTCTATTTAAAACCTAATTCCAGAATCTGCCGGATCAGTCCCCTCCCAGCTTGAAGAGAAGAACTCCCTTCTGTTTCCCAGAACCTAAAGTGTGTTAATCTCAATGGGCCATCATGACCCAACCCTCAACCCCAATTACCTCTTTACAACCAAATTTGCACTCAATCTCAAATAAAAAGTTTGTCAGATATGAATCTCAAATAGAAATTTCAGGCGAAACTAATCTCTATAGCTGAAATACCATCTGAAATATATAATAGTTGCAACACAGATGCTTAAAGTTATCTCTTAGACAGTAGTACATATATAGGATACAGCAAGCATATATTATAACTTTTTGATGAAATACTATAACTTGAAGTTTCTAAAAATTACCTTAATCATATAGCCTAGTCCCCGTAAGTTCTTCACTACAGTAGACAGCATCAATGACAGTGGGTCCTTCCTCATGTTTCCTAAGACCTTACACAGTTAAATTGAAGCACAGTTAAATCGTGAAAGCTAACAAGACCAATGCAACGTGCACTTTGATACAGAAAAAGCAATAGGAAAGATACTAAATATTATGAAGACAGCCAAATTACAAATGGAGACTTGACTCTAAAAATCAGTTTTTTCTCTATGCATTATAAAATTAGCAACCAGAAACGTATAATCCATGTGAAATAAAATCACTCACATCTGCTTAGACTGAATAACTGCAGAAACTAGGTAAAGATCACAGGTCCTTAAAAATGAGCGAGAGGGGATTGTATATATTCTTAAACATGTCAAAATGTTTTGCTCAGATTTTATTCTCACTCATTCAGCAAATAAAAAGTTACGGCATATCCTCCAAATTCAAACAAACACCAAAACTATAATATCAGGCTTGTAAATAGCATTATCCTGCCACTGTCACAATTCACACGATGATATGAAAATTGAAATTCTCAAGTTTGAATCAGCTTCCATCATCTCCCAAGCCCTAAAGCTCTAGTATAAGCACTTACATGCATCTAGATCTTACAGGTTCAATCAAAAGAAAAAAAAAATCTACAAGTAATGCTAGTTGGCAACTAAATCATTGATTTGATGAGCATGACACCAATTTTTTTTTTTTTGGTTTCCATCCATTACATTTTTGCGACTAGAGGTTACAAGTCAGAGGAATAACGCCAAATGCACTTTTTGTAAGTAAACATGAATGTGACAACATTCATATTAATTTACCAAAATAAGCATTTGGCATACACATACATGAAACAAACTGATCTATAAAATATATTCATAATTGAACTTAATCGTATAATCCAGTTGCTCTCATATCGACGTAAAAATCCATATCTACAGAATATCAGGTTCATGTAAATCTGTTCAAGCTCTATCATCCAGTTACTCCCCTTAGTTACTCTATTTTGGAAATACAACGAGCAGCGGAATTCTTTCGAGTAATAAAAATGTGGTATCAAAGAAGAGAACTAGAATCCTAACTAACAAGTGAACATGATCATGTAAGTATCAATTTCTGCATTGTCTTCCTAAATATTCACTTAGAATTTCCCCAGAAAATAACTCTCATTAAATTTGAACTTGTTTTCTTCCACATCTTTATGGCCATCATTATAACAGCTTCCTAAGTTCTTCTATGGCGATTGTATATTACTAATAACCTCACATGATCATGTAAGTATCAATTTCTGCATTGCCTTCCTTAATATTCACTTTTACCTAAAAATCATTCTCTCATTAATTTGAACTTGTTTTCCTCCACATCTTTATAACGATAGTTATAACAGCTTCCGAAGTTCTTCTATGACGATTGTATATTACTAAGTAACCTCACATTCGCAATTCACATACTTAAACAGGAACACATGTGATTTGATGTATAGAATTTAAGCTTATAAAGAGAAGATTAAATCATCAGTTTTTATTAGTTCAAAGTTATAGCAGTTCACAATCGTAGATTGAATATTACTAATAACCTCACAGTTGCGATTCACATACTTAAACATGAACACAAGTGATGTGGTGTATAGAGTTTAAGCTTATACACAGAAGATTAAATCATCAGTTCTTATAAGTTCTTACGATTGAATATTACTAATCAACCTCACATTTTGCGATTCAAATACTTAAACATGAACAAATGCATATAAGAGTTCTTACTAACGCAATCCGTGGAGGCCGAACACCAATTCTAGGCTGATTTCTAAGCAAGTCCAAACCATTACCAAGCTGAAACCTCTGAACAAACTCTAACGAACTACCTAACTTCAAATCATCTCTAACTGACCATCGCGAACGAGCTCCTTCATCACCTTTCCTAAACACTGACATTATTGAACTTTGTAACACCATAGACGCAAACGCGAACACAAAAATAACGAGAAATATACACAAATATAACCACGACGATGATCTTCCTCTAAAACAGAAGAAAATCAACTTCCTACTATAAGATCGGTTATGCTGATGATGAGATCGCGCCGCCGTCTTCCAATGCCGATCCGGTGAAGACAACGGCACCGACGCTGTCGATCTCTGTGAATTTCTCTTTAAACGAAAACGGTCACGGATCGAGTGGAATCCACCGCCGGAGTTGATAGCATTGTTATCGTTTTTATTATTGTCGTCGCCGGAACTCGCTGAGCTACGGCCCATTGTTATTGGTGTTTCTTCTAATCGTTGAGTTGGATTTATATGAATTTGTGAATTGATGATTTGTTAGTGTGATTTGAATCGGATAAATGGCGAAGAGTTAGTGTGAAATGTTATGAAGTCTGTTTACACAGCTTCTTCACTCGTTTTTCTGTATCTCACTGTTGATTGTTATTAGAGCAAATGACAAATATGGTCCCTTATGTTTGAGGATTGATAAAAATAATTCTTTAATTATATGCTTTAATAACTTTGGTCTTTTAAGTCTGTCAAAAGTTATCTTTTGATCCGAGGGTGTATCAAAAAAGTCTCTCTACCCTGCAAAAGTATATTCTACCCTCCTCAGACTCCAATTTTGAATTACATTAGGTATGTTATTGTTGTAAATTTATCACAAGTTAAGACTTTTTGTCTCCTTAAGATTTTTACCGAATTTTGTTTGTTAGATTTGACATAAACAAAGAAATTAGGGGTATCTCAAATTTTGAAGTATAGTTTTGTAGTTTTTTGCTATTTTTAATTTATTTTTTAACATCTGATGCAGTTTTTAAGGTGTAATTTATGTTATTTTTTATATCTACTAGTTAGTGTCTAGTATAGGTTTTTGTGTTGCATATTTTAGAATTTGATGGAACTTTCTTGGTGTTTATAGTTAGATCTTTTTTTACCCCTCAAGTCTGCAGCTATAGTTCGATAAATATTTTCTGGAGACTAAAAGTGTTAATTTTTTTACAAACTTAAAGGACCAAAATTGTTAAGTGCATACTTAAGAGACTATTTTAAACTTACTCTCAAGCATAAGGGATCATTTTTGTCATTTTCTTTTTATTAATAATACTATTTTTTATCCCTCAAATTATTGATATATTCTAATTTTACTCCTTGTAATAGTTCATTGTATACATTTGACTTTTAATTATTTTATATATGCTTTTGATCCTTTTACTTATAAATATTTATAAATTTCAACCATTCTACCATTTAACAACCTAAGGTATATGTTATGTTAAGTTTGTGTTATTATTCAATATTTGAGGTTAATATATTTCTAAGAATAGTCCAAATATCAACTTAGTATTTCCTATGTAAAGGATCAAAAGCACATCTTGTAATTAATTTGATGATTAAATGAGTTGAATAATATATCAAAAGGATCAAATCTGAATTTTTCAATAATATAAGGACCAAAATGCTAGTATTTCTTTATTTATTTTCTGATTTTGTTTAATTTCGTGAATGAATAACCGACGTGCTGTCATGATCTGTGGGCTCTACGCGCTTTGCCGGCGGGAAATTATAGGGAGGAATTATTAATAAATAGAGAAAGTAAAAGTTATAGAATTACTGTTTAGGGAATGAATATAGTAAATGGAGAGAGTAAAGATGTTTACATTAAAATGGGATACTATCACTTTTAGTCTTCAATTATAGGTAAATCTTAATTTAATTACTATTTAGGGAATGAATGTTGTAAGTTGGGATTCCCAACTTAGGAACAAGAGAATAAAAATGTTTAAACTAAAATGGAATACTATAACACAATTGACTCTTCATTGTTGATAAATTTTTTCTTTGGTCTTTGTGATATTGGTTTAAATATATTTAACCTTCAATCAATTGATCTATGTTTTTGGTTTTTTATATAAGAAATATATTATATTTGGACAATTTCTAGAATTATATTATCATTAAATATAGACTTACAATACAAGCTTAACATAACATACATGTAATTAAGTGGTGGAACAGTTAATAATTATGATAAATTTTGTGAATATTCAAAAGCAAAAGAATCAAAAGTGTACATTTTGATTGACCGAACATTAAATGTGCTTAGTCAGATATCAGAAGAACTACAACAACAACATACCCAATGCAATCCCACAATGTGGGGTCTGGGGAGAGTAGAATATATGCAGGCCTTACCTCTACCTTGGTAGGTAGAGCGGCTGTTTCCGAGAGATCCTCGGCCTAGGACAAGCAAAACAGAAAAGTTAGTCAGCCCCGGTCAAAAATTTTAAAAAAATTAAAATTTAAAAATTTAAAACAGTATGAAAATATTGACAGCAAACGCGAATACGCCATAATAGCGCATCCTGAAAAGGAAAAGAAAGAAGAAGCAGTAACTAACACAGATAAATGAGATAAACCAAGTACATTAAAGAACGCATACCAATAGAAATAAAACTACAGAAGGCTATAAATCAATACTACGCCTATTCTTATGATATGCTAAGCGGGCCAACAGTAATAACACTACAGCTACCCGTTTGTAGGCGTAAGTAGGACTACGCTCGACTACCTACTATCCCTTTACCCTAATATGTGTTCTCCACAACCCCTATCTAAAGTATCAGAAGAACTAAAATCATAAATTATCAATAATTGAGGAATAAAAATGCTATTAATCCAATTGAAATCTATAAAGAGCGAATGATAAGATATAGATGTATATGATCACTAATCTCAATTAGATCCATCACTTGCATTTATGTAACAACATTACTATTTAAAATGTCAAAAAAGGTTACTTCGACCATATTCTTTTTACTTTTAAAATATTATGAATTATTACTTATTATTATGACTTAAGTAAATCTATTTTAAATCATTTATAAAATTTATATATGTTATTCAAAATAAAAATTAAATAGTTTAATCTTCGTATTCTGAATCCGTCACATAAAATCGAATGGAGGTGAAAATTGGGATTAAGGTTTTTGTGCTAGTTAGTAATCAAATTAATGGCGATGGACCTATTATTGTTATCCGTCTATATCATGCAAAAAGTTTGTTACAAAACGTGATCCCATTTGCTTTCTGTTTCTTTGTCACCTTAATGTGAAAAGAAAGTACGTATGCCATTACTTATTACTGAAAGAAACAGAAAATACATTTCACCATCAACAATATTATAACAGAGCATAACATGGAAAAAGGGACTGAGGCCTTAAAATTGGTATTTTCATGTAACATTTGAAGAAATAAATTTCTTTCAAAATTCATCTAGTACTTTTTTTTTTTTACAATTTTAACACTATACAATACAAATCCATCTTAGTATTAACCTTTTTCATGCAGTTAATTTTTGCTTTTGATATTTGTTATCATGAGGTGTTTATTGTATTTCGATTATCTCACTATTTCACTGTTGTTATGTACTGTTCTTTTTTTTCTGAATGCTCTTTATATTGATTTCCTTATCAGTTGCTATGTTTTTTTTCATTTTTCATAACTACTTTGATTTATTGCACTTGAGCCGAAGGTCTTTCGGAACAACATATTCTACCTCCACAAGGTAGAGGTAAGATCTATGTACACGCTACCCTTCCTAGACCCCACTTGTGAGATCATACTGGTTATGTTGTAGTTGTTGTAACACTATACAATACAAAGGTGTCGAGGTAAAAGATTTAACTACGATTGAGAATTAACTCTTGTTGTTCATTATCATTATCTTCAATTTTAACACTATTAAAATATCATTTTTTTAAAATTAAAATCAACAAGAAATACACCGACACACCTTAATGCTTAAGCATGTGATTGGGAATAAAAAAGATTTAGATAGCCAGTGGGCCGGGTCGGGGCGGGACAGGATTTGGGGGGACGATGTGGGGGGTCGGGACCGGGTCTTGGCGGGCCGGGATAGGCGGGACGGGAAGAGGTCCCGTCCCACATCCTGCCGGAAGAGGAGACAGGATTTGGGGTGATGTGACGGGACGAGACAGATCGGGTCGGGTAGGGGGATTTGGAGGGATTTTAATTTTTTTAGACACTTAATTTTAAAAAATATATATTTAAACACTTAATTAATTGAACAAGATAGTGAATAACAATATCCCAAGGCTGCTTTTTGTGCTTCTTATATTATTTAATAGAAGTATGATTTATTTTGTAATACAATTTCAAAATTGCAACTTTGTTTCGTAGTTCAAAAGTTGCAAATCACATAGTAAATTACCATTAAAAAAATTACATAGTCAACCATACTCTTTCTAATTTCCTCACAATCTCTTGAGGATTTTCTATTGGAATTGGAAGTTGTTAGTCAAATTGTTCACCGTTGCTTCCTGCTCCCTTGTATAAGATTTCGTTGTAGTTGTAGTCGTCTTCTTCGTTGATCTCTGGTTGACCGCATCTTCTACGCTCCGCTCTAATCCAATCTTTGAATAAAATAGCAATCTCTAAGCTGTCTCCCGCCAATGAGTATATATGTTCTTCTATTTGAAACCTTTCAGCAGAAAAAACGCTTTGAGAAGCTGTTGATGACGCTTGAATATTCAACACATCTCGGGCCATCTTTGATAGTGTCGGAAATGTCTTCTCATTCTCTCTCCAGTATTTCAGCAAGTCTTCACGTCCATCTTCATTGACAATTGATTCATACGGTACAACACCCTGCAAAACATAAACATCAAACTCGCTAATTTGTGAAGAACTTGAACCACTATACATTCTATTTCTAAGGTCTTGAATACTAGAAGAAGAAACATCATGTCTTTTATTAGGTTGCAGTGAAGTAGAAAAAGATAGTACAAAAGCTGGTTGATTATTTGCACTTTGCTCTTGGTAATATATATATATATATATATATATATATATATATATATATATATTTATTGCATTCAATGTGTATGCTAGACATAACATCTTCTTTAGTTAGTTCGTTAGTTGGGTCTGTTGGAAGTATTTCTAAGCTTTCATAAATCGTTTCAACAAGTGCTTTACAACAGTCTACTTTAATAGTATGATTTAATACAACACCAATAAAATATATAGTGGGAATAGAAAAAAAAATTTATAAACATTTTTTAATAGTTGACTTGTAAGTTGATTTTTGCATATATTCATTAAGTAACAAAAATATTAGAGCTATATAAAATAACATAAATAAAATAATAGGATAGTAAATCTCAGAAAATTTCTTAGTAGTTAGAAAAAAATTCTCTAAAAATATGATAAGTTCCAAAATTTTATCCCAACCATTATCTACAAGCACATCCGTTGGATTTTGATTATGGGCGTTAAATAATAATGTTATAGGTCTTCTATACTCGTGAGCAACAAGTAAAATTTCATAAATATGACATGCACATTTAACATGAAAAATATTGAGAAAAGATGGAGTAAATCGAGTTTTTAAAATATTTACAGCATAATCATTAGAAGAAGCATTATCTAATGTAATAGTCATAATTTTATTAGTAATTCCATAATATTCACAAATTTCATGAATATTTCTTGAAATAAAAGATCTAGTGTGTCTATCATCAATATATCTATATGCTAATATATGTTTTTGCATAGACCAATTCTGATCTATCCAATGACACGTGACAGTTAAATAATCATTACCGTTAGTACTACAACCTATATCAGAAGTGATAGTCACTTTGTCATTAAAATGATACAATGAATAACGTAAATATTGTTGATATTCATGGGCAAATTTATAAACATCTCTTCTAACACTTGATATAGGAAAATCGTTAAAAGCAAGATTATATGTTTCTCTAATGTAATGAATAAAACCAGGAGAGGAAGAAAATGAAAAAGGCAAACTCTCCACATCAATTAATTTTGCTAAATTTTCCCTATCTATGTGTTTATTATATTTAGGACCTATAACTCCCCCCGTCATCGGGTTAATTCGACCATGTACTTGGTCGGGGACACTATGTGAACCTTGTCATGACTCAGAGGGCATTTGCACACCCGATTTTTCAGTCAGGTATTGGTTATACCTTGCTTTGTAAGAGTTTTTTACATGTCTCATTAAACCTCCCATCCCACATTGACTTTTTCCAGTT
Source organism: Anisodus acutangulus (assembly GCA_029783415.1). Lineage (NCBI taxonomy): Eukaryota > Viridiplantae > Streptophyta > Magnoliopsida > Solanales > Solanaceae > Anisodus > Anisodus acutangulus. The sequence goes on from CM056498.1 coordinate 13,804,201, forward strand.
TTAAATTTATAAACTTCGCGACAAATTTTACATATAGCTACTTGATTATCAATGCCCCTATCAAAAAAATCCCATGCATGTGATTTTAATTTTCGTTATTTTTGGCCTCGACTCATACTAGGGGGAATATGAGGCATTCCAGTTTCAGTTTCAGTTTGAGACTCAGTCTGAGCCTGAGGTGGATATGCACTAGTAGGTGTGTTATCTAAATTCTTCTAATTCATTTTTTAAATTAAAGTTAGGTTCAGATGTAGAATAGACCTCATGATCTAATGGTATATTAATATTAACATTAAAAAATCAGTTTCATCTATATGGGTGAAATCATATGATTCCCTCCAAAGTGTTTACCATTTTAGCGGCTGACGAAATCGAATGACAAATTAATTCCTTAACTAAGCGATTTGGGCCGGAAGCTGAACTCTAACTTCTGGCAATGGGTTCCCCAACTACTCCAGAAAGCGTTAGGATGGTGATTGAGTAAACTAAGTGGTAAGAAATATAAATACAGCTAGAGTACAATAAAGGCAATAAAGATAGAATGAAGATATGTAAAAATCAAATTTTTGATTGATTGTGTTGTTCTCTCTGTACAAATGATTCCTATATTTATAGTACAAGAAAAATAAATGTGACCCCCTATGTTAGCCACTGAACTACCCACTAAATCAACTAGCTAACTATTAGGAGGTGGTGCCAATTTTTTCGCCTGAACCTCTAGCACGATCGACGACACTCCCTTCTGGTTGTTGTTGGTTGCTACCTTTTCTAGAAGGTCCTTTGACTTGGTCTTCAAAGCGTCCGAGTATGTGTGGGTCTCAATTGTTCCTCAGAATTATGACTCTGTCAGACTACTGTAATAGCCGATAATGCTTCTCTAGCCGAGGGTAAGGACTAACGGATTAGTCTATGATTCGGCTCAGTTACCGACTTGAATCCTTTTCCACATTCGGCCGTCACTTGATTCGGCTAAACAGTTTTGAGTGTTAACAATTGCCCTATACATTAACTCGAGTGCGGCTATCGAGTTGATGTATTCCGAAATGGACGTCATTTTGTGTGGCATCCGTAGGTGTCATTTCAATCACTTTTGCCTTAAATGCATGCAATGATGGTCTTTAAAAAAAATTCATTTTCCTTCCTCAGAAACGTCTCAGCTTTCACAATTAATTTCTGACGGATTTTTAGCCGCACGTTTTGGACGAAAAGACTCCCAGTAGAGTGTCAATCGTATCTCCAAGAAAAAGGAAATACTTAGGAGAGACATCCCCCCACCAAAAGGTTTCTCATTCAATCTTCTCGGTCATTCCCAAATTTCTCGCCTTCTTCAGAAAACCCTATTTCTTCATCAGAAAAAGAAAAATCATGTCTTTATCTTCTTCTCTATCTCTGGGATCGGATAGCACCGGTTTGGCTGTTGATGACCTAATCCCCACTTTTGCCTTTATAAATGTGCAACTGGTTCTCGCCCCTTTTGGTACATCTGAACAATGTGACCTCCTTCTTTCTCAGCATCTAAGCCCGACGAACTACGACCTTCCCATTACCTGTGACTGGTTCATCGACGATCGTTGTCTGGCTAGTCTGCGTACCTTGCCGACCAATATTACCAACTATTTTGTTTGGTTGGACCGAGTGAAGTCGGCCAAAGAAGCCGAATGGAAGTGCACGGGTTTCTATGACGCCATTGTGCTGTCGGAGTTTGACTCCTCCTACAACATCAATCTTATATATACCTTTCTTAGTTACTGGTCGACCGCTGCCAATGCCTTTGTTGTCCCTTGGGGAATGATAACCCCCACACTACTTGATGTGACGACGTTACTTGGCCTTTCGATTGTGGGAGCCGAGGTGCCTGTCCTAAGCGATATTGTCATGACCCAAATCAGAGGGCTATGACGGGCACCCGGACCTCACCTACCGGGTACCACTAATAATATACTTACGTCAACCCATAATTAATCATGGGCCCCAAGGCCCGTCATCAGGTATCCTACTGACACATAGAGATGATATACTGGAAATAAGCTATGTAAAACTTTTACTAACAGAAGGACCCAACCCATGCATATATACATACCAAGGACGACAAGGCCATACCTGACTGCTATACACAAGACATTGTCTACAAGCCTCTAAAAGAGTACATGACATCATAAGGTCGGGACAGGGCCCCGCCATACCCATATACATGCAAAAAATATCATACTGAGATTAGACCGGCACTCCGAAACAAGGGTAGTTTTTCAATATCCGCTGAGTCAGCGACCTACTAATATGGATCGTCAACTTGCCTACGTGAACCTGCGGGCATGAAATGCAGCGTCCTCCGACAAAAAGGAATGTCAGTACGACTGATGAACCAAGTATGTCAGGCATGAAAAATAGCATAACAGGGATATAAAAATAATCTGAGACAGAAACAATCGACTAGTAGGGAGTGCCTCTGAGGGACATAATATGCCTAACTATTATGCATAATGCGGTATACATATATATGTGTGTATATAACATCGTCTCCCTTTAGACTTTGTGAGAATCATCTCATATTGGCCTCTGTGGGCATAATCATCATCATATACTAGATGATCAGGTGGTTGCATATATAACGTTGTATCCCTTTTTCCATCCCAATATGTTGTCCAGGGTAATACATGAATAAAAATGCATGAATGATAATAAAATATTCTAAGTTTATCTGAGTGAAATAATATCCTTGCACATTCGGCTAACATTGGGAATATCAACATATTTCCCATATACCTCAATAAGAACTTATGGACATATTTAGACATGCTTTTAACATAGGAATGAATAACATGAACATCCTTAACTACTCAGAGTAGAATCATTTATGGACAATATTACATTTACGTTTCGTTACATGGAACATGCCAAAAGAAAGAAATGATTTACCTTAACATACCTTGAACTGATTCTCGGCACAACTTATCCCACACAGCCCGTGTGGTACTTCAATCCTATTTACCAAGAATTCTTTTTCTTCCACCCTTCCTTACTATGAAAAACACGTTAATGTATTCCTATAATGTTACGAGCAAATTTGGAGATTCCTTACCCAATTTCCTATCACTAATGTAAAATAAGACTTAAGATGATAAGAGATCTGCATATGGCCACTATATATCTAAATGTTGCAGATGTAAAGTACTTTAATTAAGAGGATTAGCTCCCTCCTAACATGTAACCTCCATAAGCCTTTCCCCCTTTCTTTTTAATTAGTGATGTCCTCCACTTAATATGCATGACATCCACCTAATTAACCATGGTATGAATCATTTAGCTACTCTCTTCCCATAAGACACGTGGAACATACTTATCCACATAATTATTATTAATCCCTATTATCTTCCACTTAATCTTGTCCCCCACTATAATTTATCAATTAACCGATCATTGTTGTCCCCCACTATAATTTATCAATTAGCCAATCATTGTTGTCCCACTTGATAAGTCCTAAATTAATTCGGGACCGCATCCTTTTATATACTAAGCTCTTTATTTGCATGTCTAGATGTTTAACTCATCGCCCGAAAGTACGGGTTGTTACAGATATAAATGTTGCTGATTTAGGCATCAAAGTCTCAAAGACTTCTTCAGGATACGACCAGTTTATAACCAACAACCGCCGAATATCGCCTCTTCCAGTCGATGATGCCGAGCATCATTCTTTTCTGCTTTTTTTGTTTAGCCGATACTTTATCTGTGCGGGCTCTTGTGTAGTTGTGAAAAAGTTGGAAATTTATGCGGTGTTAGCCATTTCGGGGAGAGATGTCAGATGGGCATATCTCTTCTTGACCTATCTTTACATGGCTCTAGGTGATGCCCAAGTGAGGTTAAGGGATTCCAGAAACCTGGATACCTTAGTCGGTCCCCTGTGGTTCCTTCAGTTATGGATCACCCTCTATTTTCCTAAGTTTATCCCGGATAAATTTGATGACCGCCACTTTATGTTAAACCTACCAGTATTAGCCGATACTCTTCGGAGAACACCCTTTGTGCCCTAGGATTATTTTTCCGCAGTCTCCACCCTGCATGGTCTGTCTAGAGACCATTATACAGATTGGCAACCGGTCCTAGAGATATGGGCCACCCTTGATTGGGTCCGTCAAGTAGCCGATAAGGACCTTACTTTCTCCCAGTGGAGGACTATGGTTCTCATATGGGGGAAGATTCTCATGGACAGGGACTTTTTGGGTGGTTTGAAGCCCACTTCTATGAATAATAAATTGATCGCGGAGCCTTATCAGCCAAACGTTGTAGCAAGAAAACTCGACCTTACTCAGCACGTGCCGTGGCCCCACCGCAATATTGTCAGTTCAACCCAACGCTGCATTCTTGATGCAGAACAAGCAAAGAGGTTAGCCGATCATAATCTTGACAGACTCGCCCTGTTTGACTAGCAGTCATTTCCCCTGATAGCGAATACTACCATTTCTTTTGATGATTGGTGGGATACGACTAATGAGATTTTTTTTCAATCTCCTTTAGATATATATTGTGGTCGGCTGATTCTGTCGAGAAAAAAAAAAGAACCCGAAAACCTCTAAACTGTGGCTAAAAGAAGCCACTCTGAAAGATGCTTCCTCTAAATCGGCTAGGCGTGTTGCCTCATGGTCTTCCGTCTGGTTGCGGCAGACGAAGAAAAAGGTAAATTGTATTCTACATATGTGTTGGCCAGATTGTTCTTGTGAATTTTTAGCTAACATCTCTTATGTATCTTTTAGCAATCCCATCTCCTCCAGTGTTTGTTGATCTGGAGACTATTTTTGACACCGAGTCCCCATTACCCAAAAAACCAGTGCCCAAGAAACCCCAACGAAGTGGAGGGATTGTCATTCGAGATTATAGTGAGGAAGGCCCCCATAGACCTGGAGTTCCTGTTCCTGCTAAGGAAGAGGAGAAAATCGAGGTATATTACTCGGCTGGCTAAAATACCTTCGCATCGGCTACTAATATTTATATTATCTGTTTGCCCTTCAGGGACCACACCTGATAAGGTGCAGATAGCTGCGTAAAGCGTCTGATGCTCCCTTTCATATTGGCAGATCGGCTTCCCTAGTTCATGCTCCTGTGCATTCGTAAGACCCATCGTCGGATGCCCTCAAAGCCACAGTTTCTCCTGCCAGGGCAGTCGAGGCTTCCTATGTTGGGGCAGCCGTAGAGGTATACCCTTTTTCTTATGCTTTGTCTTTCACTGCCTTCAAGCTTTTGCCTCTATACTGAACTTGTTCTTTCTGTACAGGAGATCGCTGGAGATAATCCTTCGGATGAAGCCCACCCAACTGACAACTTAGAGGTACTAGCCGAAATCATCCCAGAAGATGTGCTTTTGCGCTACTTTGGCTCAGTAGACATTGCATCTTCACCAGCTTCCCCTATTGGCATCCATCGAGAGCGAGTTGAGAAGTCTCTCGCTAGGGGAATTCCAACCAACAAAGAAAAGTTCCATGCTCTGAGGGCCTCTTTGCTCCGATTATCAAAAGAAATAACGGATTCCCCGATTCTGGCAACCACTTACAATGACATGACTTTGGCTCTGAATGATTTATTTGCTTTACATAAAATGACCAAAGATAGCCATGATGAGGCTGTCACTGCTCTGCAACACTTGGGGTCTCTTTGGCAAGAGAAGAACCGTATTCAAACTTCTTTTAATAAGGTGAATGTAGAAAGGCAACAAAATGTCAGCCAAAGAAATGACTTACAGGAGCAGCTGTCCAAACTGCAAGTTGAGTTGAAGCGGATCAAGATGGATATAGGGGATATTACTCCGGTCATAGATGCCTTAGACTCGGCTATTAGTGCCCATGACTCCTCCCGTTCTTCTTTGTTTTGGCAGAGCCTTCAATTGGATAACAAAATATGGGAACTCGGTAACCAACATGTGGTTTGGGAATTAGATCAGAAAGCGAGTAGCGAACGGTTGGCCAAACTGGAGAATAAATGGACTGCGTGGTAAATCCGTCTAGTTCAAGCAATGCCGACAATCACTATTCCCTTGTCAGCTGATCATGTTGCTGAGTTGTTAGCCGATACCCTTATGGACTTGCAATCCGAAGCCATCACTGCTTATGTTGTTCAATTGGTATCAGTCGATACTCATGCTTTTACCGAGGCCCCATCGACTATAGTGGCAGAGCCTTTGCTAGGTGCTGAAAGGGAGGTCCAAGCAGGAGCGGGAGCGGTTGAGGTAGTAGCTGTTGTTGCAGATGAGAGATAAATAGAGATTGCGGGTACCCAAGATGCCCAAGCAGTCGTGGACTCGGCTAATCCTGATACTTCTATTACTGGTGATATATTGCAACCTCTAGCTTGTGGAATGCCCACCAACTTGGCTCCCTAGCTTTATCGACTCCAAATCGAAGGGTCTATTTCTGTGATTAGGCAGCCGATCTGTGGCTGTTGTTTACTCTTGTCTTCCCCAAATAGAAGGGAAGTACTTTTCATGTGACTGTGACTAGGCCATTTCTTGACCCCAAATCGAAGGGTCTATTTTTTTGTGACTAGGCAGCCGGTCTGTGGCTATTGTTTACTCTTGCATACCCCAAATCGAGGGTAGTATCTCTTTAAGTATTTGATGTTTACATTTCTATCAAGCTCTTTATCATGCATGTCTATCAGTCGATACGCGTTGCCAATAATCTATTGGCTTACTACGAAGGGTCCTTCCCAGTTTGGCGACCATTTGATGAATTTACGATCTTTCATTCCAAGTGGCAACACGATTTTCCAAACCAGGTCTCCTTCAGCGAACCTCTTAGGATTAACATGTTTGTTGTATGCTTTGGCCATTTTTCATTTGCCGGCTTCGATTCTTTTCAGGGCCATCAGTCGATCTTCATCTAGCTCTATTAGCATGGCATGTTGATATTCTTCTAAGCTTAAAGAATTCTGCTTGGCCACCCATAGTGACTTAATATTAATCTCCAAGAGCAACACTGCATCTTGGCCATAGGTGAGCCTATAAAGTGTTGTCCCAGTAGCTGTAGACTTAGAGGTCCTGATTGCCCAAATAGCTTCATCCAGAGTAAGATGTCATACTGCCGGTTTATCCTCCACGTTTTTTCTGATTATATCCACAATAAGCTTGTTAGCTGCATCGGCTTGCCCATTCGCCTGTGCGTAATAAGGCAAGGATGTGATCATTTTGATCCCAAATTTCTCAGCAAAGGCTGCCACCTTAGAATCAGTGAACACCGTCCCTTGATCAGTTGTAATCGTCTCAGGGATACCATATCTATATATGATATGGTGTTGGATAAACTGAATGACATCTGTCTGATAAACTCTCTTCATCGGCTGTGCCTCTACCCATTTAGTGAAGTAATCGGTAACCACGATAATGAAATTATGTCCCTTAGTCGATTGTGGGTGAATCTTGCCGATGATGTCTATAGCTCATCCTCTGAAAGGCCAGAGTTTCACTATCGGGTGCAACAACTCGGCTGATACCCTTTGGGTTGGTCCATGTCTCTGACACTCTTCACAACCTTTTGCATATTGAAAGCAATCGACCGTGATGGTAGGAAAATAGTAGCCATGGCGGTAGATCAACCACTTCATTATTGGCCCGACTCTATGCGATCCATAGATTCCTTCATGAACTTCTCACATGACTCTTAAGGCATCTGCCTTATCAATGCACTTGAGTAGCACCCCATTTATGCTCCTTTTGTGAAGATCATTATCAATGAGCACATACTTCAAGGCCCTTCTCTTAACCTTGAGGTCCTTGCACGTGGAAGGATCTTTTAAGTAGCCGATTAATACCTGTTTCCACGAGTCGATTTGGTCCATGGCTAACACTTCGGCTGACAGCTCATCATACTCTAGAGTGAGTAGAGAATTCCTAAAGCCAGAAGCTTCTTGTGCTAAATCGTTAGCCTCGATATGTATTCCCATGCGAATATGACTTAACGTAGATGATGCAAACCAACTAAGTAACCTGCTAGCCATTTCATAACGGGCTAACAAATTTTGGTCTTTGTAGTCATATTCCCCAGCCAGCTGCTTGATAACCAACTGAGAGTCTTCGCAAATCTTGATTTACTTTGCTTTCATAGAGACTAGGAGTTTGAGTCCTATGATGAGAGCATCGTATTCAGCTTGGTTATTTATCAAGTCAGAATCTAAACGATAAGAGAACCTCCACGTTTTATCTCTAAAATCGGTTATCGTTATCTCGGGTCCGACTCCCTTCTGGGTTCTTGACCCATCAAAAGTCAGCGTCCAAGGGACGACGTCCATACATGCGGTAGAAGAGGCGTATGGGTCCTCCATATCTACACAAGGGTGGTCTGCCAAGAAATCAGCTACCGCCTGACCTTTGACAGCCCTGAGTGGCTTATATTTGAGAGAAAATGCAGTGAGCTTAATTGCCCATTTCATTAGTCGTCCTTGCAAAACATGTTTATTCAATAAGTACCGGACGATGTCAATCTTGCATAAAATGTGAACCACATATGGCATTAAATAATGTTCAAGTTTTGTAGAAGCATAAGATAAGGACAAACAAAGCTTCTCTATAGGGGTATATCTAGTTTCAGCTTCATTTAGCATTCGGCTAAGGTAGTACACTGCCCTTTCGGTTCCATCATCGACATCCTGCGCTAACAAGCAGCTGATAGACAACTCTGTGGCCGAGATGTACACTTTCATTGGTTTTCCTGACATGGGAGACACCGGCACATAAGACGTTGCTAAGGCCTTTTTAGTCTGGTCGAATGCCTCCTGCTATTATGGTCCCCATACTAGTTTTTCTGACTCTTTAAGCCTAAGTAAAGGTGAGAACGCCTTCATTTTGCCAGCCGAATTAGATATGAACCTCATTGGAAGTTGATCTTCCCTAACAGACGTTGTAGTTCCTTATTTGTTCTGGGTGGTGCCGACTCCATTACTGTTCGGGCCTTGTTATGATCTATCTCAATACCTTTCTTGTGTACCAAGAAGCCAATGAAGTTGTTAGCCGATACTCCGAACAAGCACTTGGCTGGATTCATTTTAAGGTTAAGAATCCTCATTCTTTTTCGCGCTTGTTCCAAATCGGCTAAATGATCTTTGAAGTTCTTAGACCTCACCACCACATCATCAATGTAGACTTCCAAAATCTTGCCGATCAAATCATGAAAGATAGTGTTCGTTGCCCTCTGATAAGTAGCACCAGTATTCTTCAGACCAAACGGCATAACTACTCACTCGTAAATGTCGAAGGCTCTTGGACACCTAAAAGCAGTCTTGTGAATATCCTCTTCGGCTACTGCTATCTTAATATAGCCAGAGTATCCATCCATGAATGTCAAAACACCATTAACGGCTGCCGAATCGACTAGCATATCGGCTATAGGCATGACGTATTCATCTTTGGGAGTGGCTAGATTTAGGTTCATGTAATCAATACATACCCGAACCTTATCATTCTTCTTCTTGACTGACACAATGTTTGCCAACCATTCCACATACCTAGCCGTTCTGATGAACCCGACTATCAGCAGCCGTTCAATCTCAGTATTAATTTAAGGCATCAGCTGAGGGTGATATCTTCTTAGTGGTTGTTTATAAGGTGTGAAACCTTCCTTAATTGGCAATCTATACTCTACCAACGTACGTGCCAGCCCATGCATCTCGTGATAATCCCACGCAAAACAGTCCTTATACCGCAGCAGAATAGTCATTCTGCTTTGTTTATTATCCTCCTTTAACAAACCACTAATATGTGTTAGGCGAGGGACTTCCTCAGTACCAAAGTTGATATCTTCCAAAGGATCCCGAGACTCAAAACTAGGCATAGCACTTCTGATGGGCGATTCCAGTTCCATCGACAACTCAATGTCATCGATCGCCAGTGTTGGTTCTCTGTTGTAGTCCTCTACCTGTGATGCCTCGACTACCCTTGCTTTAGAACTTAAAGCAGTCAGCCGATGCCACAGATCACGTATGATTTGGATCTCCTCAATCATTTAACTCTTCCAAGGTAAGTCGTGGTTTGGCTAATTGTTTTATTTCAAAACCTCATAATGTAAGATTGCAGTATTCCCAAGATTCTTCTTCATACTGCTCCACAACAGCTATGGGAGCCACATAGGGTGAATATAAGACAACCTCTAAGTTTTTCACCCCTACTTGAAATGGGCTATCATTCGACTGGGACGATTTCTATCTTGTCTCCTTCCGAGAAAATGAGATTTTGATGCATGGTGGAAGGAAGGCATCGGCTGGTGTGAATCTAGTCTCTGCCCAACAGGATGTCATAGGACGGCTTGCCATCTATCACAAAGAAGGCAGATTTAACCATATTAGGACTTACGGTGATTTCTGCTACTAAGATCCTCAAAGCTTCAGAGGCTTATCCCATAAAGTTAGCCATTTTCATATTAGTTGGGATGAGATCCTCCCTGGTTTTTTTGAAGCTTTTCAAAGTAAGCAGCGGCATCATATTCAACACAACCCCATTGTCGACGAACACTCGGCTGAAAGCTTTGCCGTTAATGTAAGCCTTAACATAGATGGGTTTGAGTTGTTTAACCATCTTCTCCTTAGGTGCACCAAATACAGTGCTCAAAGTGTCCCTAGCTGTGGTATCGACTAATGTCGCCCATTCAGTGTCTTCCACACACACATCGCCTTTTGGGCTGTCCAGCTTAGGGAGATCGGCCCAAAACTCTCATGGAATCAAGCTGACCATTTCAATGGCTGCCCAAATCTCATCGACTGAGTCTTGCTTAAATAATTCAAGGATAGAGTCTCCTACCCCATCCAATTCGGCTGACGAGAAGTTAATATCTTCCATCTCCTGGAGGCATATAAGAACTGGCAGAGGCTCTAATGCTTGGATCCTTTGTGCGACCTATGGAACCGTCTCGGCTAGGGATTCCTTCAGAATATTAGTCTCTCATCGAGGTTCCTATGTCGGGTTGTCATCATGCTCTATATTCAATTCTGGTTGGTCCAGAACTTTGCCTTCATGCAGCAATGTCTCCGAAGAGGTTGAGCCAAATGATCGTTCGATAGCCTCAGCTACGGCAGACTTAGGAATTTCCTACTTATCGACTGCCTCAGTGCTGGAGATCATGTGCAACTTTAGTTTCATTTTGCTCAAGGCCTTGGCACGCTGCATCCTTCTTTTCTGCGTCCTGGATATGACACCTGAATGTGCCTCTTTCTTTCCAGAATCCTGATTGATGAACCACTTTCCTTCCTCTATATTGGCGGTTGACTTAATCATTCTCCGGGATCTCAGTTGACCTTCATCCCTCACTATGATACGTAAGGAAGAAATGCCTTCTCTCACATTGAACTTAGCCACCCTTTGTTTAGTCATAGGTAGTGGTTCATCACCTATCTGGGGCACGCTTGGCTTCTCATCGACTGGCAACTATGATTGCCCGCCAAGCCTACTCCTGAGGTCTGTTGGGTCCATTTTGAATATATGGTACTATTTATGGGGTTCCTGAGTCATATGCTCTGGTTTATAAGGGCGGCCATGAAAACTGCTTCTAGCTGACTGCCTGCCCATGTCCTCATAGATGTCATGTGAGCTGCCTAGCCGATCAAACACAAAGGTCCTAGTGACCCCTTCTTACCAGTGGGCTTCTTTGGGACCCATATGGTTTTCATCAGCTGTTTTCCCTTGACGTCCTTTAATTGATCTGGCTTGGCAAAGGATACCATATATATCAGTACTGCGGGGAAGGGGTCAATATCAACAGACATTTCAAATATGCTTTTATCGGCTAGTTTGAACATGTTCTCCTTGATACCCTTTTGAATCGCCTTTCTGAAGACCACACAATTAGAAGTAGTGTGGCTATATGAATTGTTCCACTTACAATACTTCTTATCCTTGAGTTATTCGGCAGACGGAATCCTATGGCTATCAAGCAGCCGAATCTGTTTATCTTTAAGCAGATGATCAAAGATCTGATCTGCCTTTGTAATGTCAAATGAATAACTGACCATGTCATCAGCCGAACTCGTCTCCTTGCCCTTCGTAGCTTTCAGGACTGGGCAAGAGTAAACCTTACCCCTGACGATCTCGGCTACCATTGCGTCTGTCGTGTAATCGACTGACTCCAATTCAGACTCTTCTGCCTGAATAATAGCTACCAAATGGGACCCTCGGTTTTGGTTAACTCTTCTTTTCTTCTTCTTCTGGATATACTGCTCTATTTGGCTAGCCTTCTCAGCTAAATGGCTTAATTCGGAGCAGGATTGTCCCACTAATTTCTCCTTTAGCTGAGGATGTATGTTGTTGATTATCATGTGGACGCATTCTGATTCAGGGAAGTGTATAGTGTATTTCCCAACCTTTCTTCTGAACCTCTCGATATACTTGGTAGCTGACTCATCGACCTATTTCTTGAGATTCATCAAATCAGTTACAATGACTTGGGGCAAATAAAATCTATCATGGAAACAACATTCCATGTCGGCCCAACTCTGCACAGAGTCGGGGGCCAAGGATGAGTACTAGGCAAATGCTGTTTCGGCTCGAGAAACGGAGAATAATTACAGTTTGTGATACTCGTTCTAGACAACTTCTCCACATTGGGCGGTAAATCTGCAGATGTGCTTGATAGTAGATTTGCCGTCATCAATTGAGAAGGTGGCGAAATAGGGCATTTTGAAGCCTCTTGGAAATTGGGCTACCCGATCTACCCAATCGGGGTAGGGCTTCTTGTAAAAAAGGCATGTCTAAGGGTTTCAGTTGGATGCCAAAGTACCTCCTAATGGTATTCGCAATGGTTTCAGGGTTCATCAGCTGTGGCGTTCCCTGTCGATTGAGAATCGGCTGGTAGGCGTTCTGAACTAGAGGCCTCCATTCAACACCTTGTTGAACAAGGTTTTGAAAATTGTAGGTGTTCTGCTGGCCATTATCAACTGGTGGGGTATACCCCCATGGATATTGTTGGACATAGCAACTAAATCCTGCAACCTGAGCTCCTGGAACAGTCGACAAAACTTGAGGATAAGGTGGAACAGTAGTCCATGTCTGCTCTCCTCAGACATCAGCCTTTCTTAGAAAGTTTGCGCTTCCTGGATGGTATGGATTGACTACCGGTTGTGACTGCTGGAATGGTGTCCCGCTGTAGACAACGTCACCAAATAGCCTAGCAGGATCATACCAAGGGGCTATCGACTGCCAATTCGGCTGGCCAACATTAGTTGCCTGTACCGTAGGGCCATTTGCATAAGCGTAAGACATAACGGGCGGCAAACCATGGTGTTCGGATGCGTGAACTGGTCTCCGGGTCATATTGATCTGTCCATACTGCAGATTCGCTTGGTCGAGTGGCACAGCTTGCCCTCTAGTGTTTGGTGGCAACCATACAATAGACTAGTTACCAAGTGACTGGGCTTGTGTTCCTAGGTGTGCTATCGGCTGTACCTGAATAGGTACTGACTGATACACATTCGGTTGAGGAACAACACCTGGAGCCACAGTTGTATGCTGCACAGCGCCATTCGTCAGAGGGATAGCAAAACTAGCCGAACCTTCTCCTGGATACAGTCGATTGACTTCAAGTTTTCTCGCCTGCTGAACCTCATTATGCACCATTGGCTTAACAATGTCAGCCAATTGTTTAGAAAACTGGTACATAATGTCGTGGATACCTAAGTCAATCTGTTGTCTAATGAATGACGTAGTCATAACTGTTGACCTTCAGATTGACTAGGTTCACCCACAACTTAGGTTGATGGAGGAAGTGGAGGGGTATCAACCGATGTAGGCATACCTAAAGAAGATAGTGGTTCGTTGTTCCTTCTGGGAGGATTCTGTTTAGGATGTGGACTGGACTCTTGGTTCATTTTCTTACCAGACTTTAGGCGCATACGCCAAGTATGATCCTGACCTGGAGAATCAAACTTCGCTATGAGATCACCTATGGTCCCACCGGGCGTGCCAAATTTGTTTTCCTCCGAAGTGTTTTCCATTTTATCGGCTAGTGAAATCGGACGACAAATTGATTCCTTAACTAAGCAACTTGGGCCGGAAACGGAACTCTATTTTCCGGCAATAGGTTCCCCAACTACTCCAGAAAGCGTTAGGATGGTGATTGAGTAAACTAAGTGGTAAAAAATATAAATACAACTAGAGTGCAATAAAAGCGATAAATATAGAATGAAGATATGTAAAAATTAGTTTTTTGATTGATTATGTTGTTTTCTCTGTACAAATGATTCCTATATTTATAGTACATGAAAAATAAATGTGACCCCCTATGTTAGCCACCGAACTACCCACTAAATCCACTTGCCAACTATGAGGAGGTGGTGCCAATTTTTTCGCCTGGACCTCTAGCACGATCGACGACACTTCCTTCTGGCTGTTGCTGGTTGCTACCTTTTCTAGAAGGTCCTTTGACTTGGTCTTCGAAGCGTCCGAGTATGTGTGGGTCTCAGCCGTTCCTCGGAATTATGACTCGGCTAGGCTACTGTAATAGCCGATGATGCTTTTCTAGCCGATGGTAAGGACTAACAGATTCGGCTATGATTCCGCTAAGTTACTGACTTAGAATCCCTTTCCACCTTCAACTGCCACTTGATTCGGCTAAACACTTTTGAGTGTTAACATCATCGTAATTAGGATTACTAGAAGATGCACCCTTACCCCTATTACTCCTAGTACCTCTACCAGAAAAACGTCCACTTCTTTTCATTATAATTATGTAAATAAATAATTAAATATAATGAAATTAAGTACGATAATTAAAATTAAGTAACAATAATAATTTAAAGAAGGAACGAAGGTACCAAAAGTCGACGTAACGTCGACGCGTAATCAAGGTTGAAAATTGAAACTTTGCTCGATGATCTTCAAGTTAGTTGCCAACTTCACTCCCAATTTTTGGACTTTGATAGAAATTAACAAATAAAATATAATATTTAGTAGGCAATGTAGACTTGTAGAGAGAGAGAGAGAGATTAGAAAGATGGTATGAAGATTTGTGAGAAAAATGAGGTATTTATAGTTGAGAAATAGGGTTAAAGTGTAAATATACTAACTTAGGGGTTAAAAATAAATATTAAGAGGTAGGGGGATTTATGGGGTGGGTGGGGGTGTGAGGGGGGGGGATGACCGTTATAGCCTTTGCCAACGGCTAAAATAGAAATTGAGTCGTTGTGCAATGACTATTTCTGCAAAGGGGAGGGGGACGGGGCGGGATGAGCCCTAGTCCCGTCCTGAGTTCGATCCCCGACACCGCCATTTTTCATCCCATTTTTTTAATGAGGTCGGAGCGGGGCGGGGCAGAGAGGGTAGCGGGACGGACCGGGTCGGGATCAGACCGACCTGACCCACTGGACACCCTTAAATTAGTCTTAATTGTGACACTTGTGCTTACTTCTTCCATAAAATACTTGACATAAATGTAACTTTATGATCGATTTGATTTTTGATTTGACTGCTCTCTTTTTTGTTTTATAAGAGTTTAATAAAGACGACATTTACTGATTACATGAAACAGTTTGAAGCTCTTAATCCTTTTTAGGATCTCAATAACTATATTATATTATACTTTCTCCGTTTTACAATAAGTGATTGTTTATGTCTTTTTTTTTTTTTTTAAATAAGTGGTTCTTTAGAATTTCAAGAATATTTTAGATAGATTCTTCCAAATTTGCCCTTGTTTAAATAATCAACATTCATTAACTATATTCTCTTTTTTTAAGCATTAATTAGAAGTAAATTAGTAAAAGTACTCCTAAATTTTTAGGAGTGAACACTTTCTTAAGGGGTGTGCACAAGGTAAAATAACTATTTATTATGAAACGAAGGGAGTAGTATATATATCAACTGTGCATTTCTTTTTGTTTTTAATCTTCTAGGGTACTTTATCTTATTTTTTCTTTGAGTTGCGGATAATTACTTATCCCAAGATTTAGAGAGTGGATTTACTGCTTGTTTGTATGGTTTTTCATGTTATATTATTTCATAATGTATCGTATTGTGTTATAATGCATTATACGTATTATTTTGATGAATACAATATTTGAATAGATTATACCGTTTTTCATCTTTACATAATGTCACATATCAGTAATATAAAAAATAAACTTATAATATTATAAAGAGAAGTAGCATACCAAGTAAAATTATTATATAAAAAGTAGAGTAGAGAATATAATAAAATTATTAAATAATAAATAAAAATAAAATGAGAAAAGAATAAAATAACAATGCGATCTTACTAAATTTATCGTTACATAACAATGAATTTAATATCTCCGTACCACGTCATTGGGACAGGCCTGTAATCTTTAACCCAGAAGATACTTGGTCAAGAACGGAAAGCCACAAGGGAATGATAATTTGTCAAAACAAAAATCGTATCATATGTGTAAAAGGGTTAAAAAAGATAAAAGAGAATCGGCCAAGTGCGGATCCACCCTTTAGGGTGGGGTGACATGGCACCCGCTAGATTGATAAAATATTTATATACCTATGTTAAAATTTTCTTAAACTAGATTAAATTTGATCTTGTCACCCCTAGTTGCAAATTATCTTGAACATTTTCCAGCTCCCGTTTTTTCTTTTGTGCTTTTTATTTTCTTTGTCCCAGCCATTTTCCTTTTCGGCTATCTTCCAATTTTCTATTTATCTTTTTATTATTTATGTTGTCCTTTCCTCTATTATAATATTTTATCTGTGATCTCTAGTGAGAACACACAAAAAAGAAAGTTCAAAATTCCTTAAATTAAGCATTTTTCTGTGAATATTTTTCTTTCAAATAGAAAAAAATGGGTCTCAATGGGAGTTTTGGATTGAGATCAAAATTTATTTTTTTATAATCTCTTGTTTTTTTAAACCAAAATAAGTTCTTTTGTTATTACTCCTTCCGTCCATATTTACTCGTCTATATTTGACTTGACACACCCTTAATAAGCAATAAATTAAATAGTAATTTTTCTATATCACCCTAATTATTGTAACACATCAATGTTGGGAAATGAATTGAAGTACTTAAATAACAAGGATAAAATAGGTATAAAATGGTATATTATCTCTTGATTTTTAAAACTAAACAAGTAAAAGTGATAATTTATTTTTAGTAAAGTGGACAGAGGGTATATTATAAAAATTTGTGTTATTCTATAATTGTTAAATTCGATTTAAATCACTTTACTATTAAGTTGTGATGGAAATTTCGTAAGCATTACTTAGAAAAAACATGAAATTTATGATTTTGATTTTGATTTTTGAGAACTTGTAGTTTATCTAATTCTACATTTATTTATGGGGTGTAATTTACCTATTGAAGAACTTTTGCTATTTTTTTTATTTTGATTGGTGTAATTTCCTAAGATGTTATTTTACTTGTGCAAGTTCATAGTTTAATATACAGAAAAGATTTAAGTCCCTTGGTGAAAATATTGATTTTATTTATGTTGTTAATAGGTGTGGTGATTCCTTGTTTAAAATGCTAGTAATTATGTTAGTTTCTTGATATTTGAGATGTATTTTTCATAATTGCAAATAAAAAAGGCCTATTAAGTTGATCCGAATAAACTCAAAAGAGATAGACCCGATCCGAATACACGGTCCTAATAAATTCTATATTAATCATTACAAAATGTACATTACAAAAAATTATGGCACCTGCCACCTTCAAATTTTAGATCTGCCTCTGAGCTTTGACATGTCTGGCTGTGCAATGTATGTAAGTCACACCGCCATTTCTATTGATTGCCTTGTTCAATTTGCTTATTACAACCGGAAGCCGCAACCTCAAATCAAATGCATCAAAATCCCTGCTTCATCAAGCATCAGAAACACTTAGGAATTAGTATCATGAGATTTAACTTTTGAAAATGCTTCATGGCATCCACATATTAGAGATTATAAAAATTTATAAAGACAACAAAAGCAAGATGCTTGTCCAATTTTTGGAATTTGTATGTACAACAGTTTACTTGCAAACATCAATCACTAAGAATTTCTGTTCTATTACAACATATTCCCACTTTTAGAAGCGCATTCTTCTGTTTTCACCTTAGCTTGGTGGGGGCTAGAATGAGAATACCATCACCAGAGCCGAATCCAAAATTTTAAGTTTATTGGTTCTTATAGCGACCTCAAGTTAATAAACAATAATGATTGGGTTCACAGTTAAATATTTATTGATATTTAGTGGATTTTTTAATACATAGAGAGTTTGTGCAGTAGCTACTGAATTCACGTGAACCTGTAGGTTCCCCTTTAGATCCGCCCCATGAAGAACAACTTTTCCAACATCAGCAAGTGATCGAGGTAGTGTACATTTAACAAATATTCTTGAAATGTGTTAAGAGTCCCACATCGAAAATGGAATGGGAACATGGACTCCTTATATGGACTTGAACAATCCTCACCCTACAAGCTAGATTTTGAGGTTGAGTTAGGCCCAAGATCCATTCTTTACATGGTATCAGAGTCATGCTCATTCCAATTCTTTGTTCGTCGATGTTGAGCCCTCAAATTATAATGTTCACGCTCCAGTTAACGAGGTCTGGGTGTGCGGGTGTGTGTAAAGAGAGCTACATCGGAAATGGAATGGAACATGGACTCCTTATATGAACTTGCACCATACAAGCTAACTTTTTGGGTTGAGTTAGGCCCAAGATCCATTCTTTACAAAATGGGTAACTTTTTCAGCTTTTAGTACTCTATAGATATTCTGTTATTACACAACCATATTACAATGTTCAATGTCACTGCATTTGCTAGCATATGCATATGATCTTATTAATATTGAGTTTGATGTTGTGACATTTGATCCAACATATCTTCTGAAGTACTGATTTGAATACATAAAAAATGTTGGGACAAATGTCATAACATTCGGACCAACATCTTCGAAAAACAGTTTTGCCTTACTTCACGGAATGAAGTAATATTTTTGTAAATATTACTATGAACTAAAAATGACTTGGCAAGGTAAAAAAGAGTCGGTGAAAATGTGGGAAGAACGAGTCAAGGCTGTTGCTTTGCGTGAGGAACAAGTCAAAGATGTTAGAGGATTTTACTCCATGATCTTCTCCAACAAACACACCAGCTGCCCACCTTTTCCTCAACATTCTCAACGGATCGATGAGCTTTTCAAGGAAGACTCTCTACTATAAATAGAGATGCTACTATAGTGATCGACATCCAGAATCAGATTGCAAAAATACCAAGAGAGCTCTCGGAATTTCATCTCAAAAATCTGGATCACAAGTGTTGCATGAGTGTATTGACAACATTCTGTCCAACATTACAATTGATGTTTAGATTCTAGATTAGTTTTGTATGGAGCGATTGTAATGAGAGGTTGTCTATGTCTACTTAGTTAGATTTTTCAGTCATAAGTCATCTGCGACTTCAAGTTTTAATTCCTTTCTGTTTTTAATTGTAAATCTGTAAAGAAAGAAATTTGTACTTTTGTATATAATATATATATATAATACATTTGGTCATTGACCATCATAAGTTATATAATATATATAACTTATGAAAATTTAAATCTTTGTGTTCTTTAAATTTCGCTGCATTTACTCTTTAAAGTTTCTATTTTGCTAAGTGTTGTTAGTGGTGTCGGATGACATAATTGCCGACATTCGGAAACAGAATTGGCATTCGGTTTATTTTGTTTTGTTTTTATTTTCCATAGCGTTTGACACCTTTCAAGTGGTATCAGAGCCGTCACTTAACACAATAAGTGATTGGTCCTGTTGTCATAAGCTATGGATCCGGCAAATCCAATTATTGATAGGCTTCTTATATTAGATGAATTAAATTATGCCTATTGGAAGATTTACATACGTTCTCATATCAAATCAATTGATATTAGGGCATGTAGATCTATAACCAATGGGTATGTTGTTCCAATGTTGCCACCGGATGAGAAATGTGACATTCAAACCTGAATCTGAATGAACTACAGAAGAAACCTATAATGCTAGCTTTAACGAAAAAGCCTTAAATGCAATTTTTGGATGGGTTGATATGTATATGTTTAAACTCATTCAAAACTGCCCCACGGATAAGGATGCATGAGATACTTTACAAATTCATTGTGAAGGTAGCTCAAGTGTTCGTCGAACAAAGCTACGTCTGCTCATGAGTAAATATGAACGTTTAAGGATAGAAGAAGCGGATGATATTGAATTTTCTTTTGAAAAGTTGATTGACATCTCAAATGAATGTCAAGTGCTTGGTGAGCCATTAACCAAGACTCAACTTATTGAAAAGGCTCTCTGTTCTCTTTCTGAAAAGTTTAATTTAAAAATTTGTGCTATTGAAGAAGATCACAATCTTGCCACAAGACCTTCATACCTTGATGAACATACTCAAAACTTATGAGATGAACATTGAGAATCAAAAGGAATTGTATAAAAGCAAGAATGTGACACT
The DNA here is from genome assembly GCA_029783415.1 of Anisodus acutangulus. Classification (NCBI taxonomy): domain Eukaryota; kingdom Viridiplantae; phylum Streptophyta; class Magnoliopsida; order Solanales; family Solanaceae; genus Anisodus; species Anisodus acutangulus. The sequence goes on from CM056498.1 coordinate 13,824,593, forward strand.
TCAAGTTCAATCCTCGGAGAGTCAAATTGAAGAAGATGATGGTGCAAATATTGCCTTATTCACTTGAAAATTCAATTCGATAGCGAGGAAGTTCAACAATGAGAGAAATCAATCTAAACTTAAAAAGCACCAAAACCAAGTCTTCAATAAAAAGCCCACTAGATTCCTTCCAAATGTACAAAAAGAATATCAACTAAGAAGAACCAACTCAGATCGTACCAAATTTGATCCCAAACAAATTGAATCCGTGCAGTGTCATGCATGCTCTAGTTGGGGTCACTATGCTAACGAATGTGCAAACACTCTTAGAAAATTCGGTAAGAACCTATGGGTTTCTTTTAGTGATGATGAAGGACAAAAGGAAGGAGATTGTGAAATTGAAACACAAACAATGCTGACTACTATTTTCGAACAGTCTCTGTCAGATAATGAAGATGTTGTATACAATGTTGTCTCAGATGTCACGACATTTGCTCCAACATCAGAAACGACATTAACATCCTCAGCGACATATGAAAGGTATGAATTCTTTAACTATTCTGATGTTAATTGCTTTAGTAGTTCTATTTCTATTAGTGAGGCTGAGTGTATAGATCAAGTTGAATGCAAAAATGATATAATTAATGAATTACAAAGTATTTGTAAAGCCTTAATCATATAATCCAAACAACTTGACAAAAATATAAAATCTTTAACTCATGAGAATTTTGTATTAAAAGACATGATAACCCGACTTGAGGTTGCACTTACCAAAAATGATATTGAATTTGGTAAGATCCTTGCTAAATTGGATTTAGACGAGGCAACCTTCCGTAAGCTCAACACGGGGGCTTCAAAATTAAATGAGATACTCAACTTTAGTAAACCTTCACATGTAGGAATTGGGCACGAAAACTCTCTTAGAACCATATGTTCTAATCTCTTTGATAAAAATGAGAAAATATGCGTTGTAAAATAAAAAGGGATGAGTTATATGTTCTCATGTATGTCAAAGAATATGAAGTTTGTGTGTCATTACTGTAACTTCCCTGGACACTTAAAACCATATTATTTCAAACTTCAAGATTCAGTGAGCAAAATATTGCCTAAAATGTTGTCCAACATTTTGGATAACAATCGAAGCAATATTTTTGAGTCACAATGAAAAAAATGTTTTAAGAGAGTTTGGGTTCCTAAAGAATATAACATATAATGTTGCTAACTAACATTTCAAGTTCTTGGTACTTTGATAGTGAATGTTCTGGCCACATGACATGTACAAAAGGTTTTCTAAAGAACTATAAGTCATTCAATGGAGGAAACGTGACTTATAGAGGTGGCAATAAAAGCAAAATAATTGAAAAATGGATCTTGGATGTTCTTGGATTTCTAGCCTTAAGAAATGTCTTACACATTGAAGGCTTAACGACTAATTTGATTAGTATTAGTCAACCGTGTGATGACAATCTTGAGGTAAAGTTTAATAAGAATGCCTGTAAAGTTACGAATGAAGCAAATATATGTGTCATGACAGGTACAAGAACATGTGACAATTGCTATCTTGTCGTAAGACAAGAAACATGCAAAAATGATAAGATTGATGACACAACACTATGGCATCAATAGTTGGGACATGTCAACTACCGCAATTTAGTAAAATTGATCTCATATGAAGCGGTTAGAGGCATACCTAAACTTATCCATAAAGGTAAAACTGTTTGTGGAGATTGTTTGAAAGGTAAGCAAACCCGTGTCTCTCGTAATGTTGTCCAACATAACGGACAACATCTAGGTACGTCTCACCGTTTTCAATTGCTACATATGAATTTAATGAGTCCAATTGAAGTAGACAGTCAAGGAGGCATGAGGTATTCCTTTGTGATAGTAGATGATTTTTCTAGATATTCTTGGATATATTTTTTGAAAGAGAAATCACAAACGTTTGACATGTTTAAAATCTTGCACTCTAGAATTAGAAATTTATTCTATTCTCCTATTTTTCGGATTAGATCCGACCATGTAAAAGAATTTGAAAATAGTTCATTCACAAATTTCTGTGAGAAAAAGTGATTTTTTCATATGTTTTCTGCCGAAAAACTCCTCAACAGAATGGGGTTGCAGAACGGAAGAATAGGACATTGCAAGAAATGACTAGAATTATGCTTAGTTCTAAACACTTGTCAAAAGGTTTATGGGCAGAAGCCTTGAATACTGCTAATTACATCGCTAATAGAGTCTATTTAAGGCTAGGAACAAAGATGACACTCTATGAGATTATAAATGGAAAGAAACCAAACTTGCGTTACTTTCATATTTTTGGGTATATTTGTTATATTTTAAATGACAGAGATCATTTGGCAAAATTTGATTCTAAAAGTGATAAATGAATTTTTGTTGGCTATTCACAAAGTAGTCATGCTTATCGAGTATACAATATGAGATCTAGAACTATACAAGAGTCTGTAAATGTTATCTTTGATGATCTTTCTGATGTTTCAGGAAAAACTATTGAAAATAACATTGTAGATACATTGAAAAGTCCATAGATTGTAGAAGAATCGGATGTTGCCACAAATGTTGCCACACCTGGAGCAATATCCAAAACAGCAATAGAGACAACAGAGGCCACGGGTGAGGAGTCGAGTGCCAAATTGTTAGACCAAGTTCGTAGGGACCCCTCATCAAGGATTATGAAGAATCATCCAACGGGCCAAGTGATAGAGAGAGTTTGTGAAGGAACTAGAAAAAGAGGCAAAGAACCACTCAACTATGGAGAAATGGTAAGCTATGTGTGTATGTCAACCATATACCAAGAGGTTAGCTTTCTTGTTTTATATCTACATTAGAACCAAAGAATATTGTAGAAGCACTTAAAGATAATTTTTGGATACAAGCAATGCAAGAAGAGCTTGAACAATTTTCTCGAAATGAAGTCTGGGACTTAGTTCCACATCCAAATAATACAAATGTAATTGGAACTAAGTGGATTTTAAAAAATAAATCAGACGAATCAGGAATAATTGTTAGAAACAAAGCACGTCTAGTTGCACAAGGTTATACTCAGGTTGAAAGAATTGATTTTGATGAAACCTTCGCACCTGTAGCTAGAATCGAATCAATTAGACTTTTACTTGCTATTGCTTGTTGTCTGAAAATTACTTTACACCAAATGAATATAAAAAGTGCCTTATTAAATGGTTATCTAGACAACGAGGTATATGTTGAACAATCAAAAGGATTTGAAGATCCTTACCATCCACACTATGTGTACAAGTTCAAAAAAGCTTTGTATGGATTGAAACAAGCCCCTCGTGCATGGTATGGTTTTTTAACTAACTTTCTTTTTGAATTTGGTTTTAACCGTGGCAAAGCTGATCGTACCTTATTTTTAAATGACATGGTGTAGATATTGTTATTGCTCAAATCTACGTGGATGACATAGTCTTTGGATCGACTTCTCAGTCGTATCTAAATTCATTTGTTGAAGCTATGTCATCAATATTTGAAATGAGCATGATTGGGGAATTAACTTTTTTCTTAGGCTTGCAGATAAAGCAAAGTGAAGATGGAATTTTCATCTCTCAGAGTAAATATGCCAAGAATCTAGTTAAAAGATTTGGTTTGGAGAACGCTAAACAGATGAAAACGCCAATGGGTTCATCGCCGAAGGTATGTAAGGATAATGTTGGTGAAAATATCAACCCTACATTATATAGATCTATGATAGGTAGCCATCTTTATTTTACTGCTAGTCACCCGGATTTATATGTTTAGTATTTGTATTTGTGCACGTTTTCAAGCATGTCCTAAAATATCCCACTTAAATGTCATGAAACGTATTAGTCGATATGTTGCTGGCACATGTGAGTTGACAATTTGATATTCCAAAGACACTAATCCTAACTTAATAGGATTTAGTGACTCGGATTGGGCTGGAGATGTGGATGATAGAAAAAGTACAAGTAGATGATGTTTTTATCTTGACAATAATCTTGTTTCATGATATAGTCGTAAACAAAACCGTGTCTCATTTTCAACTGTTGAATCTGAATATGTAGCAGCTGAAAGTTGTTGCTCTAAAATAATATGACTAAGACACATGTTAGACGACTATGAATTTACTAGCAACATTTTGATTTTGTATTGTGATAATTTGAGTGCTATAAATATTTCCAAAAATCCAATTCAGCACTCACGTACAAAACATATTCATATTAGACATCACTTTTTAAGAGATTTAATTGAAAAACAGCTAGTTAAAATTGAACATGTTTACACTCTTCATCAACTAGCTGATATTTTTACAAAAGCTTTGGACCATGAGAGATTTTCTAGTTTGAAGAAATCTCTTGGTCTTTGTAATCTCTAAAAAGAAGACATTTTTGGTGAATGTCGGCTGGAATGTTGTCTAACATTCAGGTGACATTTACATATGTTAAATCACTAACTGATTATTCTTGTTGTATAGTGCATAACTTTTGATCACACAAGCATGATCCTTTAATAAGAATATGTTATAAATGTTATATCGTTCTCTTTTTCTGATATATATATATATATATATATATATATATATATATATCATAAAAAGAGAGTATCAAAATAAGGCAAAACCTTTATAAATATTTGGCAACTGTGAAAAATGGGCAAAGCCCTTGAAACAATATTATTCCTATTCTATAGGAGCATCGAGTGCTTCAAAAGAAATTTGAGAATACTAAATAAGTATTCTTATTTTTTACACAAAAAAATCTTTTGTATGTATTTTATGATTAGATCAAGGACACGATGGAGAAATGTTACATTGATCCAGTGGTGAAATTTATAAAATACGTATAAAACGTGTCTTGATTTGTTGCCAAAATGAAAAATTCTTGAGGGATCAAAATACTTGTGCGGTCCAAAATGTTGCCAACATTATTGTTGACATTTTCAGAATGTGATATATGTTGGAATGTTGTTCTTATCCGATCCTTGAAATATCATATCCTACTCCCTATTATATGCCTTGTTTACAGGAATCTGTAAATTCAAAATGATAAGATTATATTTTATTCCTACCGTGATGTTTATCCCAATATTTTAGGTGTAAGTTATTATGTAAAAATGAAACACCTAAAACTAAGAGATTTTTGTTGCTAAGAAAGATTAGTCATGTATATAAATATTTCTCTCATTTGCTATCATTTTTGAATTTTTGAATTTTCCCATAAAATAAATAAATAAAAAGGGGAAAATCACATCAGGTATACATTCTCTTACCCGATGAAATCATCAAATCAAACTCCAATCTCAATCTCAAAACCCTCTCCTTAAGCTTCACTTATGGAAATCACTCAAATGTTAGAACAAAGATCAACCAACATTCCACCCAACACTCCCATGAGCATTAGCCATTCATCAAAATTAAAAAAACCCAAGCATAATACCCCTCAACAACCAGGCATATCTTCTTTCTCAAATCTACCTGAAAACCAGTGTACTGCAATAGTTCTTTGAGGCGATGATGACCCTCTAAATATTAGTTATATGGGAGATAATAACAACCCTATAGATGTTGATCAAACTTTTTATTTTTCATCTTTGGGTAAAAGACCAAGGTCCTCTACATTTCCTACTCATCGGTCGAGTAGGATGTTTGAGAAAACAGTCCATGAAGGTTCAAGCAGCAAAAGAACTAAACCCTCTTACTCGAGCAGTGCTAGTGGTGATTCGGACTATGTGTTCTCAACTGAGGAAGAGGAAAGTGAGGAAGTACCATCTGCTTCTGAACAACCCATCATGTCTCAATAAAATGAAGAAATCTATGATGAAACTCTCCTAAAACAATTCTTAACTAAGGGGTTCCCAGGAGTACTAGAACAAGGGCTGATACAAATGTTGCCACTAATGCTACAATATCTCACACAATATTTCAGCCAACATCTGCAGAGGCACATACAACAACATCCTCCAACAATACCAAATTCGAGAGTTCGGCCATGTATGATTCAGATATTGAGGTAAGTGCTTTCTCAAAAAAATTCTATTCTAAAGCTAAATACGATAAATGGGACTGGTACAAGAATATAGTAATTAGACATGAGAAAGTGTTAGATATTACTTCATGTACTGAATATGGCTTGATAGAATTCCTCAAGGATAGACAACTTTTCAAAATTGTCACAGAAAAAGAACCCTATGTTGATGAAGTGATTAGGTTGTTTTATGCTAATCTGAGTCCTGTTATAGAGGATGTCACCTCAAAAAAAATTGGGAGGTATATCTCTATAACAAGATTTATCAGTTTACACCCTCTATTATAAATCAATGTATGAGTCTTGATGCTGAAGAGAGAGTTAGAGATGCAGAACATGTGATAGACAATAGGAATCAAGTGATTGAATACCTCACTGGAGGTATAATGAAAAAGTGGATTCCTAGATGCCCAACTTCAAAACTAATTGCCTTATTTTCAACCCTCTACATAATTGCTATTCACAATTGGCTTCCTTCCTTAAATGAGTCAGTTGTGACATCTGAAAAAGCTTCCCTATTGTTTAAAATTGGGAAAGGCTTAAAAGTTAATTTTGGAAATATGATCTTTTATCAAGTTGCCAACTTGGCTGAAAAAGAATCAACTTCAATCCTTCCATATCCCTCTATGATCTACAAAGTATTAACAACCCAAGGCTTTGAGCCTAAGAGAGATGACATTTTAGGGAAAGATCCTGAGTTGTATACTATAAACAAAGCAATTTTAAAGAGCAAAGAAAGAGTTATTGACTTATCTTGGAAGAAGGAAGCAGAATGTGAGAATGTTGCCAAGAATGTCACCAACATTCAGGGGAACACTGGTTCAGTACAGCCAACCATGTCAACAGACTGGCTAATGGGTCAAATAGTAAAAATAACCAACAAATTTCAGAGGTTGATGCTACCAGAGATGCCTTGGTTCAAGCCAGAGACCATTTTTTGCTATTACTTTCTTCACAAAAAGGGGGAGATGCTTCTGTGCAGGGGGAGCAGGGGGAAGAGGTTGAAGGTGCACATGTTGTTGTTGTTGTTGTTGTTGTTGTTGTTGCTGAAGAAGAAGCTGTGCAAAAGGAAGAAGTTGTTGGGAAGAAGGTGCTGCTGAACAGGCTAAGGCTGAGGGCTGACGCTGAAGCTGTTATGCAAAAGTAGAAAGCTACTGGAAGCTGCTGCTGCATAATGAGCCAGGAAGAAGCGGGTTGATGTGCTGCACCATGAGCTTTTAATGTTAGGTTTATGATTGTTTGGATTATGAACTGTTTTTTTTTGTTTTGATTAATGGTTGATGCGGATGTTTATTTTTGACAATGATTTATTCTGACAATGGTTTTTTTTTGTGTTATTTGATGATATGTATATATATATATATATATATATATGTGTGTGCATATATAATTTTCTAATCCTATGACTTGGTATACATTAGTATACACAAGTTTTACTTGTATGTCATCATAGGTTAAGGGAGAGCTTGTCAGTAATCACAGGTGTTGGACAACATTTATGATAATGCACTAAGTCATTTGTACATCTTGTAATGTTTTGTGAAGAAAGGCAAAAAAGGGGAGATTGTTAATGTTGGGTTTGGTGTTGTGACATTTGATCCAACATATCTTCTGAAGAACTGATTTGAATGCATAAAAATGTTGGGACAAATGTCATAACATTCGGAACAACATCTTCGAAAAACAGTTTTGCCTTACTTCACGGAATTAAGTAATATTTTTGTAAATATTACTATGAAGTGAAAATAACTTGGCAAGGTAAAAAGGAGTCGATGAAAATCGTGGGAAGAACGAGTCAAGGATGTTGCTTTGCGTGAGGAACAAGTCAAAGATGTTAGAGGATTTTACTCTATGATCTTCTCCAACAAACACACCAGCTGCCCACCTTTCCTTCAACATTCTCAACGGATCGATGAGTTTTTCAAGGAAGATTCTCTACTATAAATAGAGAGGCTACTACAGTGAATCGATATCCAGAATCAGATTGCAAAAATACCAAGAGAGCTCTCGAGATTTCATCTCATAAATCTAGATCACAAGTGTTGCCTGAGTGTGTCGACAATATTATGTCCAACATTACAGCTATTGTTTAGATTCTAGATAGTTTTGTATGGAGTGATTGTAATGAGAGGTTGTCTATGTCTGCGTAGTTAGATTTTTCAGGCAGAAGTCATCTGCGACTTCAACTTTTAATTCCTTTCCGTTTGATCTTGTAAATCTGTAAAGAAAGGAATTTATACTTACGAAAATTTAAACCTTTGTGTTCTTTAAATTTCGCTGCATTTACTCTTTAAATTTATTGTTTTGCTAAGTGTTGTTACTGGTGTCGGACGACATAATTGCCGACATTTGAAAACATAATTGACTTTCGATTTATTTTGTTTTGTTTTTATTTCTCATAGTGTTTGACACCTTTCAGTTCTAAACAACTAGCATAAACTAACCTTATCTCGGCCCGCAAATGTTCGATGTCACTGCATTTGCCGGCATATTAGCGAATTTCACTGATATCAACCCCAAAAATATCTGGAAAACACTAAGGACTTGTAAAGAATGTAACAAATTGAAGCATGAAATAAATAATCATGACATATTTCATGGATACTCAAGATCTGGATTTTGTTGCAAGCAAAAAATAGTTTTCACTCCAAGGCCGCGAAGCTTGTCCACATCCTTATTAGCCTGTCATTATGTTGGAGTGAAAAAAGGTCAAAAGATCACTTCTGGAAAAGGATAAGTAAAATATTGGTGAAATACATCGACGGCCCCTTAGAATTGTCACTATATTTCATTTTTACACTTGACCTATCGCCTGTTCCGATTGAGTTCTGAACTCATGATAAAGTGTTCCTATTAGACACTTCTGACTCTTTGGAAAAGTTTTTGCGTGTGTTCTTAAGAGCCCATTACATAAATAATTTTAAGTGGTTGTCGACGTATTCAGCCTAAAAAGTTCAAAAACAACAAAAACGAATCACTCAAAACCTGTAGACGTGAACCAACAATCAAATCTGGATGGATGAAGTTGTAGGTCATTCCTAACTCATGCCTATAGGTTAAGTCTGCATTAAGAAAGTTAGCGACAATATGAGTGCTATACATAGTAGTTAGATACAAAGGAGGAGCCAAGATTTGAAGTTTATGAGTTCAGAATTTTATTCTTTTTGAGTGTCGAGTTTCAAATTAATAATTTATATATATTCAAATTCTACAGATTTTTTAAGACAAATAAAAGGTCAGAATTAAAGCTACTGGGTTCGACTGAAGCCGTAACTGAAAGCCTAGCTCCGCCCCTGGTTATGTAACGGGACTATGTGCAAAATTTTCTGATCAATTACTAAGTTATAGTGCATGTCATTAAGTTAGATTGATCCAAAATTAGTTATGATAATACAACTGAATCATGTCTACATGGAGCATATTTGATTTGCAATTTTCTAAGGTAAGGATGTTCTTCAATGAAAGGGGAGGCAAGAAGGAGAAATAAACAAAAGTATATTGTAGAAAAAGATCACCCATAGCTTAACACATTCAGCTAGCATGTAATTTAGAATGTGTTTGGTATGGAAAGAAAATATTTTTCAAAATAATCTCCCTTGTCTCTCTACCTTTATAAGGTAGGGATAAGGTTTGTGCATACACCGCCCTTCCCAGATCCCACTTTGTAAGATTACACTGGGTTGTTGTTGTTGTAATGGCCCTCGTAGTAGTAGGAAAAATAAGTATCATAAATGACAATGTAACATTCCATTCCTCCCTACCACATCCCAGCCGCACCCCTTATAGCCCTACCTCCACCACCCCCTACCCCCTATCCTAGCCGAACCCTTATAGTGTTTGCCCATATTATACATAAATATATTTTGGGGCAATATTTCTGATTACTTACCAAATAGCAAAAAAAAGTAAGAGAACCACTTATTTTTTAGGAAAACATTTTCTTTCGTACCTAACACACCCTTAGTCTCGTAAATTTGAGGAAACTAATAAGTTTTTTTCTTTAGATAAGTCAGGATACTTATACATTTAATAGCTTTCCTATTCACATTGAGAAGACGTGCACCAGAAAGATCCTCAAATTATAGTTTACAAAATTCAAAATGGTGTAAGAAAGGTAGACTAATCAGCTTCAGATTTTTCCGCTGTTGTACCATCATCCTTCTTGGTTCTAGACTCAAAACCGATACTACCTAAAAAGAGAATAAGCTAATTAATAGTACCATTTCACAAATGAATTTTGGAAAATATTTGTCAACTAAAATTAGTTCTCTGTAAAAATGAGGAAAATGACTTTGTTGGAAGTCGGGAAAACAGATGTGTTTCACATTGATTGTCTCCTCCTCACCCTCCAACACACCACACCCCCGGTAGCCCCACACTCTAATCACCACCCTACCTCGTAGTGTTTGCTTAAATTGTATATAAATATTTTTTGAATAATATTTTTTACTTACTTACAAACATCAGTAAAGAAGTAAGAAAACCATTTATTTTCTACATAAAAAGGAAATACCATATACACTCTAAGTATATAGTAAATACGTCAACCTCAAAGAAACTTTTATATGAAAGCAAAAATCTTGAAGACTATAAACTTGTTTGGCCAAGCTTTTGGTAAGATAAAAGTGCTTATTTTTTAAAGTTGGGATGTTTGTCCGGGAAAAAATAAGTATTTTTAAGTAGTAATAAATTGTTTTTCATAAGTAGAAAAAATATTATTTTCTATATATGCATTTTTAACATAAATTATTATTCAAAATACTTTGTTGAGAGACAATTCTGATAAAAAAAATACTTTCAAAATAAGCAAATTTTAAAAGTGTAGCCAAACTAGTTATCAACAGATTTTGCCATCACCTGCAAATGACTCAAAAATAAAAAATGAAATGATATTCTGCAATATTGATCACAATTCACAACCAATAGCTCTTACAAATTAATACTCTCTCCCTTTCGAGTTATATGACATTCTCTCTATTTTAGCACATTAAGAAATGATTTTTATAGAAATGTTTACATATATTTGTATATTTATAGTGTTCGGCCAGCTTGTGTGCATCTACTTCTCGATTAGTTTCACGAGGTATCTGCTAACTCTCATCGGCATAGTACAGTATAACTCTGTCTATTAAGACTTAGACAGATAGAATGATGTAGTATTTGTACCTCTGCTAAAATTTAAACGTGAAACTTCATATGTGTTTTCTCTATCAAACAAGTTTTTGTTATAAATTTGTCTTTGGCGGAAGTTGCGTCCAACCATCTTTAATGGCTTAAACACTAGTGTTCCGCATGTTGGAAACTTCGGTTCTTCACACGTGCATAATATACTAAGTAAGTAGATGACCGTAGGGCCAAGGATCGTCAAATTTCGTTGAGAAATGAAAGAGATATTGGTCCACGGAGTGAGGTGTTTGAAGCATGGAAAAAAGGTGGTAAAGACCAATCCTCCCTCATCGGTGGGGGAAGAAAGATTTGTTTAGTTTATAAGTCTCAAAGTTGGCTTGGGGTTTGGGACCCCAAGGGGTATCCCATGTGTTAAAAGGAGGGAGGACCTAGATGTGCTTCGGTTCGAGGATAAGCCCACACGCGCGCCGCCGCCGCCCGCCGGTCTCGGGTCGTGGGTCGTGGGCTAATATTATCTTTTTAGATCAGAATTGTTTCATATTTACAGTTTTGTCCCTGAAGTTTCAATTAAGTCAAAATTGGGCAGAGAACTTTGCTATTGGTTTTTGGAACGTCAACCAGCCTTAATATGCACTCAATTCAGTCATTTATTTTGGCTGAATTACTCTCCCTAAAGGCCAATTCGTTGCACATCAATTCACCATTTATTTTGGTGAATTACTACATTCATAATTGCCATTACTTGGCCAGTAACAATAATTATGTGGGCAGTTGGTAAGTCCTCTCCTTCAACTATATAATGGAGCCTTTGCACAATTGTTGAGACACACAGAAACATACAAACGAATCAGATTCTTCTCACTATCTTCTAGCATCATTTTATTACTAAAAATTCTTCAAGGTAGCACTTGAGTATCCTTTGCTCAATTGTTCAGTTGCTGTTTTATCTTGGGAGACTATTGTCCAGAACGTAGAAAGGATACATACGGGACAATCTTGTCTTAAAGACGGAGTGTCATCACTCGACTCAGCATATCAAAACTGTTCCAGTTTCTTGTTTAAGTTCATTGAAATTTCAGTTTATTATAATTTTATTGTGTTGTAATACTTAGCAGTTACTCATTTCCGTTTCCTGCACCATTGTAAACAATAATTTAAGACAAGATTTTGCTTCCTGTAACTGCTGCAACATGAGTGGAAACACTGTTGATGCCGCTGCCGCTACTGTTGCTAATCAAAGCAACAATTCTGCCTTCCCTGCTGCTGCCGCTACTGTTCAAGGCAACAACTCATATGCTTTCCCCACTGCTGCCCAAGGCACGTCTACTGCTTTTGCTGCTCCACCCTTCGCATTCCACCACGAACGCCCTGAAAAATTCATGGGCTCAAACTTTAAGAGATGGCAGCAGAAGATGTTGTTATACTTGACTGTTATAGGAATAGCACGTTTCCTAACAGAAGATCCTCCACAAGCTGGAGATGGAATGGACCCCTCACCTTCTGAAACGGGTGAAGGGGGCCTAGGAATGCATGTTATTAATGGCATGAAGATGGTTTTTGATGCATGGAATCATAATGATTTTATGTGTAAGAATTACATACTGAACTGCTTGGCAGACCCTCTCTACACGGTACCGTTGGCACTGCCAAAGAGCTGTGGGAAAAACTGCAAAAGAAGTACAACGCACAAGATGCAGGTACTAAAAAGTTCATTATTGGGAAATTTCTAAAATTTCAAATGGTGGATAGTAAGACAGTGATGTCCTAAGTCCAGGAATTCCAAATGATTCTACATCACCTGGATTTGGTAGGAATGAAACCAAATGAGCAATTTTTGGTTGCATCGCTGATTGAAAAGTTACCTCCTTCGTGGAATGAGTTTATGAGTTACTTAAAGCTCAAGACAAGGGAGATGACCTTTGAAGAGATTATTATCAAACTCCAAATTCAGGAAGATAATAAGAAGGCCTTGCGTAGGGGTAAACAACTTGCTGAGGCAAAGGCAAATCTGGTTGAGGCCAAAGGGAACCCAAGCAAGAAGCGGAAGTTCTAGAAAGACGGCAAGACCCACGCAGCGGAGATGTTCAGAGGTAATTGTCACCACTGTGGGAAACCTGGTCATAAGATCAAGGAATGCCGCAAGCTCAAGACTGAGCAACAACAGAAAGCCAAGGCTAAAGGCAAGGCGCATGCTAACGTCGTCAAGGACACGCTCCTAGATGACATGATTGAGGAGTTCTCAGCAGTGGTGCTTGAAGCAAACCTGGTTGAGAATCCCATACAGTGGTGGATGGACACAGGTGCTACCAGACACATCTGTTCCAACATAGATGCATTCTCCATGTATACACCGGTCAACGACAAGAAGTTGTTCATACAATGCTTCGTCTAACGTGCTGGGGGTAGGAAAGGTGGTCCTGAAGATAACTTCTGGAAAGGAGCTCACTCTGAAGGAAGTGATTCATGTCCCTGAGATTAGGAGAGATTTAATTTCAGGACCTTTATTGGTTAATATTGGTTTTAGGCTAGTATTTGAATCCAATAAATTTGTACTCACTAAGAATGACACTTTTGTGGGGAGAGGCTTCGTTTGTGAAGGCCTCTTCAAAGTCAATGTCATGTCTGTAATGCGTCCAAGTAATAAAGTTGAACCTTCTTCTTCTTTGCTTGAGTCTTCTAATTTATGGCATCATAGATTAGGACACGTTACTTACAAGTCCATCCAACAGTTGGTAAAGTTGGAGTTGTTGCCGTCTATCGACGTAAACCCTCAACATAAGTGTGAGGTGTGCATAGAGGTAAAACTCACAAAGATTCCTTTTCGATCCGTCGAAAGAAATACCGCTCCTCTAGAACTTATTCACACAGATATATGTGATTTGAAGTTTGCACAAACTAGAGGGGGGAACAAGTACTTTGTGACATTCATTGATGATAGCACAAGGTATTGTTACCTTTACTTGTTGAAAAGTAAGGATGAAGCCTTTGAAGCGTTCCGACGTTACAAAGCAGAAGTTGAGAACCAACTAAGCATGCAAATTAAATCAATTCGTAGCGATAGAGGGGGAGAATATGTAGCGTCATTTGAGGAATATTGTGCCCAATCAGGCATTGTTCATCAAACGACGGCTCTATACTCACCCCAATCAAATGATGTGGTGGAATATAAGAATCGCACATTGAAGGAAATGATGAATGCCTTGCTCATCAATTCCAGTCTTCCCTAAAACATGTGGGGAGAAGCCGTCCTTACCACTAATACGATTCTTAACAGAGTCCCACATAAGGGTAAAGACAAAACTCCATATGAATCATGGAAGGGAAAGAAACCCACCTATAAATATTTAAAGGTATGGGGTTGTCTAACAAAGGTTGAAGTACCCAAGCCAAAGCAGGTCAAGATTGGGCCTAAGACTGTAGATTGCATATTCACCGGATATGCAAATAACAATAGTGCTTATCGCTTCTTAGTGCATAAGTCAGATATTCCAGATATCCACCAGGGTACAATCATAGAATCAAGGAATGCTCAATTCTTTGAAGGTACCTTTTCTAGAAAGGAAAAAGACATAACCTCTCACAAACGAAGTTATGAACAAAGCTCTAAAAAACTGGGAGTCGTTGATGGACCAGATCTAGATGATTCAGATCTAGAGGATCTCGAGGTGGCTGAATATCCGGAATCTAGTGTTCTATATTCTCAGAACTTGGAGACTCCAAAGATGGATCTAAGACGAAGTAAAAGGGTCAGGAAGGATAAATCATTCGGTCCTGACTTTGTAGCTTATATGGTTAATGATGAACCAAGGACAATTGCTGAAGCATTGTCAACTCCAGAGGCACCGCTCTGGAAAGAAGCTATTGAGAGTGAAATAGGCTCCATTCTGCATAACCATACTTGGGAGTTGGTTGATCTTCCTCCGGGAAATAAACCATTGGGGTGTAAATAGATACTCAAACGGAAATATAAAGCAGATGGGTCTATAGATAAGTACAAGGCTAGGTTGGTAGTCAAGGGCTATCGGCAGAAAGAAGGTCTTAACTACTTTGACACGTACTCCCCGGTATCTCGGATGACATCCATATGGGTATTCATTGCGATCGCAGCTTTGCGTGACCTTGAGATACATCAAATGGATGTCAAGACAGCCTTCCTAAATGGTGATTTAGAAGAAGAAATTTATATGGACCAACCCGAGGGGTATATGGTTCAAGGGCAAGAGAAGAAAGTCTGTCGGCTTGTCAAATCTCTGTACGGGCTGAAACAAGCCTCGAAGCAATGGCATGAAAAGTTTGATAGTACTTTACTATCAAATGGTTCTCCATTAACGAGTGTGACAAATGTGTCTACACAGAATGTAACTCTGACTCGTTCGTCATGATTTGCCTGTATGTAGATGACATGTTGATCACATGAAGCAGTCCTAGGGTAATTAATCTTAGAGACTAAGAACATGTTTAAACAATGATTCGACATGAAGGATATGTGTATCGCAGATGTCATCTTAGGGATTAAAATCTAGAAGACGTCTGACGGACTGGTCTTATCTCAGTCTCACTACATCGAGGATGTTTTGAGAAAGTTCGAGATGTTTGACAGTTCATCGATAAAATCACCAATGGATACAAATCAAAAGCTTGATAAAAATCATGGTGCACCCGTATACCAGGAGCGATATGCACAGGTGATCGGTAGTTTGATGTATATAACAAACTGCACCCGACCTGATATTGCTTATGCAGTCAATAAGTTGGCTAGGTTTTCCCGTAATCCGAGTGATGATCACTGGAAGGCATTGAATTAGGTATTACAATACCTGAAACACACGTTAACTTTCGAGTTACATTATTCGAGATATCCAGCTATACTAGAGGGGTACAATGATGCAAACTGGATATCTGATATAGAGAACACCAAGTCCACCAGTGGGTATGTATTTACAATTGGTGGTGGGGCTGTGTCTTGGAAATCCTCTAAGCAAACTTGCATCGCCCGATCCACAATGGAATTAGAGTTTATCGCTTTAGACAAAGCAGGAGAAGAAGATGAGTGGCTTCATGACTTCTTAGAGGATGTTCCGTGTTGGAACAAACCCGTACCTTCTGTAATGATCCACTGCGACAGCTAGTCAACTCTAGGAAGGGCACGGAATGCTATGTACAATGACAAGTCTCGTCATATTCGACGGAGGCATAAGACCGTTAGGTAGCTGATCACCATGGGTATAATATCCATTGATTACATAAAGTCAAAGGATAATATAGTAGACCCACTGACAAAGGGCTTATCCAAGGATCAGATGTTCTGCCTGTCTAGGGGAATGGGCTTAAAACCCAAAGTATAAGGACCAATACGGTTGTAACCCAACCTTACTGACTGGAGATCCCAGTAATTTGGTTCAATGAGAAAACTAAGTTGTAAAGGTTCAGTTGATCGCTTCAGTGGAAGCATGAGCACTTCGGATAGTGATTTCTATAAAGAAACACCAAATCCAAAGCCGTTCCCTCAATAGACGTTAAGTGCTATCTGTAGTATGGGTAAATGTTAAGTTTTCAAAACCTTTAATGATCTTCAACAGTCGAGGTTAGGTTTGGGGAAACTTTTAATGGTTCCTAACGCTCTTGAGTGGGGTATAGCAGGATACCTTGTAGGAGACCACCTATTTAAGTGCGAAGACAGGCCGCCTCAAATGAACGCACTTAAGAATCCAAGAAGTTGTCCACAGCCACAACGGACAAAACATTACGAAGAAGAGAGTAAGGGAATTTGTTGTGTTGGTACTATTGACTTGGCTTACATTAAAAATTGACGGTTCAAGACATCACGTTCACTGCGCAGTAAGTAAGTCCGATGGTATTTAACTATGGAAGGTTCAAAGCTGAAGCTACCTCTTCTTATGCAACATCGGTCCGCTGAAATATTGCTGGGAAAAGGCACCATGTGAGTGCACCAAAATCTCTTTCAAGAGGGGATTGTTGGAAATTTGCCTTTGGCGGGAGTTGCGTCCAACCATCTTTAATGGCTTAAACACTAGTGTTCCGTATGTTGGAAACTTCAGTTTTTCACACGTGCATAATCTACTAAGTAAGTAGATGACCGTAGGGCCAAGGATCGTCAAATTCATTGAGAAATGAAAGAGATATTGGTCCACGAAGTGAGGTGTTTGAAGAATAAAAAAAAGGTGGTATAGACCAATCCTCCCTCATCGGTGGGGGAAGAAAGATTTGTTTAGTTTATAAGTCTCAAAGTTGGCATGGGGTTTGGGACCCCAAGGGGTATCCCATGTGTTTAAAGGAGGGAGGACATAGATGTGCTTCGGTTCGAGGATAAGCCCACACGCGCGCCGCCTCCCGCCCGTCCCGTCCGGTTCGGTCTCGGTCTCGGGTCACGGGTCGTGGGCTTCTTCTGATATTATCTTTTTATACCAGAATTATTTCATATTTACAGTTTGGTCCTTGAAGTTTCAAGTAAGTCAAAATTGAACGGCGGTAGCGGCGGCAAACGACAGTGACTGAGAGTGACCGGCAGTAGCGTCGGTGGTGGCAGTGGTGGTATGCAGAGACGAAGATGCTTGGTCAGTGGTAGCAGTACGACTGAGTTCTGTGAGTATGACGGGGGAGATGCCGAACTCGTCTAGAAAGGTATAGTTCGTGTTTTGGAATTTTTGGATGTTTGCAAATGGGAATATTATCTCGTTGAACGTAACGTGATGAGAGACGTGGATTTTACGAGTGGATAAATCATAGCACAGATAGCCCCTATGATTAGAAGGAATACCTACGAAGACACACGGGGTGGTACGAAGTGCTAATTTATGAGGAGTTGTGGAGGCAAGATTCGGGTAGCACATGCAACCGAAAATTCTAAGGTGGTCATATGAGGGGATCCGATGGTAGAGAATTTCGTGGGGGGTTTTGTTGTGAAGAGTACTGGTATGTTAAATATTAAGGATATATTATATCATTTTGACTGCATAGACCTAGAACGATGGGGGAGAGAGAGATATGAGAAAGAAAGGTACGAACCATGATGTTGATAGTACGGAGGATTCGTTCGGCTTTTTCATTTTGGAGTGAGGTGTGGGAACAGGAGAAACTGAAGACCATGCCATTATTGGTGCAAAAATTATGAAACACAGAATTATTAAACTCACGACTGTTATCACATTGGAATGATTTGATGGATTTTTCAAATTGTGTTTTGATAAAGTTATGAAACTCAAGAAACTTGGTATAGACTTCAGACTTGAACTTTAGAGGGTAAATCCATATAAAGTGAGAAAAGTTATCTAACAAGACAAGATAAAATTTATGACCCAGTGAACTAATAACAGGAGATGTCCATAAATCTGCATGAATCAAACGGAGAAAATGTTACACTTAAAGAAGACTGAAAAGGAAGGCGAATGTGTTTGCCCAAATGGAAAGACAAACATTGTTGGGCAAGTTTCCCACTAGAACAACGAATTAAATTATTGTTTCGAAAAAAATAAAAAACAGGGGCTCTGGGACGTCCAAGTCTATTGTGCCAAGTAGACGGAGAGATTGTTGCTAAGGCTGTGGGAGGAGTGATTTGGGCAGTTAGAGATGTGGGAGGGGTGACACTGGCAGCGGATGTGGATAGGAAATGATAGAGGTCCCCTTCACTATTGCATCGTGTAAGAAGTTTCCCGATACATAGGTCCGTTACAGAAAACCCAAACGGGTTAAAATTAATTGAGACGAAATTATCTATAGCAAATTTTCTAACGGAAATTAGGTTCTTGATAATGTGTGGGGCATATAGAGCGTTATTTAGGGAGAAGTGGAGATGCGGTGGTGGGGTTAGGGTGTGGCCAAAACCTTGAATTGGAATGCGGTGACCGTTTCCAACCAGAATGGATTGTGGAGTATTTAAATTACGCAGTTGAGAAAGATTAACATAATTATTGGTGAGGTGAGATGTGGCATCTGTATTCATATACCACGCATTATCGGGCTTCCGAGGAGTCAACGTGCCGAAAGCCTGGCCCAAACTAGATTGGGGAAGGCCTGGAGCGGATTACTGGGCTCCAGGATAGTGGTAGGAATCTTTGTGGCGAATCTTTGTGGCGAATCTTTGTGGCGAATCTTTGTGGCCTGTTGTTGTTGTAAGATTGTATTAATCTCCCTTGGGAGTCTTTCTCATTAATACAAAATATATATAGTGTGTACAATGTGAAATCCTCATAGAATAAGAATCATATATCTACCATAATTATACAACACTAAATATTATAAAATATATAGAGTATAATTATAATATACGTTAATACAAACATTAACAGCTACATCTTACACTGCATGCATGAGTTATAGCAGATTATTGGCTTTGCTTACAATTATTAAGTATATAGTAAGTATATTGTGGATCTACTTCATTCTACGTCTGGATAAGCTTCGAGAAATTGACCAATTATGAGCCTTTCGTTTGAAGTAAGATCAGGGTCAGCACCAGTGAGCCTCTTCCGAACTGCTGCCCTGGTAATGTCTGAATTGTCGTCAAGAACCTGCTGGCACGTCCAATAGGGGTCAGAGATAATAACCGTAAGTCAAAGAATAGCAACTCTAGATTGAACGGAGGGGCAAAAATAGACATATCGACTTTTTGAGTAGTTACTAATTAAACACGCTTTTGCTACAGCCTATGTATGGCCAATGAGATGTCCAGTGAAAAGTATGTATATCACTTCTATATATCTAGTTTAATCTCTGGTTTATGCTGTGGTCGGTGTTTATGTCTTGTGCCTTGGAAGAAGAACTTTTGACATGAGAATATAGTAAACGCCAAGTCGCAAACTAATGAAACAAGAAGTTCAAAAGAACTAAGCATAAGTAGGACGAAACGATAGAAGGAAGGCATGGAACCTCTCCATCTAAAACCAGGCAAAATCAGTTCGTTACCTCTACATAGTTGTTGACATGTCCATCTTTGTTGGGAGAAGTGATGGGCTCAAACTCATTGCATGTCCATTCACCATCAACAATGTACTTATATTCATAGTGCCCTTCCTGTTAACGGAGAGAGATTAGGATTGAAAATCTTTACAAAACATTCGTTATTTATTCTCCAATTACTCCTTCCATCTCATTTTATATGAAGATTTTTTATTAGACACGGAATTTAAGAAACAAAGAAAGACTTTTGATACATAAGTCAAATAGCAAAGTGCAAAAATTTCCCTTAATATTAATAATTAAATGAGTGGTGGTGAGAGTTCCACATGTCTTTTCATTTTCTTTTCTAGTAAAAGAATGAATTTTCTATATCAAGAGGTCATGTCATTAATGGGTGAAATTGGGATGCTAACTGTAAATAGCTTCTAAATAGAGAAAGATGTCTTTTTTTGAGATATACTAAAAAGTAAAGTGTTTCACATATAATGGGATGGGATGGAAGGAGAAATTTATAACAATATATTCTTTAGATTGTTATGGAATAGATTTTGTGAAATGTCGATTATGAATACCAGCATTTTGCATGAAGAACTACCACGGGGTATATAGCATATTTGAAGTTTAAAAGATACTAAAGATCATAAAACAGATATTACATCCTACACCCTGCGAAACTTACCAATTATGCTCTTGTAATTATATATCCATCGTTATAAGGAGAAGAAATACTTCAAGCCTAAAACCACATACTTACAGGCAATTCCCTGTGGAGAGTCCACAAACCTCGTTCCGCATCAGATTCCAAGGGTATTCTCTGAAAACTGTAGGTTTTTGTTGGGTTCAAAACACATAAATAAGGCACAACGCAAGTTTAAAATTTTGTTTCTTACTTACCCAACAAGTTTTCTGATATGGTTATACAACAATCAAACCTGTAACATAAAGCACAATACTTACATGCTATAGTATCTGGAATCTTTTTCTACTATAAGGTTGACATGCGGTTGCCCTTTCAACTGCAAGCTCTAAGCTTCAATGTACTTCTCTTTCGGAAAGTTAGAAAATCCGACAGAGGTTCGAGAGAGTTTTGATTCTAAGTCTCTAAGGCTTAGAATGATAATCTGAAATTGATGTATAAATAATGAAGAGAATACCACTATTTATAGGTGAAAATTACGTCAAACCGGATTAGAGTTTGACCTTAGGCCTAACCCAAAAATCGAGGCAGAGGCGCCGCAGCCCTAGGGTATGGGCGCTGCAGCGCTCGACGTGCTCCTGCACTGTCTCGATTTATTTTCTGTGCATTCTTAATTAAATCCAAAATTTAATTTTGACTTAATTAAAATAATCATTATTCATTTAAATATCTCGATTCTAAATCGAACATTTAATTACTCTCTCAATACATCCTTTGATCGAAAGGACAATCGACATAGTGTGACCCTACATGCCTTCTCATATCGACATTAATCAAATTAAGGTCTACGCGGAACTCCTAGACGGCGCAAGAGACGAACTCAATATGTGATGTGCGTTTACTGTGAATCCAAAGAAACTTAACCTTTATGTGGTAAGATAAAATTCTTTCATTCACGACACACCCGATCAAGCTTAGGATTTATCAAGTGTTTATCCAAATGGCTTAATCATTGTATCTCATCTATATTAGTTGACGACTAGACCATATTCTAAATATGTCTATTGCGTTGGCCAACGACTTAGTCAACCTAATATCACTGAGAATCTGAGTGTTTTCTCGAATATACATTTGAGGAATGAATCCTAATCTTGGCTCAACTACCACCTTTAATCCACATCGTAATGTACCAAATACAAGCCGTATCTTAACCTATAAGGCATTTGAGCTTAGGACGGGATCAAAGTACATTGCTTTGTAGACAAGACGCGTATTGACCTCAAGTCTAAGGACTTCTATCTCCCACACGCTGATCATACTTTAGACAAGTATAACAAACAGTATATCAGCAGGGTATACAAATACTTCCAAAGTATCCATGTGTCCATCACGAGTAGCCATTACTCGTAGCAGGTGAGACATACTACATCCTCTAAGGATGTGATGCAGACCACATGTCGACTTATCATATATCATCGATATTCCATTCTCGATGATCATTAGTCGAGGCTATTTAAGAGTTACGTTATAATATTAATATCTCACACTATTAATAACAGCGTAACCTCCAGGGATGCATATTATAGAAAATATAAACAATCAATTAATAATTCAATAATTGCAAATGCCAAAATATCAATCTTCGTTAATAATAATATGAATGTGTATAAAATACATTTGTCCTAATACAGATTGTCTCTAGGACATAAATATACTTTCAATCTCCCAATTGGCCTAGAGCCAATCTCCAACGTATCTAATGCCCATATTCTCAAAATGACCATTATGCTTGACTAATCTTAATGGTTTAGTGAATGAGTCAGCTAGATTATCGTCTGTGGGAACATAGTCTAATTTAATATCTTCAGTCTCCACTATCTCCCTAAGTATGTGGTACTTCCTTGGTACATGCTTGTTTCTGTTGGTTGATCTTGGTTCCTTAGCTTGCGCAATCGTACCAGTGCTGTCACAATAAACCGTTATTGGACAAGTGGCACTTGGAACAACTCCTAGTTCCTTCAGGAACTCAGATATCGCGACAACTTCTTTACCAGCTTCCGATCCAGCAATGTACTCAGCTTCTGTTGTCGAATCAACAGTTATAGCTTATTTGGAACTTTTCCAGCTTACTGCTCCACTATTGAAAATGAACGTGTACCCAGATTGAGATTTGTAGGCATCAACATCCGTCTGGAAGCTAGCATCAGTGTACCCAGTAGCAGCTAGCTTTTCTTCCCCACCATAGACTAAGAAGTAATCTTTAGTTCATCTAAGATACTTAAGAATACTCGTGACTGCCCTCCAGTGTTCTTCCCCAAGATTCTGCTGAAATTTGCAAGTCATACTAAGTGCAAAGGCCACGTCTGGCCTAGTACAGGTCATGACATACATGATCGATCCTATAGCTGAAGCATATGAGATCTTTTTCATGCGTTCAAGTTCTATAGTATTAAAAGGACTATCCTTCTTAGATAACTTGATACCTTGTCCCATAGGTAGACCGCCTTTATTGGAATTTTCCATAGAAAAATGACTAAGCACTTTGTCTATGTAGACTGACTGTGACAACCCCAACAATCTATTAGGTCTATCTCTATAGATCCTAATTTCTATAATGTAGCAGGCTTCACCTAAATCCTTCATCATGAATGTACTAGACAACCACTCCTTGACTGACTGCAAGAGAGTCTTATTGTCTTCCATTATTAATATGTCATTTACATATATGATAATGAAGGCAATACTCACATCCTTGCGTTTACTATAAACACATAGATCCTCTTTGCTTTTGACGAAATCAAATGACTTGATAGCCTTGTCGAAGCAAATGTTCCAACTCCTCGAGGCTTGCTTAAGCCCATAAATGGACTTTTGTAGCTTGTATACAACATTTGGTTTGGACTCAAGTGAAAAACCCTCAGGTTATTTCATATACACCTCAACTAGATTACCATTGAGGAAAGCAGTTTTGATGTCCATCTGCCAAATGTCATAGTCATAATATGCAGCTATTGCAAGCAAAATTCGAATGGACTTAATCTTAGCAACATGTGAAAATATTTCATCATAATCGACCCTAGGCCGTTGATTATAATCTTTAGCCACCAACATTGCTTTATAAGTCTATACCTTACCATATGTATCGATCTTCTTCTTGAAGACCCATTTGCATCATATGGGTCAACCCCTGTTAGCAAATCAACCAAGTTCCAAACTTGATTTATGTACATCGAATCCATCTCAGATTTCATGGCTTCTTGCCATATCTGCGAATCAATGTCTAACATAGCTTCGTTGTAGGTTGTAGGTCCATCGTCATCAAAAATATCTATCTCATTATGTGTTTCAACAAGGAGATTAAGTCTTTCAGGCGGACGATGAGTTCTAGTGGTCCTACGGGGTTGATTATTCTGCGTTTCAGTGTTTGTTGCATTCTGATTGTGAGGTCTTTGTGTGTTGGACAATCCATCACCTTGAGAGCTTTCAGGAATGTCATTTTCATGTATTTCCTAAATGGAATGATGTACAACCATTGTATCATCTTCCATTGGTTGTGTATGAGAGTCTTGCATTTCTGCACTATCTCTCACAACACTCCCACTGGCTGAAGGGCGTACTCTAAGTACCCAATCTTCACCAGATACTCCCACTGAATCCTTGTTTAGGTCATTCAACAAGGGTTCAACTTCTGTGTTATCATGTGGTTCTTGAATTTCTTCAAGTTCTATCTCTGTGCAGCTCTGTTCCTTGTAGACATATTCTTCTTCAAGGAAAGTTGCGTTCCTGGAAACAATGACCTTATGTTCTCCAGGAAGATAGAAGTAGTATCTTTTAGTTTCATTTGGATACCCCACGAAATAACATTTCTCACTTTTAGATTCCAACTTGTCAGTGAGCATCTTCTTAACATATGCAGGGCACCCCCAGGGTCTCATATGTTTAAGAGTTGGCTTCTTGCCACACCATATCTCATAGGGTGTCTTTTCTACTGACTTGGAAGGAACCTTGTTCAGAATATATATCGAGGTTTGTATAGCATGTCCCCAAAGGTATATAGGTAGAGCTGAGGAGCTCATCATAGATCGAACCATATCCAATAAGGTTCGGTTTCTCCTTTCGGCAACACCATTCATCTATGGTGTTCCAGGAGGTGTCCATTCTGACTGGACTCCATGTAGCTTTAAGTAATCTAGAAAATCCTTGCTCAAGTATTCACTTCCTCGATCCGATCGAAGGGTCTTGTTACTTGTTGTAAGTTGCTTCTCTACTTCCGACTTGTACTCTTTGAACTTCTCAAAAGCCTCGCATTTGTGTCTCATAAGATATACATATCCATACCTTGTGAAGTCGTCAGTAAAAGTGATGAAGTATGGGAAGCCTCCTTTAGCTTGAGTTGAGAATGGCCCACATACATCAGTATGGACCAACAAAAACACCTCATTGGCTCGCACACCTTTCCCAGAAAGTGGTTCATTAGTCATCTTTCCTCTCAAGAAATATTCGCAGTTACCATAAGACTCTAAGTCAAATGATTCGAGGTAGTCTAACTTCCTCAATCTTGCTATCCTTGATTCGTTGGTATGACCAAGTCTGCAGTGTCATAGGTAGGTCGAGTTTCTATTACTTATCTTGGCTCATTTATTTTGTACATTGAATATCTCTCTACTACAGTTTAGTGTATATAATCCATCCACAAGAGGAGCAGTTCCATATATAATATTATCAAAAGACAGTCATTATAAATATACGAGAAAAAACCCTTCATGTCCAAAACTAGGATAGAAATAATATTCCTCGTTAACGAGGGTACATAGAAGCAATCATTCAACACTAAACAATAGCCAGAGGGTAAATTTAATCTATAAGTCCCTACGCGCTCAGCATCTACTCGTGCTCCGTTTCCAACGCGTAGGTCTACTTCCCTTGGTCCAACCTTCCTGCTATCAGTTAGCCCCTGCACATATGTACAAATGTGTGAGCCACAAGCGGTATCCAATACCCAGGAATGAGAGTTATTTATAGACATATTTATTTCAATGACGTACATACCTTGTCCACCAAAGGCAGGAGCACCTAGTGCTTTTCCTCCTCCTGGTGCCGTGCAGTCCTTCTTCCAATGCCCCTTCTTGTGGCAGTTGAGGCATTCATCCTTAGCCGGATTTACCTTCTTCTTCACACCTCCCTTAGGCTTCATAGTTGAGGGCGCAATGATTTCTTTGCCCTTCTTCTTCTGCCATTCCTTGCCTTTCAGCTTGGGTCGCTAGAAGAGCTCACCATGAGCACAACTTTGCCTTTGAAAGTGGAAGACTCAAAGGTCTTGAGCATGTTGTGCAGCTCCGGCAGAGTCGCCTTCGTTCCATATTGAAATTCACTATGAAGTTCTCAAAAGAACGAGGGAGAGAATCCAGGATGAAGGTGGTAGCGACATTATTTTCAAGCTTCGTTCCAATTGAAGCAAGCCTCTCTATTAGCCCTATCATCTTCAACACATGCTGCGAGACTTGGCCCCCTTCATTGAGCTTACACTTAAAGAGTTTTATTAGTAACTCATATTCCATAGTCTGGGATTGTGAGTCATAAAGACTCTTCAAGTGTTCGAGCATCTCATTGGGCTCTATGTTCTAATGTTGTCTCTAAAGTTCCATAGACATAGAAGACAACATCACGCACTGCACTGAAGTGGCATCATCTAGGAGTTTCTGGTAAGCATCCTTATCAAAAGAGGCATATTCAGCAAAGTCTGTCGCATGGACTGTTGGGAACACCGTGTCTAACATGTATTCTATTTTCTCTTGTCTCAGCACTATTAGCAAATTCCTTAGCCAGTCAAGGTAGTTCGGTCCAGTAAGTTTGTTCATCTCAATCAACATTTTCAACGATAAGCTCGACGTCTTTAATAATCTGAAGAATTAGATAGACTGGAAATTCTCAAAATCTATTTCCTATTATACATATTCGTTTAGGCTAATCAACATGGCCTTTTGTTTAATTAGCTCCCACTATTTTAACATACTTTTAAGACCCCATGGTAGAATACATACCTATATTAATTGAGGTCATAATGGGCCAAGATCCGAGCCTATGCTATCTCCGCGTTTGCTTTGGTTGATAACTTCAATAACACATCTTGGTAGGTTCTAAACCAATTGCAAAACTTATTTGCAACTCTTGGTTGATCAAATATTACATTTAATCTTGCGTTCTTAGATTAGTTCGACACTTTGGTGCCAAGATTTGTCTAAGCAAGTCAACCCCATTACGACTGCGTTTAAGTATATAAGCAAATTTGGCCTTTGTGAGCAAACACTTTGGTGTAAATACCCACAAACGTGTATCGTTTACCTTTACATTAAAACACATCTATGAAAGAGTCTGGGTCCTCGTAGACTTAGAGCAAATGCTTTGGCATAAATACTCGTATCGCCGAAAAGGATTTTGTACTCTAACAGGTATAATGGACGACGCGTTTTAATTTAGACTTGTATTTAAAGTTTTAGGGAATATTTTAATTCATGGTTTTAACCAAGATCAACTTTTTTAAGCCATACCAATATGACATCTTAACATCATGCAAACTAATGACACATATAGTTGGGAACCGTCAACCCAATATGCATGATATAAGATGGTTTAATCAAATATTGGGCACCGCCTGCCCAGACAGTGCGGACGCTATTCTAGAAATGTAAATGACAAACATTTTGACATTTAGCACATAAACAGTATACTTATCAATTATAATGTATAATAATCTTGGGTTAAACATTCTGAACTCTGAATTTTTTTTTCTGGACAGGTGGGGCCGCTGCGCTAATCATTAGGGCCGCGGCGCTGCAGAGGGAGAAACATTTCTGCTTCTGCAAATGCATTAGCGCCGCGACGCTCCACCATGGAGCCGCGGCGCCGCCTTGAAACCCTAGCAAGCGCCGCGGCACCGCCTTAAAACCCTAGCAAGCGCCGCGGCACCGCCTTGAAACCCTAGCAAGCGCCGCGGCGCCCTACTATAGGGTTGCGGCGCCGATGTCTTGACAAACGTTTCTGTGTTGATTTTTCAAAATCGTTCAACACCTAAATCCAATTTAGGGATCAATTCAGAGGTCTTTTATCATCACTCACCATTATCCATAACGCCCATATTGACCATCATTCGTTCTTACCCGTTCTTAGTCGTGCACCGTGCAATGAGTCGGACAACGCACTTTTAGCTTAGTTCGCCTCGAGTTAGCGTAGGAGATAATTTAGGGTGATATCAAAAGGTCAATATTCGTTCAAGACATGTAGGATTTCAAGAAAACTCATTTTAATCCAATTTTATTTGTAACACATATTATTACTTTATTCAATTGGTATATAACCATTGAACCAGTCTGAGCTCTGATACCACTGTAGGTTTTTGTTGGGTTCAAAACACATAAGTAAGGCACATCGGAAGTTTAAAATTTTGTTTCTTACTTACCCCAACAAGTTTTCTGGTATGGTTATACAATAATCAAATCTGTAACATAAAGCATAATACTTACAGGTTATAGTATCTGAAATCTTTATCTACTATAAGGTTGACACACGGTTGCCCTTTCGACTGCAAGCTCCAAGCTTCAATGTACTTCTCTTTCCGAAAGCTAGGAAATCCGGCAAAGGTTCAAGAGAGTTTTGATTCTAAGTCTCTAAGGCTTAGAATGATAATCTGAAATTGGTGTATGAATAATGAAGAGAATGCCACTATTTATAGGTGAAAATTACGTCAAACCGGATTAGGGTTTGACCTTGGGCCTGGCCCAAAAATTGAGGCAGAGGCGCCGCAGCCCTAGGGTATGGTATTTGCCTCGTGCTCTGCCTTTGTCTCGATTTATTTTCTGTGCATTCTTAATTAAATCCAAAATTTAATTTTGACTTAATTAAAATAATCATTATTCATTTAAATATCTCGATTCTAAATCGAACATTTAATTACTCTCTCAATACATCCTTTGATCGAAAGGACAATCGACATAGTGTGACCCTACATGCCTTCTCATATCGACATTAATCAAATTAAGGTCTACGCGGAACTCCTAGACGGCGCCGCAAGACGAACTCAATATGTGATGTACGTTTACGCGAATCCAGTAAACTTAACCTTTATGTGGTAAGATAAAATTCTTTCATTCACGACACACCCGATCAAGCTTAGGATTTATCAAGTGTTTATCCAAATGGCTTAATCATTGTATCTCATCTATATTAGTTGACGACTAGACCATATTCTAAATATGTCTATTGCGTTGGCCAACGACTTAGTCAACCTAATATCACTGAGAATCTGAGTGTTTTCTCGAATATACATTTGAGGAATGAATCCTAATCTTGGCTCAACTGCCACCTTTAATCCACATCGTAATGTACCAAATACAAGTCGTATCTCAACCTATAAGACAGTTGAGCTTAGGATGGGATCAAAGTACATTGCTTTGTAGACAAGACACGTATTGACCTCAAGTCTAAGGACTTCTATCTCCCACACGCTGATCATACTTTAGACAAGTATAACAAACAGTATATCAGCAGGGTATACCATTACTTCCAAAGTATTCATGCGTCTATCACGAGTAGCCATTACTCGTAGCAGGTGAGACATACTACATCCTCTAAGGATGTGATGCAGACCACATGTCGACTTATCACATATCATCGATATCCCATTATCGATGATCATTAGTCGAGGCTATTTAAGAGTTACGTTATAATATTAATATCTCACACTATTAATAACAGTGTAACCTCCAGGGATGCATATTAAAGAATATTACAAACAATCAATTAATAATTCAATAATTGCAAATGCCAAAATATTAATCTCCATTAATAATAATACAAATGTGTATAAAGTACATTTGTCCTAATACATATTGTCTCTAGGACATAAATATACTTTCAAAAATATCAGAAGAAGAGTTCTTAAAATGAGCTCTTGAATAAAAAGCATGAACTAACACATAGTTGTATCAACTGCAAACAATATTTAATGAACTTCCTTTAGAAACATCAAACATGTAAAAGGCAAAGAAATGCTACAATAATGGAAACCCGAATTTTTATTCCAGCAATGTTCCTTCCCTAGTTAGTGAGAGCCTCTCACTAAATTGAGTACAAGGGCTGTGATTGCTAAAGAATAAAACTACTCGTGACTAGTACATCATCTTGGATAATTTAGAAGACCGACACAAAAAAAGGATTGACACGCTATTGACTTTTTCTCAAAAATAAATACTCTCTCCGTTCCATAATAAGTGGTATTTTAGGCGTTTTATTTTGTTTCAAAATAAGTTGTGCTTTAGGATTTCAAGAAGAAATTGGTCTTATTCTTTCAAAATTATCCTTATTTACATAATCAAGAATCAATTAAGTAGCTTTTCTTTTCTAGACATTAATTAGAGGTAAGTAAAAACACTCGTAATTTTCTAGAAGTGAGCAATTTCTTAAGAGGTGTGCATAAACTAAAAACAACACTTATTATGGAACGGAGGGAGTAGTAACAATCATCTGACTTCATTATAAAACTGCAGGAGTATATCTTAGTGATTCAACTGAAGTTTTATTTATCAGGTCATGGGCAATTGAAAGTCAAAATTTGAAAAATATGAACTTCAATATTTCTTGCCAGCTAAGAAAGTACGTAATAAAAGATTGGACTGTCATACATTCTGAAGAAAAAAACTAGTAGTCTGTTACGAGTACCAATTTTGAGACTTGACTGTTACCTGGCCCCAACCAATATCAAGTCCAGATATTTCCACTGTAGTACACTCAACACCAGACCATGTCAATGTGACAGGCGTCTTTTTATGGCCTGTAAACTTTAAACAGGAATACTCAGTCAAGAACAGAAAAGCATTTACGAGAATAACCACCTATCATAATTAGAAGGCAGGATGTGAAATTAAAAATAGATGTAAAGGAAGACATAATAAAAAAAATATGAAAAGTCGTCCATAGAGTTGTAAAGATTGTAACTATACAGTAACCCAGGCACACCATGAAACAAATATTACAAAAAATAGTTTCTTTCTACATGTCGTAGCAGGATTGACCTGATTTTTGTTATTTTACCTCCAAATATCTGACAAACCACCACAATCTTCCAATATTTTTCAAATTCGACTAAAATCACAAGAGACGCATTTCTTTATAGGGCAGTCCGGTGCACTAAGCTGCAGTTATGTGCGGGGTCCGGGAAAGGGCCGGACCACAAGAGTCTGTTGTACGCAGTATTACCTTGCATTTCTGCCAGAGATTGTTTCCACGGCTTGAACCCATGACCTCCTGGTCACATGACAACAACTTTACCAGTTACTCCAAGGCTCCCTTCAGACGCATTTCTTTATAGAAAACAAATATACAAGTGAACATGGCAGATAATATGCGGGGAAGCATGGATTACATCTCTTCTTCAATTTTTAAAAGGTGTTAAAGAATGGAGAATATGCAGAAAAGCTTTTCTTTGTTTATGTTCCTTTACTATCAAATTTTCACGATCAACCAACAGCATCTCACGGTGAAATAGACCCATATGTAAGACACTCAATTAGTTACAATATAGCAACTGGAGAGTCTTGTGCACAGTTATACTATTATTGACATATTTGAGAGGACAAAGTTTGTGTAGTTAGTGGCATGGGAGATATAATGATAGGAAGGATGAATTACGGAAGTGGTTACTGTTATTTGGTAAGGAAACTCCACGTTGTACAAAATCAGTCAACATTCCTTACGGATCAGCTATATGGAGACAAATAAGGAGCTTATGGTATGGATTTCAGCCTTTTATCATGGATCTTGGGTCGCGCTTTATGACATTTCCACTATAAAAAAAAACAATCCAGCAAAGGATTGTTCATGGAACTACTATCGAGATTCTACACAAGTCTGAAAGTAGGAAGTGGAAGAAAAATTAGACTCTGGAAATTGCTGGAGAATACTGCATTGTAGGACACTTTTTCTCGATCTGAACAATCTGGCTGTTGACAAAATGTGTAATACAGCTGAATGTTTCTCTGAAAATTGATGGAATCTCCTTTTCAGAAGAAACTTCAATGATTGGGAGGTCGGGGACGTGAATTGCTAATGAAAAGCTGAGCACCGAACTGAGTCTGGGAAACAAAAATGATTATTTGTACTGGATAGGAATGATGAATTTTCTGTGACATCTTGTTAGATGTTATTAAGACAAAATTAATGTGGTAGATATAGTTGGCCATGGAAGATAATCCGGAAAAATTGAGCTCCACCTGAAGTGGGTTGTTTTGGTTGGATAGCTACAAACGAATCTTGTTTAACTCAAGGAAATTAACAAAGAAGAGCATGCAGCAAATCAAAAGAGGCAACTGAATCAGTCAATTGCTTTTTACTTTGAAAAAGTTTGACCTTTCACCAAAGAAAAAATTATTGTTGTCAGATATAAGTAGTACCATTGATCCTATCTAAACAACAACAATAACTGTATGTTTTATTGCAAAACCAATAAAACATGGTATTACTGTATCTTCAACAGGCAATAAACAGCTTCAAAAACATTGCTACAGATGCGATCCACATAAACTCTTTCCCCAGGTCACCACCATAAGGATTTTTAGTGCAAGACCAAAAACATAGTATCATCTTCAACAGATGAAATCATCTTCAAAAGTTTGGCTACTGGACCCAAGAAGACAAACTCTTCTTCCTCAAGGACCGTAAACACTTCTCAAAGAACACTTGGTGTTATGCAAGACAGCCAGCAATAATAATATTTTCAAAAAGTGAAACTACATAACCATCATAACAGGGAAATTTTACCATGAGTAAATCGAAAGCTTCATTAAGCTTATAGCCCTTAACCCAGAACATGTATGTCAACTGCAATTCGAAGTTCCAAAAAGAATAAGTTCAATCACAACGTAACCTAAATAAATAAAATAAAATAAAATAATTCCAACCAATCGTGATTGCATTTCAAGTACAAGATACTTTTCAATAAGAAATTACAAGATGAGCATCCTTCACGGAAAATAAGTTTTCACATGCTTGACCCATGAAAGAGAATCTAGTTAACACGTGAGGGGTGTGTTGAAGACATAATTAAGTAAATAAAGTGTCCTCTGCTTAAAATTTTGAATGAGGTGATCATACAGTTCAGCACATACAATTGTCCAGTGTTCTAATTTGGACTTTGAGTAGCTATTGAATGGTCTCTTTTCCTATTTGTTTTTTTTTTTACTTCCCCTTGCTTAATTGTACCTGCTACCAGTGTGCAGCCTGCAAGCACCAAAGAGGCCATCGTTCAAGACGACTAATCATCAGCCTACATCTTTGAGGTCTAGAAGAAGGCAGAACATGGACCAATGCACACAGAAGGGACACAGACAATGATGAAATTTCGGTAAACATCTCCACTGCACTACTACGGTCTTGCAATCATTAGTCCATTACCAACACCACGAAGTGGCAAAAACACAAGAACAAATGCAAGCACAATCACCAGATCAGTATAATAAAGCAGTCACAATGGATTCTAGCACAAAGCAAAGGCACTGAACTGCTAATTGAAAATCAAAGAAAACACAGAATTTGCTTAAACTCACAAATTTGGGTCAGGTGCTTCTTGAATTCAGGCTGAAACTTAGAGATGGGTACGGAAAGTGTTAGGACAGGGATTTGGAGATGAGGGGAGGATGGAGTGCAGAAAGAAAACTATTTATCATGGAGTTCGATTCTGTTATTGCAAGGACTTGATGTGTAGGGCAGCAACGAGTGCTAAATTTGGAAAGGAGTGGTGGGAGCGATTCAGGCACAAAGATTGAGAGGAGGTCTGGGTGACACAGCATGTTGGATAGGAAGAGACAGGGAGATGAGGTGAGAGAAGCAGAGATTCTCAACAGGAAAAGACTGCTAATCTGATGATAATTACGTATGAAGCTCAATTATTCAGACAAGGAAAATTGACTGTATCATTTCACACTAAAGAAGATGTAGGCTGCTACAGATACTTAGGGTCTTGCATAAAGTGCAAGAAACATATATTAGTGCATTAACAACATTGTTTATGGATTAGCAAAGAACAAACTCAAGTAAACGAAAATTAGAGGCACAAGTAGTCAAAAACATTTTATGTTACCCTAGGAAGAAAAAGTTGCAGACGATTAGTTCAAATCATTTTGTTGAAGGCACACGTTCGTTGCTAGAAGTGTTATATAATAATAGTAACAAAAATTAAGGACTATGCTACACAATTTCAGATCTTGCCAGAAACCATATCAACATTTTATCAATTCAAGTTTGACTGTTAAAAAGGTCATTGTTCCAGGAGCAACCATACTGTGCTCTATGTCATTAAGGTTTTGAGAAACGATCCAAATACCACAAACAAGAGGGGGGAAACTTCGATGCTTATACTATCATTTGAATTAGTATTTAGTACTCTAATGTCATTGCCGTCATCAGGTGACATAAAGAAACTCATAAGCACATACCGCAACGGCAGGAGCTCTGCCAAGTCCGGCGGTGCAATGTATGTAAGTCAAAACCCCATTTCTATTGATCGCCTTGGTCAGTATGCTTAATACAGCTGGAAGCCGCAACCTCATCATCAAACATCAGCACACTTAGGAATTAGCATCATGGAATTAATTTTTGGAAATGCCTCATGGCATCACGTGTTGTAGAGATTATAAAATTTTATAAATCCACTAAAGCAAGATGTGTTGGTACTTCTATGGTACTTTATAGAGCAGTACGGGAAGTAATAACTATTACAAATGTTCGAAAGGATAAATAAATTGTCAATCTTCAAAACTGCCGCATGTGTGTTGTGTCTTGAATCTTGATCACCTTGCAAAGCCAATGTTGAGAAGCGCGCAAGTTTGTTGTGTCTTGAATGTTGATATCCTGAAATCAAGAAACAACTAAATCTGGATGGTTATAACGTTGTGTGTTGAGTCGAGGATAGCCCTCTATCCTTAAGACAAGATTGCCCCGTATATATGCTTTTACGTTAGCGGGCAATAGTCTCCCAAGATAAAACAACACTTTAATCTCAACACTACAAAGCCAATAGGTTGAGCCTGTCGAAGAAAACAAATATGACTCGACTTGCTGAAGATATGGAATAGGAAGGAAGATTTTCTCTCTACTCTTCTCTTTTGTCTCTGTGTGTATAATGTGTCTCTGTAGTGTATATCTTGTGTATACGTGAGGGTTTGGTCACTGTTTTTCAGTCGAAAATTGCACTGATTTTCGCTGAATTTCACTGACTGTTTTGTGCTATTTTGTGGCTGTTTTTCGGGCCTGTTACTTGCTGTTTTTCGTCTCTGTTTGCTGCCTGTTTCTCACTGTATTTTCGTCTATTTTCTGCCACTGAATTGAGCCAAATGAAGCTCAATATATAGCAAGGAGAAGGGGCTGTCTAACTGCCAAACATGGCTGTTAATAGCCATTAGGAGGGCATTAAAACAGCCAAGTAATGGCTGTTAATGGCCATTGAAAGGCTGCCCAACTGCCCAAATAATGGGCTGTTAATGGAGGAGTTAATCATCTAAGTAATGGCTAATTAATGCCTCAAAAAACAGTCCCAACGGTAGACTTTCTGCCTTCCGTCACCTTCCCAGAAACTTTGGGGACCAAACTGTAAATTTTGAAACTTCAGGGACCAAACTGTACATATGAAAGAATTCTGGTCCAAACTGTACATCTGAAACTTCAAGGATCAAACTGTACATCTGGTAGAGTTCTCTGGTCCAAAAAGATAATATCAGAAAGGCCCACAGCTCACAGCCCACAGCCCACGACCCACGACCCGTGAACCCGGAACCGGACGGGACGGGACGGGTGGGCGGCGGCGGCGCGCGTGTGGGCTTAGCCTTGAACCCAAGCACATCTAGGTCTTCCCTCCTTTAAACACATGGGATACCCCTTGGGGATCCAAACCCTTTACCACATTAGAGACTTATATAGAGAGCAATTCTTCCTATTCCCACCGATGTGGTAGATTTGTCCCACACCACATTTTCATGTCTCAAACACCTTACTTCGTGGACCAATATCTCTTTCATTTCTCAACGAAATTTGACGATTCTTGGCCCTACAGTCATCTACTCACTTCGTAGATCATGCATGTGCGAAGAGACAAGGTCTCCAACATGCGGAACACTAGTATTTAATTCATCAAAGATGGGTGGACGCATCTCCTCGCCAAAGGCAAATTTCCAACAATCCCCTCTATGAAAGAGAGATTGTGGCGCACACACAAGGTGCCTACATTTCAGCAATCTTTCAGCGAAAAGATATTGCATCAGGAGTGGTAGCTTTCGCTTTGAACCTTCCCTAGTTGAAACCATCGGACTTACTTACTGCGCGGTGAACGTGATGTCTTGAACCGTCAGTGTTTAGTGTAAGCCAAGACAATGATATCAACACAATAACTCTTCTTATTCATTTTCCTTCTTACGTTTCTGTCCGTTGTGGCCATGGACACACTTGGATTCTTAAGTGCGTTCATTTGAGGTGGCCATCCTCGCACTTAAATAGGTGATCTTCTACAAGGTATCCTGCTATACCCCACTTCTCAAGTGTTAGGAATCATTAAAAGTTTCCCCAACCTTAACCTCAACCATTTGAGGATCTTTTAAAAGGTTTTGGAAGCTTAACCTTTACCCATCATGCAGGTAGCACTTTAATGTCTATCGCGGGAACAGCTTTGGATTCATGTTTCCGTACAGAAATCATCATCCGAAGTGCTTCTTGCTTCCACCGAAGCGCTCAACTGAACCTTTTGCCGCTTAGTTTTCCCATTGAACCACATTCTTGGGATCTCCAATCAGTATGGTTGGGTTTCCACCGCAAAGGTTCGTATTGTTTGGGTTTTAAGCCCATTCCCCTAGACAGGCAGAACACTTGATCTCCGGATAGTCCCTTAGTTAGTAAACAAGGATGTGACACCCGTGATGATCAACTGTCATACGGTCTTATGTCTCCGACAGATCCTGAAAGATATGTCCAGACGCCGTCATCCGTGTCCTTCCTGAAGCCGACCGGCTAGCCACAGTGTATAACTACTGAAGACACGGGTATCTCCCAATAAGGGACGTCCTCTAAGGAGCCGTGAAGTTACTCAACTTCTTTCATGCTTTGTATAAAGCGATAAACTCCGATTCCATCATGAATCGGCCGATGCAAGTTTGCTTAGAGGATTTTCCAAGACCACCATACACATTTGCTTGTGGCTTTGGTGTTCTTCAGATCTGATGTCCAATTTGCATCACTGTGTTCTCCCAGAACCGCTGGACATCCAGAATACTATAATCCGTAGATAAGCGAATAATTCAGATATCGTCATATCCGACTTAACGCCTTCTATCGATCATGTATTAAAATCATCAGTGAACCTTAGTTTAACTGATCTGCTTTGTAGGCCGATACCAGGTCGGTTGTAGTGTGTACAATACATTGAACTACACATGACCTGAGCATATCGCTCCTTGTCTATAGGTGCACCATGATTCCAATCAGTTCTATGATTCATATCCATTGGTGGCTTCAACGAGACTGTCAACTATCGACCAGTCCGTTAGATGTCTTAGAAATCCAATTCCTAAGATGTCATCTGTGATACTCATATCTTTCATATCGAGACTTTGTTTCAATATGACTTTTACTTTCAGACTGTTGATTCTCCAACTGTTGGCTTTCTAATTTCAGAGTCAATGTTTCTGT
Source organism: Anisodus acutangulus (assembly GCA_029783415.1). Classification (NCBI taxonomy): domain Eukaryota; kingdom Viridiplantae; phylum Streptophyta; class Magnoliopsida; order Solanales; family Solanaceae; genus Anisodus; species Anisodus acutangulus. Next base: position 13,861,991 of record CM056498.1, read on the forward strand.
GGTCAGATTCATTGTTTCTGTTTTATCTTAAACTTTCAGGACCAAAATGTAAACATTTCAGGGACCAAAATGAAAGTTCAGGAAGAAGCCCAACAGTTCAGCAAACCAACTCTGATCCTCTTCTTCCAACTCTCCGGTTGGGAAGGCTAATTCAACATTCATGCCACGCAAGACTGCAATGGCCCTGGATGTGAAGCTACTCACAGGGGAGCACATCTTACAACCCAAAGGTTCTTTTCCCGGAGAAAGATAAACCATTACGCAAGTATGGTTCTATATGATAGAGTTTATTTCTCTCTTTGTAGCTTCTTTCCAAAGCAGTGCTTTTGGAGATGACATTTATTTGTTAATTGTCCATGGTTCATTCTTAACCATACAAGCTAGAAGGACTGGAACAAGTCTTTGTCCCCTTCTTTGCTCCGTCTCGGTTCAACATCTAGAATCCCGAGTTCTGCAGATCCGGAATATTAAGTTAGGATAGCGGCAACTTTCGAGTCTGTAGATACGGGCGTCTAGTTCGGATAGTCAAACCCTCGCGGGTTCTTGTTAACCTTGAGCAATTACTCCTTTTTCCTTTTCAAGGAAAGCTATCTTCAAAGAATTCAAGATTCTTTACGCCAAGAGGCGATCAAAGACTATCAAGTATTTGCAGATCCAGTGGATATGCAATCTACAGTCTTAGGTACAACTGGACCTGTTTCAGTGTTCCAACTTTTACCAAGCCACCCCACATAATTTGGGTGTACGACTTTGCGCTTGGCTAACACCGTTGGACTGAGGTGAGAAATGAACAGTCGTTTAATGAACGATGCTTCACATTCTCCCCCTCTATCACTACGAATTTCTCAATCCGTAGGCTTAGTTGATTTTCAACTTCTGCTTTGTAGCGCGTATCCGCTTCAACAACTTCATCTTTGTTTTTTAACAAACAAAGGATTCCATACGTTGTACCATCATCAATGAAGGTCACAACGTACTTTTCTCCCCCCCTCTATTTTGTATAAACTTTAAATCACCCAAGTAGGTGTGACAAAGTTCTAGAGGAGCGGTGCTTCTTTCGCTATTCCCTTTGACGGAATTTGGAAAGGTGATTTTGCTTATTCGTCTACCTCACATTCATTTTGAGGGTTTATGTCGAAAGAAGGCAACAATCTCAACTTCGCTAGCTTTTGAATGACTTGCTATTTAACGTGTCTTAATCTATGATGACATAGATGCACGGATTACAAATATATCATTCATTTGGATACAGACATCCTGTACCATTCTTAGTTATTACGGACCTGTTGGACTAGTCTCAAACCATCTTGACCAACAACGTCCCTTAAACCAAGTTAGGGATATGTATCACCTCATCTTAGAGTGATCTCATTCCCTGAAGTCCTATTGAGGACAACCTCTCCAACCCCTTCTACTTTAGAGGTGGCGTTGCTTCACATGAACAACCTCTTGCCCGTAGTTAGGGCGCAACCGGATCATATGTGATCTGGATACTCTGGCCCACTCCAGTTGCTTTGGCAGACCGAGTGTCCAATTTCTTTTCTGCCTTTCTTTAGGCCTTCAGATCATTTAAGACCTGGAAACTCTGGCCCACCCTAATAGGTGTCCATTACTTTTCCTATGAAATGAATTCTGGCCCCACTCCAGTCGCCCGGAGGCTTTATATGACTGAGTGTCCAATATCATCCTATGAAGGATCTTCTGCCAAATAGTATGACAGGCTCAACGTCTTTAACTTTTAGACTTCTTCCGTTATGATTGGTGCCCAGATAATTCTTGGCGCTTACTTAAGAGTTATTCTGATTTTACGCCTGATCGGTGGATCTTACTCCCTCGTATGTGCGAACATACTTTACTCACTTTTAATAATTACACTTAAAAGAACGGATCTTTTTAAGTTGCTTTACAATCCAATCTTTAAACGGAAAAGAAGATGAGATTAAACTTCTGATTTTTAAAGCGTAAGGAATATAAATTGTTTTCATATTCCTCCTTACTTTAATCAATTTTTAATCAGACCTCATTTAATCTTTATTCTTGACAAGTAAGAAAAACTACTTATCCCAATTTTCGATTCTGGCTCACCACCACTTCATCAAACCGAGTGTCCAGTTCCTTCTTACCATTATTTGGGTCTTTTGTCCGGGACAGATCTGTGCCTTCACGCAAAGATAGAAGTACATCTTCGCCTTCTCCTCTTGTCCCGATTGACATCTTCAGGCTCTCGTGAGCGCTTGTTCCAACCAGTCTTGGTAGCGGTGACACCATGAACACGTTCATCATCATCACTCTCTTCTACCAGAAAACCATTGCCATATCCAGATTTGGTCACACAACTTTTGACCGACATCTTTCGAACACTAATAGTATTACAATACAATCTTGTCTTAAATTGTTGGTACTTCTATGGTACTTTATAGAGCAGTACGGGAAGTAATAACTATTACAAATGTTCGAAAGGATAAATAAATGGTCAATCTTCAAAACTGCCGCATGTGTGTTGTGTCTTGAATCTTGATCACCTTGCAAAGCCAATGTTGAGAACTGCCGCAAGTTTGTTGTGTCTTGAATGTTGATATCCTGAAATCAAGAAACAACGAAATCTGAATGGTTATAACGTTGTGTGTTGAGTCGAGGATAGCCCTCTATCCTTAAGACAAGATTGCCCCGTATATATGCTTTTACGTTAGCGGGCAATAGTCTCCCAAGATAAAACAACACTTTAATCTCAACACTACAAAGACAATAGGTTGAGCATGTCGAAGAAAACAAATATGACTCGACTTGCTGAAGATATGGAATAGGAAGGAAGATTTTCTCTCTACTCTTCTCTTTTGTCTCTGTGTATATAATGTGTCTCTGTAGTGTATATCTTGTGTATAAGTGAGGGTTTGGTCACTGTTTTTCAGTCGAAAATTGCACTGATTTTCGCTGAATTTCACTGACTGTTTTGTGCTATTTTCTGGCTGTTTTTCGGGCCTGTTACTTGCTGTTTTTCGTCTCTGTTTGCTGCCTGTTTCTCACTGTATTTTCGTCTATTTTCTGCCACTGAATTGAGCCAAATGAAGCTCAATATATAGCAAGGAGAAGGGGCTATCTAACTGCCAAACATGGCTGTCAATAGCCATTAGGAGGGCATTAAAACAACCAAGTAATGGCTGTTAATGGCCATTGAAAGGCTGCCCAACTGCCCAAGTAATGGGCTGTTAATGGAGGAGTTAATCAGCCAAGTAATGGCTGATTAATGCCTCAAAAAACAGTCCCAACGGTAGGCTTTCTGCCTTCCGTCACCTTCCCAGAAACTTTGGGGACCAAACTGTAAATTTTGAAACTTCAGGGACCAAACTGTACATATGAAAGAATTCTGGTCCAAACTGTACATCTGAAACTTCAAGGATCAAACTGTACATCTGGCAGAGTTCTCTGGTCCAAAAAGATAATATCAGAACGGCCCACGGCCCGTGAACCCGGAACCCGACGGGACGGGACGGGCGGGCGGCGGCGGCGCGCTTGTGGGCTTAGCCTTGAACCCAAGCACATCTAGGTCTTCCCTCCTTTAAACACATGGGATACCCCTTGGGGATCCAAACCCTTTACCACATTAGAGACTTATATAGAGAGCAATTCTTCCTATTCCCACCGATGTGGTAGATTTGTCCTACACCACATTTTCATGTCTCAAACACCTTACTTCGTGGACTAATATCTCTTTCATTTCTCAACGAAATTTGACGATTCTTGGCCTTACGGTCATCTACTCACTTCGTAGATCATGCATGTGCGAAGAGACAAGGTCTCCAACATGCGGAACACTAGTGTTTAATTCATCAAAGATGGGTGGACGCATCTCCCCGCCAAAGGCAAATTTCCAACAAGATGCTTGTCCAATTTTTGGAACTTGTATGCACAAAAATTCACTTGCAATCGTCAATCACTAAGATTTTCTGTATTCACCTTAGCTTGGGGTTAGAATGCCAAGACATGCCAGACCTTGTCATTAAGAACCACTTTTCTAACATCAGCAAGTGAGGTTGTGTACATTTAGCAAATATTCTTGAAATGGATAAAGCTTCTTCATCTTTTAGTACTCTGCACGTATGATATTATTATACAAGCTTATTGATGCTCGGGATCAAATTCCAAATCCTTTTTATTCCTTCTTCATATGGGTAATGTGGAAACAGAATACCATCTCAAAAAAATGCGAAAACAAAATAATTTCAAATTATGCTCAAGTCTTGTGGACATAATGTACTTATCAGAAAATGTATACACCCTTGCATGTATATTTATCAGACATAATAAGAAGTTCAACAATTTTGGAATCTGTAAAAGATTTCTGCAACTGCCCACCAAGCAACTAAGAAAATAAGAAGTGTGCTTACTTTAGTAATTGCATTTCTTGCAATTGAAGGAAGAAAAGGAATTGATTCATGGGCTACATTGAAAACAAATCTTTTTCACCTGAACACAAAAATACATGCCCCTAGGTTCTATATAACTTATTTCCTTTTAGAACTAAGAAGTAACAGAAAGAAAAGCATGCCTCTCTCAATTGCATAAATGCCTGCACTAATTGTAACATCAAAGAAGTGGTAATAAATAAAAAGGGAGAGATAGAGAAACAGAGAGAGAGAGGTACAGTCACAAAACAAGAAACATTTGGCTTTTTTCTGTTAAACTAACCTTATTTCTGTTGGAAATTTACTAATGTGGAATTAAGTTTATCTCATTGTTTATGACTCGAACAATTGGGGCCCTGCACGTCGGAAACGTCGTTTCCACACACGTGCACACATAATGCCAAGTATCGCAAATTTCATTAGTGAAAGAGATATTGGTACGTGAGTAATACATTTGAGACATAGAATGATGGACGGTTATTGGCCAAATGACAAGTATTCCACGTTGGTAAACGAAGGAAGAAGTATACGAAGTGTAAGATGAAACGAGTTGGAAATCACCGCGGAGCCGTGAAGGACCGTGGCGCCCCATGGCAGCGCCGCGACGCTAATTGGTGGCTTGGATACTAGAGCCGAGGCGCTAATTCTCGGAGCTGCGGCGCTTCGGAGGCAGAATGTTGCGATGGGAAGATGGAAAGTTCTGACTTTTGAGCTGGTTTTGGAGCATTGAATCTCCATTATTTGGCACATGAATTCAACCATTATTTGGATGAATGTAACCCCTCAATAAGTGCTATTACATGGCTATTGAAGGTCATTAGTTGGCTAATTGAGGGGTCATCTCCTTACACTATAAATTGAGGCCTTTGACTCAATTGTTCAACACACTTACGAAATTTCTGAAATCTTCTTCTTCCTCTCTAGCAAGTTTTCTATATTCAAAGTTCTTCAAAGAATAACACTTGAGTATCCTTTGCTTATTTGTTAAGTTGATGTTGTATCTTGGGAGACTATTGCCCGACAACGTAAAAGGATATATACGTGGCAATCTTGTCTTAAAGACAGAGTGACATCACTCGACTCAGCAAATCACAAGGATTTTGTAACGTTCTTGATTCCAGTTTGTTGTAATCTTTAGTTTATCCTTTCTAGCATTTGTAATATTTACTTACTTCCCATTTCCTGTAATTGTTGTATCCCACAAGTTTAAGACAAGATTTGCTTTGTAAGTGCTTAGAAAGATGACTGGAAGAGAACAACTCGCTTCTGATTTTGCTGTTGCTGCTACTCAAGGCAACCCCTCTGCCTTCCCAACTGCTCAAGGCACACCCAATGCCTTTCCGGTTGCTTAAGGGAATGTTAATGTTCCTCCACCCTCCGGTTTCCACAATGAACGCCCAGAGAAGTTTATGGGCTCCAACTTCAAGAGATGGCAACAGAAGATGTTTTATCTGACTGTTATGGGAATGACTCATTTCCTAACAGAAGATCCTCCACAAGCTGGAGATGAAGTGGACCCTCAGCCTAATTAAACGGATGGAGGGGGCCAAGGTATCAATGTCGTCAATGGCATGAAGATGGTTCTTGATGCTTGGAGTCATAGTGACTTCAAGTGTAAGAACTATATTTTGAACTATCTGTCAGACCCACTCTACACGGTGTATTATGTCGTAGGCACCGCCAAAGAGTTATGGGAAAAGCTGCAGAAGAAGTACAACGCACAAGATGCTGGTACTAAGAAATTCATCGTTGGGAAATTCCTGAAATTTCAAATGGTGAATAGCAAAACTGTGATGTCCCATGTCCAGGAATTCCAAATGAATCTACATCACATGAATTTGGAAGGTATGAAACCAAATGCACAGTTTTGGTTGCATCACTGATTGAAAAGTTACCTTCCTCGTGGAATGAGTTCATGAGTTACTTAAAACTCAAGACAAAGGAAATGACCTTTGAGGAACTTATTATCAAACTTCAGATTCAGGAAGATAATAAGAAGGCCTTTCCTGGGGGAAAACAACCCGTTGAGGCAAATGCAAATCTGGCTGAGGCCAAAGGGAACCCAAGCAAGAAGCGCAAGTTCCAGAAAGACGGTAAGTCCCACGCGGCGGAAAAGTTCAGGGGGAACTGTCACCACTGTGGGAAACCTGGTCACATGATCAAGGACTGCCGCAAGCTCAATATTGAGCAACAAGAGAAGGCCAAGGCCAAAGGCAAGGCACAGGCTAACGTCGTCAAATACACGCTTCTTGACGACATGATTGAGGAGTTCTCGGCGGTGGTGCTTGAAGCAAACCTTGTTGAGAATCCGATGCAATGGTGGATGGACACGGGTGATACCAGACACATCTGTTCCAATAGAGATACCTTCTCCACATATACACCAGTTACAGACAATAAGTTGTTCATGAGTAACAACGCTTCTCTGACGTGCTGGGGGTAGGAAAGGTAGTCCTAAAGATGACTTTTGGAAATATGCTCACTCTGAAGGAGGTGATGCATGTCCCTAAGATTAGAAGGAATTTAATTTCAGGTCATTTATTGGTTAATGCTAGTTTTAGGCTAGTATTTGAGTCCAATAAGTTTGTAATCACCAAGATTGGAACTTTTGTGGGAAGAGGCTTCATCTGTGAAGGCCTCTTCAAAGTTAATGACATGTCTATAATGCGTGCAGGCAATAATATTGAAGCTTCTTCTTACTTTCTTGAGTCCTCTAATTTATGGCATCATAGATTATGACATGTTAACTATAAGTCCATCCAAAGGTTAGTTAAGTCGGAGTTGTTGCCGTATATCGACGTAAACCCTCAACATAAGTGTGAGGTGTGCGTAGAGGCAAAACTCACAAAGATTCATTTTCGATCCGTCGAAAGGAATACCGCTCCTCTAGAACTTATTCACACAGATATATGTGACTTGAAGTTTGCACAAACTAGAGAGAACAACTCGAGGGGTATGTGGTTCCAGGGCAGGAGAATAAAGTTTGTGATCAACACGTCGTCTACGTACATGCATATCATAACGAACGAGTCAGAGTTACCTTTAGTGTAGACACATTTGTCACATTCATTAATGGAGAAACCATTCTATAGTAGAGTACAATCAAATTTTTCGTGCCATTTCTTCAGGGCTTGTTTCAGCCCGTACAGAGATTTGACAAGTCGACATACTTTCTTCTCTTGCCCTAGGAACCACATACCCCTCGAGTTGTAGTTTATTCTTCCAAATCACCATTTAGGAAGGCTGTCTTGACATCCATTTGATGTATCTCAAGGTCACGCAACGCTGCGATCGCAATGAATACTCGTATGGACGTCATCCTAGACACCGGGGAGTACGTTGTTGACACCCAATTTTGCCCACTCTTTTCGATATTTATTTACAATTTTAATTATTTAGACACCTCAAAAAATTATATATATATATATATATATATATATATATATATATATATATATATATATATATATTTTAATATCATCGTCTATTTTCAATATCATTAGTTATTATTATTATTATTCGCATTTTTACTATCATTTTCCTTTAATATCATAATCATAATTTTTACCGTAATATTCTATGTATTTTATTTTCCGTAAAATGACACCACTTTTTATCAAGCATTAAGCATTTCGCAAATATTATATTTTATTATTATCACATCGTTATATCTCATTTTTGAAAATAATTTGCATTTCTTCAAAGCTTTTTTTTACATATATATTAAACCCCTTTTTATATTTTTAAACCTACAACCCACTTTTTTATTTCCCAACCCAAAATAATTTCTACCCAATACTTCAACCCAAATCCCACAAAAAATAGGGGGCCAGCCCACAAATGGGCCCAACCGGTCAAGCCCCAGGCCAACCCGCAAGCCCAACCCATCGGCCCCAAACCCAACACCCCTTAAAACCCAACCCCAAATCCCCTAACCCTAAAAATCATTTCTAAATCAAACACACCACTAACCCCCTCAAATCGGCGTCGCACACCCCATGCCCCCGACCCCACGTCGCCGATCACCTCACCCCTGCCACCACCAACCCCTGACACTACCAACCTCCTCTGTTACCCTAACACCACCAACCCGTCAACCCCCATACCCTATCCCCCAAAATGTGCAACCCATGCCCCTTCAAATTCGCGGTTTTGGCCCTTTTTGTTTGAAATTCGAACTCGTTCTTGAACGTTGAGGGGTCCGATTCCTTCTATAAATACCCCCTTTATTTTTTCATTTGAGGAGAGGGTTTTTTGGAGGATTTTCGGAGGTCGGGTTTAAAGAGGATTTTTTTTTATTTCGGGTTCTAAAAAAGGTCAAGAAATCCGAGAAAACGAAATCGAAAATAACTCTGAAAAAACAAGTTGAAAATCCGAAAGAAAATGGTGAGTTTTGTTCTTAAATTTTGGGGTTGAAATACTGCTATTGTCTTCGAGAATCCCAATCCGAAAATCTGCTTTTTTTTGTTGTTGTTCACTGTTTTGTTTGGTTTTCCAATTCGGATCCGGGTCGGGTCGACTTAGTTTTGGCAAATTTCCAGATTGTGTTTTCGATCTTGTTGTTGGTTATCTAAAATTTGAAAAGAAATCGATTCGGGTCGTAACCTCTGATTCGGGTCGGGTCACCGATTCGGGTCGTAACCTCTGATTCGAGTCGGGTCACCGATCCGGGTCGACCCGGTTTGGGTAAATTTCCAGATTTTGTGTTTATATCTTGTTGTTGGTTATCTGAAAATCCAAAAAAATTGATTCCGGGTCACCACTGTTCCGAGTTGCATTTCTCGGGTCGGGTCGACCCGAAATCCTGGTCATCTATCTGGGTCTGTTCTTCAGAACTGGGTCGATTACCTAATTTTTCTTTACTATTTTGTCGTCTTTTCGGGTCGGGTCGACCCTAAATCCGGTCGTGTCACTGTTCAGATTTTTCAGAAAAATTTCAAAATTTGGGTCGGACGTTTTAATTGCAAACCGTTGGTTTATTTTAGCATTTAAACATCCGTACATGGATATCTTACTGTTTTACTGATTTGAATAAATACTGCATTTAGGCCAATGAAATTGAATTTGAGGTCGTGTCCTTTCGTAAATTGTTTTCTCAATTTCTGTTTTCTTTACTGTTTTACTGATTTGAAAATGATATTACACTAGTGGCCGATGAAAAAATATCCGTCGATTTTTTAGGCCTCCATAGTTGGAAAGACGGAAATAAAACTCCCAGGCAAGGATGAAACTTAAATCTTTTTTCACCCGAGAGACCAACACGTTCGGTTGGCAAGACAACTAAAATGACCAACGAGTCATATGTTCGCAACCGCGACGTGATTGGAATGACTTTTTCAAAATTTAAGTCTGAGCCCTCCGTAATCAAAACATTTACTGTTTTGGATATGGATCCGAAGTTTATTTATATTTAATTGTTTTCTAACCGTTTGTTCTTGACAGGTTGCAAGGCATATCTATGAAAGTCAAAGAAGGCAAATACCCCTCGGAGATTATCTATTTTGCTGTTGTTTTTACTTTTTTTTAATTAAGTTTTATTTTATTTCATATTGTAATATTATTTATTGTACTTATATATTTATTTGAAATGTTTAGAATATGTAGACTTAGAATTAATTAATAGGGTAGTCTAAAACTGGAGACTCGTCACTAGTTTATTTATTTGTAGGCTCGGTTAGTGCAAACTTAGAAATCCTCCGCTAGTTATTTACTATTAGGCTCGTCATGCATATTCAAAATTTTCAAAATAACTTTGATCATCTTTTATTCACTTTATTAATTGTACAAATAAGTTTGTTTTTTTTTCAATTTGCAACTCAAAATGATTTCCAAAAAAAAAAATTACTTCTTTGGCATTATAAATAATTTGCTTTTCTTCTTACTATGAATTGTTAAAAGATACTTTTTAATCCAAAATCAAACTTTACATATATTTCTTAAGTGTCATACAAATGCATACTTGTACAAAATGCATCCTTTTATTAACTACTTGCAACATTATTTTTTATACTTGTTAAAACATGCATTTTCTTAACATAATAATTAAACTGAGTTTGACCGAATAACCGCAAGTTAGCGGATCTTAAAGGATGCCTAACCCCTTCCCTTTAGGATAATAAAGAACCCTTACCTAGAATCTCATTAGTTTGGTAGACCAAAATTGGAGTTATTTTGGAGCTTTTAGTTAGCATTTAGGTGCCCTAATTCACCTTAGAATAATTAGGTGGTGACTCCTCAAAGCAAAGCATTTTTTATCAGATCCATAGGGAATCGACCCATGGCGTCGCGAAAGCTCGCTGGTTAAAAACGAGCGCGACAAAATGGCGACTCCGCATTTCTGCTTGTAACATGAACTACGTTATGACCTGATTCCCTCGGCGGGATATGTAGGCGGCCACATCGGCTTCGGTCCCATTTTTAGAAAATCTTTACAATCCCTTTTGTTTACACGAACTACGTTATGACCTGATTCCCTCGGCGGAATACGTAGGCTGCCTATATCGGCTTCGGTCGTACCATTACTTTCCCTTATCTTGCAAGTAGCGAAATACACTCATCCGATCACCATGATAGAACAACCAAGCAGGCCACACGCTTTAATAAGTAATTCCGATTTTATGCTTAGAATATATTCTGCCCAGTTTTAAAATGAATAGTTCTGAAAAGCATAGCATTTTAAACAATGAAAACCTCTCTACTTCAACTATTAAGATAGCGAAAGTAGAAAGAGACTTGCAAAATTGGAATATTCCAAAAGAACCCTTCAAAACCATTTACGAAACCAGAAGGTTCGATTTCATAAGAAATTATAATATTATGACATGTGAGTCCACAGTAGCCATCAATAATTCGAAAGAGATTATTAGGCTATTAGCAGCCCAAGATATTAATAATTATAAAAAAGATTATAACTTTCTTCACATAGGTCTTGTCCAAGTAGCTGTCAAACCTTTTTATCGTTTAGGTTTAGACACACCTATTTGTCTCTTATTAAGAGACGCTAGATTATTAAACTTCAAAGATTCTCTGTTAGGAGTCTTGCAAAGTAACCTGGCCAGGGGACCAATTTATTTTAATTGTTATCCTAATTTCTCTATTGATATCAACGATCGGAACGTACTGGATACTCTGACTTTGAATATCAAAACTAAAAATATGAACAGCAAAATAAACACTAAAGAGATAGCTGTTATATATAGAATCTATTACAGATTAATGAAAACTACCTTAGCCCCAAAGGCTAAAATAATGAGCAACAAAGGAGTTACTATACTCATGGAAGCAAACCAAGAGTATAGCAATATCTTTGTCCCCAAAATGCTCCACTGGAACGAAATTTTATCTAAAGATGAATGGCACTTTGATGCTATTACCCAACCAAACTAGAACCGGAAAGTTCTGACGTCAAAAATATTATTCAGTACCCTGATGGGTCAGTTGATCTGAAATTTCTTAAATCCAGCGCTGAGTCTTCCTCAAGAAGATACTCTTGTAATAAACCATCTTCCTCTAAAACCCGGGAGGAGGAAACAGAGGACTACAATGAAGACGCTTTACTCCAGGAAATAGAAAGAAAAATAAAAGGTGTAGATTTTTCTAAAAATATTCCCAAAGTCCATTATGAATAAGTAGTTAGGTCTAGTAGCCCTACCCCTAGCGATTTACAAGGGCCAGCTGAGGGATCACTCGGCAAAATAAAAAATGAATACAAATTTAAAATAGATTTTAAGCTCCTAGATAACCTCTGGATAAGTCCAGAGCACGCCATTAAAAGAAAATGGTACATAGATACTTATACTGAAGATCAGAGATTATCTTTTAGAAATCTTGGATTATTGATATGAAAAGATTAAGATGTAATATTGAATTCTTTAGATGGTTCCAGGTCACAGGCCAATTAGGTAGTGAACCAGAAACTTTAAGCACTCTTGTAAATAGGTGGTACACACGTACCAAAACAGTTGCCTCAATAACTCCTCCACTAGAGAAGATTAGTATTCCTGTAGAATGAGAAGTCATAGAAGCGGCCCCCTTTAAAGGGGAGATAAAGGACCATACGGGTAACCCCACCAATAATGATGTCAATAAACTTATTCAACAGAATAATTATACCAACCAACTTTTACACGTGGTTTCCACCCAGCTTAACCATAACAGTAACAAGGCCATTTTCAAAGATAAATCTGATCCGTTCAAAAATGAGATCAAAACCACTAATCCTATATTCAAGAAACCAGAGTTTACAGCCAGTAACTACCCTAGTCTTAACGACCCAATTGACATAAGTGACAAGGTTTTAGACAAAATAAACCATAGATTAAAGCAGAGTCTTACCGATAACGGTTATGCCATTAAAACAATTACTAACAAAGAGTTCGATATAAACAAGGTATCCCGTCATGTTAATAAAAAGAATTATTACCCTCGTGCAACCTTCCCAGATATGCAGTATGAAGAAAACGAGTTCTTATCTCATACTTCGCACTCGGGAACAGAAATCTCTGAATGGAACATTGATGGCCTAATAGAAGGTCAAATCTATAGTAAATTACATGAGATGGGTATAGCCATAACTGCCCATAAGATAAAAAAAATAATAACGATAAACAATGCGCTACTATGATAATCGCAGGATTTACTGGGATGCTGAAAAACTGGTGGGATAATTATCTCACTGAAGAAATTAGGCAAGGTATAATGAATGCTACCTCTGTAACCCAAATAGTCAAAATAGATGACTCTGTAGAACAGAAAACTGTAGATGACGCTACTGCTACGCGCATCTATAGTATTGCCAAATATTTTATAGGAGAACCTAAGTTATTTCAGGAGAAAAGTCTAGATATCTTAAACAATTTAACTTGTCCTAGACTCCACGATTTTAGGTGGTATAAAGACATCTTCCATAACAAGGTTATGATCAGAGAAGATTGTAATCATGATTATTGGAAAGAAAGATTTATAAGTGGCCTACCCACACTTTTTGCAGAAAAGGTCAGGACTACCATTCGAAATAAATTTGATGGAGAAATGCCTTACGGAGGCTTAACGTATGGAGATATCATAAGCCTAATAAACCTTACTGGTCTAGATTTATGTAATGATTTAAAACTTAAACACTCGTTAAAAAATGAGGGAAGACTCTAAAAATGAGTTAGGAAGCTTCTGTCAAGATTTCGGTTATACCAAAATAACTGCTCCATCTCGAGAAGCTACTAAAAGATATAAAAAGCATAAAAAGCCCAGTTCCTCGTCCAAACGAGAATATAAGAATTATAAAAGAAAATCTTATAAACCCAGAAGACCCGCAAAGCGAAAGACATTCTCCAAAGAATCTAAATGTTGGAATTGCGGTAAAACTGGCCATATGGCCAACAACTGTAAAGCTCGCAACAAAAAGAAAGATAAGATTAACCTTCTAGAGTTAAACCCTGAAACAAAAGAAAATATTTTTACAATACTTGGAGAACCCTCCAGTGAGTCTTCCGAAACCGAAGACTTTAGCGACGAAGAACTCCTTAACGTTGATTATAGTTCAGATAGCTCCTACTCTAGCAATGAATGCAATTGTACGGGGACCTTCTGCACCTGTGATTCCAAAACTGTCAATGTCATTTCAAAAGAAAGTCAGGAATTCTTCTTCGACATGATCGAACAGATTAATGATGAAAAGCTTAGAAAGCAATACTTGTTAGAGTTAAAAAAACTCATCATTACTCATAAAGAAAGTAAAAACACGGTAGAACCTTTTAATATGAAACAAGCCTTAAATAAATTCAAAACCGCTAAAACAGATACCACTCTACAGGATTTAGAATCTGAGGTATCCAATCTTAAACAAGAAATCAAAAATATTAAAGATAGGCTCAGTTCTATTGAATTAGAATCTTTTGCTAATAAAATAATTAGGGAAGCCAACGAGGAGATGTATGGACCTTCTACCTCTAAAATAGCAGAAGTTTGCTCGGAGGAAGAAGAAGATTCTTCAAATCAAGAACAGTCAGGATTAAAATTTATTTCAAAAATTAAATCATTAAGCTACCATATTCCCATTAAGCTTGTCATTAATAAAAATGTCATCCTTAATAAGATTGCCCTATTTGATACAGGAGCGGACCAAAACTGTATCGCAGAAGGATTAATCCCAACCAAGTACTTAGAAAAAAGTACTTCAAAACTGTACTCTGCCACAGGAGAAAGATTAAAAATAAATTACAAGTTAACTAAAGCCCATGTCTGTAATAACGGAGTCTATTTTATCAACAACTTTGTAATTACAAGAAATATAACTGAAGAAATTATTTTAGGTATTCCTTTCGCAACCCAGATAAAGTTGTATACGGAAAATTTGGATGGTATTTATACCAAAATGTTAGGAAAAGAAGTAATATTTCCTTATTTAAATCCTCTTTCAAAAAATGAAAGTAATTATGTTAAACAGAAAATAGTTTTTTGAATACAACTTTTGTCTAACCAAATTAATTTTCTTAAAGAAGATATCCAAATCAAGAAGATAGAATCTTCCTTAAAAACCCCGGAGGTAACAGATAAAATAAAAAGCCTAAGTTCTTTGATTGAGAAAGAGATTTGCTCTGATTTACCTAATGCCTTCTGGGAAAGGAAAAAACATACGGTACAATTACCCTATCTAGATAATTTTAATGAGGATATTATCCCCACCAAAGCCCGACCGATTCAAATGAATCATGAGCTTATGGAATATTGTAAGAAAGAAATAAATGACTTTTTACAAAAGAAAATTATCAGACCCTCTAGATCCCCATGGAGTTGCTCCGCCTTTTATGTCAACAATAGTGTCGAAAAGAAAAGAGGAGCCCCTAGGCTAGCTATTAACTATAAGCCTCTTAATCAAGTGTTAAAATGGATAAGGTACCTGATACCTAACAAAAGAGACCTCCTGAAAAGGACCTATAAAGCAAACATCTATAGTAAGTTTGATATGAAGTCAGGATTCTGGCAAATACAGATAGATGAAAATGATAAGTACAAAACCGCCTTCAATGTCCCTTTCGGACAATATGAGTGGAACGTTATGCCTTTCGGGCTAAAAAATGCCCCCTCAGAATTTCAGAATATTATGAATAATATATTCAACCCTTATAGTCTTTTCTCTACATAGACGATGTCCTGATTTTTTCAGAAACAATAGATCAACATTTTAAACATATCAACACCTTTTTAAAGGTTACCAAAATAAATGGTCTAGCTGTTAGCGCCAAAAAGATAAAACTTTTCTAGACCGCTATAAGATTCCTAGGCCATGATCTTTATCAAGGAACTTATAAACCAATTTGTAGAGCCATTGAGTTCTCGACTAAATTTCCCGATGAACTGTTAGATAAAACTCAGTTACAAAGATTTTTAGGAATTATTAACTATGTAGCAGACTTTATTCCCGATATCAGGAAAATCTGCGAACCCCTCTATAAACGACTCAGGAAGAATCCAATCCCTTAGTCTGAAGAACAGACTAGAGCTGTTAAGAAAATAAAGGAAATAGTCCAGAAACTTCCGTGTCTAGGAATCCCAAATCCAGACGCCTTTATGATCGTTGAAACTGACGCCTCTGATATAGGTTATGGCGGCATCCTTAAGCCAAAAATATCTTCCGAATCTACTGAACAATTAGTAAGATTCACTTCTGGAGTCTGGAATACGGCTCAAAAGAATTATAGTACTGTTAAAAAAGAAGTTTTATCTATAGTGCTATGTATCACCAAATTCCAAGATGATTTAATTAATAAAGAATTTTTGTTAAGAGTCGACTGCAAAGCAGCCAAAGATGTTTTACAAAAAGATGTCAAAAATTTTGTTTCAAAGCAAATTTTTGCCAGATGGCAAGCACTTTTATCAAGCTTCGATTTTAAAATTGATTTTATTAAAGGAGAAGATAATTCTCTACCCGATTTCTTAACAAGAGAATTTCTGTAGGGAAACCATGAGACCCAACATGCCAGGGATACGACCAATAAGGCCCCCATTCCAGCTTAAGCCAGAGGATAAGATGAAACAACCTTTTAGACCAGAAAAACCCAAATCACCTTACCCAATAAACTTTGAGAATAAATTCTCAGCATTGGTAGAATTCCCCAAACTACCGACTGGACCAATCCAGTTTTCTCCGGGAGAAAAAATAAACAAAGAGGCCAGAGCACAGCCTTTCAAGGCCTCCCCTTCAACATCACAGGTACAAACAAAAGATAATTACAGGATGCACAATCCCGAGACCTACTCGGAAGCAGTGAAACCAGCAACTCCTCAAAAGAAGGAGGAAACGCAAAATATCACCAGCAGTCCCGTGCCAAAATGGGAATTCATAGTAAAATTGATTCAGCCAATAATGGCAATTGATAAACAGTATGCAGGATTCACAGTCGAAGAACTCTTGAAACCATGTTACACCAACTTCCAGTACGTCGATACTCAGGATCCAATTAAAACCAGAAAGTATTATGAGTTTATCCTAATTGATACAGAATCCATAGAGATTGAGCACAGCTATTTCAGGAACAATCTGGAGGCCATTGAGTACTCCAAGTTTACGATTAAAAGGATATTAAGTCCGTATGAATGGTATGTAGATCATCTACACACACCAATTCCTTTATCAGTACCCCATAAACCACAAACCTTTAATTGGTATGACTACAGGGATGCATGGTTCAACTTCATCTACGTCTGACCATATACTCACACCTGGTTTGTTAAATATTCCAGCGAATTAAAAGATAGAGTCATCCCGCGATGGTTCTATGAATGGTGGACCCTATTTGGGGAAAACCTACAGGTAGTAGCCCCGAGCTTCCAAAACCAGTATGAAAGTTTCCAGGAGGAACAACAAATATCCACATTAGTAGAACATATGCTTATGCTTTACAAGTGGACGACAGAAAGAGAATGGCTTATGCTTTACTGAAAGGTCAAGTTGCCCTTTCCTATTCATATGGTTTCTGCTTTATTGAAAGGTCAAGTGCCTTTTCCTGTTCATTCTTTTTCGAAAGGTCAAGTGCCTTTTCCTGTTCATGTCGGCTTTTTCTTTTCAGATTCCCTTCAGATAAGCTTGTGCTATTCCTGTAGGGTCTAGTGCGTCACCGTTGTCGGGCTCGCTATTGCTGGAAGATGCTGATTCTATCAGCTCTAATATACGATTTTGTTCTGTATTATTTTCCAACTTGGACAGTGCTTCTAACAGTCTTCTTTTCAATTCTGATTTAGAGACTGTGCTGGTAGATGGAGTTTTTTTAATTGCACGGGATGAGGGATTCTTCCGCTCGTCTTTGACTTTCGGAGACCATCCTTTGATTTTTATGGTCTTGCTGAGATACTTGATTCGGTCCATTTGATGAATATCAAAAGACCAGTTAATGATATATAAAATTCATTTTTGTATAAAAAATTTACATAATTTAATATATTCTGCTAATGTGGATATTTGTTGTTCCTCCTGGAAACTTTCATACTGGTTTTGGAAGCTCGGGGCTACTACCTATAGGTTTCCCCCAAATAGGGTCCACAATTCATAGAACCATCACGGGATGACTCTATCTTTTAATTCACTGGAATATTTAACAAACCAGGTGTGAGTATATGGTCGGACGTAGGTGAAGTTGAACCATGCATCCCTGTAGTCATACCAATTAAAGGTTTGTGGTTTATGGGGTACTGATAAAGGAATTGGTGTGTGTAGATGATCTACATACCATTCATACGGACTTAATATCTTTTTAATCGTAAACTTGGAGTACTCAATGGCCTCCGGATTGTTCCTGAAATAGCTGTGCTCAATCTCTACGGATTCTGTATCAATTAGGATAAACTCATAATACTTTCTGGTTTTAATTGGATCCTGAGTATCGACGTACTGGAAGTTGGTGTAACATGGTTCAAGAGTTCTTCAACTCAATTTTACTATGAATTCCCATTTTGGCACGGGACTGCTGGTGATATTTTGCGTTTCCTCCTTCTTTTGAGGAGTTGCTGGTTTCACTGCTTCTGAGTAGGTCTCGGGATTGTGCATCCTGTAATTATCTTTTGTTTGTACCTGTGATGTTGAAGGGGAGGCCTTGAAAGGTTGTGCTCTGGCCTCTTTGTTTATTTTTTCTCCTGGAGAAGACTGGATTGGTCCAGTCAGTAGTCTGGAGAATTCTGCCAATGCTGAGAATTTATTCTCAAAGTTTATTGGGTTTTTCTGGTCTAAAAGGTTGTTTCATCTTATCCTCTGGTTTAAGCTAGAACGGGGGCCTTATTGGCCGTATCCCTGGCATGTTGGGTCTCATGGTTTCTCTGCAGAATTCTCATGTTATGAAATCGGGTAGAGAATTATCTTCTCCTTTAATAAAATCAATTTTAAAATCGAATCTTGATAAAAGTGCTTGACATCTTTTTGTAAAACATCTTTGGCTGCTTTGCAGTCGACTCTTAATAAAAATTCTTTATTAATTAAATCGTCTTGGAATTTGGTGATACATAGCACTATAGATAAAATTTCTTTTTTAATAGTACTATAATTCTTTTGAGCCGTATTCCAGACTCCAAAAGTGAATCTTACTAATTGTTCAGTAGATTCGGAAGATATTTTTTGCTTAAGGATGCCGCCATAACCTATATCAGAGGTGTTTCTTTTTTAATAGTACTATAATTCTTTTGAGCCGTATTCCAGACTCCAGAAGTGAATCTTACTAATTGTTCAGTAGATTCGGAAGATATTTTTTGCTTAAGGATGCCGCCATAACCTATATCAGAGGCGTCAGTTTCAACGATCATAAAGGCATATGGATTTGGGATTCCTAGACACGAAAGTTTCTGGACTATTTCCTTTATTTTATTAACAGCTCTAGTCTGTTCTTCAGACCAAGGGATTGGATTCTTCCTGAGTCGTTTATAGAGGGGTTCGCAGATTTTCCTGATATCGGGAATAAACTCTGCTACATAGTTAATACTTCCTAAAAATATTTGTAACTGAGTTTTATCTAACAGTTCATCGGGAAATTTAGTCGAGAACTCAATGGCTCTACATATTGGTTTATAAGTTCCTTGATAAAGATCATGGCCTAGGAATCTTATAGTGGTCTGGAAAAGTTTTATCTTTTTGGCGCTAACAGCTAGACCGTTTATTTTGGTAACCTTTAAAAAGGTGTTGATATGTTTAAAATGCTGATCTATTGTTTCTGAAAAAATTAGGACATCGTCTATGTAGACAATAGAGAAAAGACTATAAGGGTTGAATATATTATTCATAATATTCTGAAATTCTGAGGGGGCATTTTTTAGCCCGAAAGGCATAACGTTCCACTCATATTGTCCGAAAGGGACATTGAAGGCAGTTTTGTACTTATCCTTTTCATCTATCTGTATTTGCTAGAATCCTGACTTCATATCAAACTTACTATAGATGTTTGCTTTATAGGTCCTTTTCAGGAGGTCTCTTTTGTTAGGTATCGGGTACCTTATCCATTTTAACACTTGATTAAGAGGCTTGTAGTTAATAACTAGCCTAGGGGCTCTCTTTCCTTTTCGGAACTATTGTTGACATAAAAGGCGGAGCAACTCCATGGGGATCTGGAGGGTCTGATAATATTCTTTTGTAATAAGTCATTTATTTCTTTCTTACAATATTCCATAAGCTCATGATTCATTTGAATCGGTCGGGCTTTGGTGGGGATAATATCCTCATTAAAATTATCTAGATAGGGTAATTGTACCGTATGTTTTTTCCTTTCCCAGAAGGCATTAGGTAAATCAGAGCAAATCTCTTTCTCAATCAGAGAAATTATGCTTTTTATTTTATCTGTTACCTTCGGGGTTTTTAAGGAATATCCTATCTTCTTCATTTGGATATCTTCTTTAAGAAAATTAATTTGGTTAGACAAAAGCTGTATTCGAAAAACTATTTTCTGTTTAACATAATTACTTTCATTTTTTGAAAGAGGATTTAAATAAGGAAAGATTACTTCTTTTCCTAATGTTTTGGTATAAACACCATCCAAATTTGTCGTATACGGCTTTATCTGGGTTGCGAAAGGAATACCTAAAATAATTTCTTCAGTTATATTTCTTGTCATTACAAAGTCGTTGATAAAACAGACTCCGTTATTACAGACATGGTCTTTAGTTAACTTGTAATTTATTTTTAATCTTTCTCCTGTGGCAGATTACATTTTTGAAGTACTTTTTTCTAAGTACTTGGTTGGGATTAATCCTTCTGCGATACAGTTTTGGTCCGCTCCTGTATCAAATAGGGCAATCTTATTAAGGATGACATTTTTATTAATGACAAGCTTAATGGGAATATGGTAGCTTAAGGATTTAACTTTTGAAATAAGTTTTAATCCTGACTATTCTTGATTTGAAGAATCTTCTTCTTCCTCCGAGCAGACTTCTGCTATTTTAGAGGTAGAAGGTCCATACATCTCCTCGTTGGCTTCCCTAATTATTTTATTAGCAAAAGATTCTAATTCAATAGAACTGAGCCTATCTTTAATATTTTTGATTTCTTGTTTAAGATTGGATACCTCAGATTGTAAATCCTTTAGAGTGGTATCTGTTTTAGCGATTTTGAATTTATTTAAGGCTTGTTTCATATTAAAAGGTTCTACCGTATTTTTACTTTCTTTATGAGTAATGATGAGTTTTTTTTAACTCTAACAAGTATTGCTTTCTAAGCTCTTCATCATTAATCTGTTCGATCATGTCGAAGAAGAATTCTTAAATTTCTTTTGAAATGACATTGACAGTTTTGGAATCACAGGTGCAGAAGGTCCCCGTACAATTGCATTCATTGCTAGAGTAGGAGCTATCTGAATTGTAATCAACGTTAAGGAGTTCTTCGTCGCTAAAGTCTTCGGTTTCGGAAGACTCGCTGGAGGGTTCTCCGAGGATTGTAAAAAGCTTTTATTTTGTTTCAGGGTTTAACTCTAGAAGGTTAATCTTATCTTTCTTTTCGTTGGGAGCTTTACAGTTGTTGGCCATATGGCCAGTTTTACCGCAATTCCAACATTTAGATTCTTTGGAGAATGTCTTTCGCTTTGCGGGTCTTCTGGGTTTATAAGATTTTCTTTTATAATTCTTATATTCTCGTTTGGATAAGGAACTGGGCTTTTTATGCTTTTTATATCTTTTAGTAGCTTCTCGAGATGGAGCAGTTATTTTGGTATAACCGAAATCTTGACAGAAGCTTCCTAACTCATTTTTACAGAGTCTTCCCTCCCTTTTTAATGAGTGTTTAAGTTTTAAATCATTACATAAATCTAGACCAGTAAGGTTTATTAGGCTTACGATATCTCCATACATTAAGCCTCCGTAAGGTATTTCTCCATCGAATTTATTTCGAATGGTAGTCCTGACCTTTTCTGCAAAAAGTGTGGGTAGGCCACTTATAAATCTTTCTTTCCAATAATCATGATTACAATCTTCTCTGATCATAACCTTGTTATGGAAGATGTCTTTATACCACCTAAAATCGTGGAGTCTAGGACAAGTTAAATTGTTTAAGATCTCTAGGCTTTTCTCCTGAAATAACTTAGGGTCTCCTATAAAATGTTTGGCAATACTATAGATGAGCGTAGCAGTAGCGTCATCTACAGTTTTCTGTTCTACAGAGTCATCTATTTTGACTATCTGGGTTACAGAGGTAGCATTCATTATACCTTGCCTAATTTCTTCAGTGAGATAATTATCCCACCAGTTTTTCAGCATCCCAGTAAATCCTGCGATTATCATAGTAGCGCATTGTTTATCGTTATTATTTTTTATCTTATGGGCAGTTATGGCTACACCCATCTCATGTAATTTACTATAGATTTGACCTTCTGCTAGGCCATCAATGTTCCATTCAGAGATTTCTGTTCCCGAGTGCGAAGTATGAGATAAGAACTCATTTTCTTCATACTACATATCTGGGAAGGTTGCACGAGGGTAATAATTCTTTTTATTAACATGACGGGATACCTTGTTTATATCGAACTCTTTGTTAGTAATTGTTTTAATGGCATAACCGTTATCGGTAAGACTCTGCTTTAATCTATGGTTTATTTTGTCTAAAACCTTGTCACTTATGTCAATTTGGTCGTTAAGACTAGGGTAGTTACTGGCTGTAAACTCTGGAATCTTGAATACAGGATTAGTGGTTTTGATCTCATTTTTGAACGGATCAGATTTATCTTTGAAAATGGCCTTGTTACTGTTATGGTTAAGCTGGGTGGAAACCACGTGTAAAAGCTGGTTGGTATAATTATTCTGTTGAATAAGTTTATTGACATCATTATTGGTGGGGTTACCCGTATGGTCCTTTATCTCCCTTTTAAAGGGGGCCGCTTCTATGACTTCTCATTCTACAGGAATACTAATCTTCTCTAGTGGAGGAGTTATTGAGGCAACTGTTTTGGTACGTGTGTACCACCTATTTACAAGAGTGCTTAAAGTTTCTGGTTCACTACCTAATTGGCCTGTGACCTGGAACCATCGAAAGAATTCAATATTACATCTTAATCTTTTCATATCAATAATCCAAGATTTCCTAAAAGATAATCTCTGATCTTCATTATAAGTATCTATGTACCATTTTCTTTTAATGGCCTGCTCTGGACTTATCCAGAGGTTATCTAGGAGCTTAAAATCTATTTTAAATTTGTATTCATTTTTATCATGCCGAGTGATCCCTCAGCTGGCCCTTGTAAATCGCTAGGGTAGGGCTACTAGACCTAACTACTTATTCATAATGGACTTCGGGAATATTTTTAGAAAAATCCACACCTTTTATTTTTCTTTCTATTTCCTGGAGTAAAGCTTCTTCATTGTAGTCCTCTGTTTCCTCCTCCCGGGTTTTAGAGGAAGATGGTCTATTACAAGAGTATCTTCTTGAGGAAGACTCAGCGCTGGATTTAAGAAATTTCAGATCAACTGACCCATCAGGGTACTGAATAATATTTTTGACGTCAGAACTTTTCGGTTCTAGTTTTGGTTGGGTAATAGCATCAAAGTGCCATTCATCTTTAGATAAAATTTTGTTCCAGTGGAGCATTTTGGGGACAAAGATATTGTTATACTCTTGGTTTGCTTCCATGAGCATAGTAACTCCTTTGTTGCTCATTATTTTAGCCTTTGGGGCTAAGGTAGTTTTCATTAATATGTAATAGATTCTATATATAACAGCTATCTCTTTAGTGTTTATTTTGATGTTCATATTTTTAGTTTTGATATTCAAAGTCAGAGTATCCAGTACGTTCTGATCGTTGATATTAATAGAGAAATTAGGATAACAATTAAAATAAACTGGTCCCCTGGCCAGGTTACTTTGCAAGACTCCTAACAAAGAATCTTTGAAGTTTAATAATATAGTGTCTCTTAATAAGAGACAAATAGGTGTGTCTAAACCTAAATGATATAAAGGTTTGACAGCTACTTGGACAAGACCTATGTGAAGAAAGTTATAATCTTTTTTATAATTATTAATATCTTGGGCTGCTAATAGCCTAATAATCTCTTTTGAATTATTGATGGCTATTGTGGACTCACATGTCTTAATATTATAATTTCTAATGAAATCGAACCTTCCGATTTCGTAAACGGTTTTGAAGGGTTCTTTTGGAATATTCTAATTTTGCAAGTCTCTTTCTACTTTCGCTATCTTGATAGTTGAAGTAGAGAGGTTTTCACTGTTTAAAATGCTATGCTTTTCAGAACTATTCATTTTAAAACTGGGCTGAATATATTCTAAGCATACAATCGGAATTACTTATTAAAGCGTCTTGATAATCTATAATATGTCTTATGTGATAGTTACATTTATAACATTGGATCATTTTATTTACTATTACTTGTGTAACTATTGTTCGACAGTATGGGTCTAGAGACTCAGAGGGTAATAGAGACTTATAATACTCTAGTTCTTTCTTGGTTTTATTTAAATCTTTTATAAGTCTGTCCTTTTCTACTATACATTCTAACTTGATGCGATTAGCTCTCCTAATCCTATCAAAGGAAGAATGGGTAAACATGTTTAATTTAGAAAAGAGGTTTTTGGGTGCTTAATGAGAGAGGCTACTATCCTTAGAGCTATTGTACTATTGGTCAAGAGACTATTGATACTTTGTACTGTTAGCAACTTTATCCTGACCTTCGCGAGTATTCTTAGTTCTAATCAGGTTGTTCCTTAGTTTATAATAAAAGGTAGGTATCAGCGTAACAGAGGAGGTTGGTAGTGTCAAGGGTTGGTGGTGGCAGGGGTGAGGTGACCGGCGACGTGGGGTCGGGGGCATGGGGTGTCTTGTGTGATTTAGGGGGGGGTTAGGGGGGTGTTTGATTTAGAAATGATTTTTAGGGTTAGGGGATTTGGGGTTGGGTTTTAAGGGGTGTTGGGTTTGGGGCAGACGGGTTGGGCTTGCGGGTTGGCCTAGGCTTGACCGGTTGGGCCCATTTGTGGGCTGGCCCCCTATTTTTGTGGGATTTGGGTTGAAGTATTGGGTTGAAATTGTTTTGGGTTGGGAAATAAAATGTGGGTTGTGGGTTTAAAAATATAAAAAGGAGTTTAATATATATGGAAAAAAAAAAGCTTTGAAGAAATGCAAGTTATTTTAAAAAATAAGATATAACGATGTGATAATTATAAAATATAATATTTGCGAAATGCTTAATGCTTGATAAAAAGTGGTGTCATTTTACGAAAAATTAAATACATAGAATATTACGGTAAAAATATGATTATGATATTAAAGGAAAATGATAGTAAAAATGCGAATAATAATAATAATAAATAACGATATTGAAAATAGACGACGATATTAAAATGCTTATATATATATATATATATATATATATATATATATATATATATATATATATATATATATATATATATATATATATATATATATATATATATAATTTTTTGAGGTGTCTAAATATTTAAAATTGCAAATAAATATCAAAAAGAGTTGGCAAAATTGGGTGTCAACAACGTACTCCCCGGTGTCTAGGATGACGTCCATACGAGTATTCATTGCGATCGCAGTATTGTGTGACCTTGAGATACATCAAATGGATGTCAAGACAGCCTTCCTAAATGGTGATTTGGAAGAAGAAATCTATATGGAACAACTCGAGGGTGGTTCCAGGGCAAGAAAAGAAAGTCTGTCGACTTGTCAAATCTCTGTACGGGCTGAAACAAGCCCCGAAGCAATGGCACGAAAAATTTAATTGTACTCTACTATCGAAGGGTTTCTCCATTAATGAATGTGACAAATGTGTCTACACTAAAGGTAACCCTGACTCGTTCGTCATGTTATGCATGTACGTAGACGACATGTTGATCACAGGGATCAGTCCTAGCTTGATCCTAGAGACTAAGAACATGTTGAGATAATGCTTCGACATAAAGGATATGGGTATCACAGATGTCATCTTAGGGATAAAGACGTCTGAAGGACTGGTCTTATCTCAGTCTCACTACATCGAGGATGTGTTGAGAAAGTTTGAGATATTTGACAGTTCGCCTATGAAGTCACAACTGGATAGAAATCAAAAGCTTGATAAAAACCGTGGTGCACCCGTATGCCAGGAGCAATATGCACAGGTGATTGGGAGTTTGATGTACATAACAAACTGCACCCGACCTGATATTGTTTATGCAGTCAACAAGTTGGCTAGGTTTACCCGTAATTCGAGTAATGATCATTGGAAGGCGTTGAATCGGGTACTACGATACCTGAAATACACGCTAACTTACGGGGGTTGCATTATTCGAGATATCCAGATGTACTAGAGGGTACATTGATGGAAACTGGATATCTGATATAGAGAACACCAAGTCCACCAGTGGGTATATATTTACAATTGGTGGTGGGGTTGTGTCTTGAAAATCATCTAAGCAAACTTGCATCACCTGATCCACGATGGAATCAGAGTTTATCGCTTTAGACAAAGCAGGAGAAGAAACTGAGTGGCTTCACGATTTCTTAGAGGATGTCCCTTGTTGGGACAAACCCGTACCTTCTGTAATGATCCATTACGCCAGCCAGTCGGCTCTAGAAAGGGCACGAAGTTCTATGTAGAATGGAAAGTCTCGTCATATTCGATGGAGACATAAGACCATTAGGCAGCTGATCACCACGGGTATAATATCCATTGATTACATAAAATCAAAGGATAACATAGCAGACCCACTGACAAAGGGCTTACCCAAAGATCAGATGTTCTGCATATCTAGGGGAATGAGTTTAAAACCCAAGCTATAACGACCAATATGGTGGTAACCCAACCTTACTAACTGGAGATCCCAGGAATTAGGTTCAATGGGAAAACTAAGATGTAAAGGTTCAGTTGAGCGCTTCGGTGGAAGAATGAGCACTTCGGATAGTGATTTCTGTAAAGAAACACCAAATCCAAAGTAGTTCCCGCGATAGACTATAAGTGCTATCTGCAGTGTGGTTAAAGGTTTATTTTTCCAAAACCTTTAATAATCCTCACCGGTTGAGGTTAGGTTTGGGAAAACTTTTAATGGTTCCTAACACTTGTAAAGTGGGGTACAGTAGGATACCTTGTAGGAGACCACATATTTAAGTGCGAGGACAGGCCGCCTCAAATAAACATACTTAAGAATCCAAGAAGTGTCCACGGCCACAACGGATAAAACATTACAAAGAACAGAGTAAGGGAAGTTGTTGTGTTGGTACTGTTGACTTGGCTTACACTAAACACTAACGGTTCAAGACATCACGTTCACCGCGCAGTAAGTAAGTCCGATGGTATTCAACTATGGAAGGTTCAAAGCAGAAGCTACATATCCAGATGCAACATCGGTTCGTTGAAAAATTTCTGGAAAATGCACCATGTGTGTTTTATTAGTCAAATAATTGGGGCCCCGCACGTCAGAAATGTCGTTTCCACACACGTGCACACGTAGTGCCAAGTATCGCAAATTTCATTAGTGGAAAAGATATTGGTACGTAAGTAATACGTTTGAGACATAGAATGATGGACGGTTATTGGCCAAATGACAAGTATTCCACGTTGGTAAACGAAGGAAAAAGTGTACGAAGTGTAAGATGAAAAGAGTTGGAAATCGCCGCGGAGCCGTGAAGGGCCGTGGCGCAACACCATCAGAGCCGCGATGCAACACCGTCGGAGCCGTGACGCAGGAGCGCCGCAGCGCTAATTGGTGGCTTGGCTACTGGAGCCGCGGCGCTTCGGAGGCAGAATACTGCGACGGGAAGATGGAAAGTTCTTATTTTTGGGCTGGTTTTGGAGCATTGAATCTCCATTATTTGGCACATCAATTCAACCATTATTTGGCTTAATGTGACCTCTCAATAAGTGTTATTACATGGCTATTGAAGGTAGAGCTAGCCAGTGGGCCGGGCTTGGGACTGGCGGGCCGGGTTTGGCGGGATCGGGGCTGGCGGGTCAACCGGGATCGGGTTTGGCGGGATTTGCCGAAGTCCCGTCCCTATCCCGATCCCGTTGGAATCGGGTCGGGGGCGGGATCGGGATCCGGGTGGTTTTTTTTTAATAACATATGTATAAAAGACTTAAAACTCAATAATTAAACAAGACAAGATAGTGTAATAAAAACATTCCAAGACTGTTTTGTGCCTCTTAAATTATTTAATAGACATATAATTTTTTTGTAATACAAATACAATTGTCGAAATTGCAACTTTGTGGTGTTGTCCAAAAGTTGCAAATTACATAATAAAATTGTAATTAAAAAAATTACATTCTTAAAAAAACTTGTTCTAGTTTCTTGATAACTTCATGTGGTTCTTCCGTTGGAATTGGTATTTGTTGGTCAAATTGATCCACGTCGCTTCCACCACCTTCGGATAAGATTTCATTGTAGTTTTCGTCTTCTTCGTTGATCTCCGGTTGACCGCACCTTCTCCGCTTGTATCTAATCTCTGAATAATACTACAATCTCCAAGCTGTCTCCGGCTAATGAGTGTCTGTGGTCTCCTATTTGATATCTGCCGGCAGAAAAAATGCTTTCAGACGCAGTTGATGACGCTTGAATGTTCAAAACATCTCGGGCCATCATTGAAAGTGTCGGAAAGGTCTTCTCATTCCCCCTCCAGTATTTCAGCAAGTCTTCACGTCCTTCTTCATTGAGAACTGCTTGGTACGGTACAGAACCCTGCAAAACAAAAATATCAAACTCGCTAATTTGGTTAGTAGCGGTACGGCCGCACATTTTATTTCTGAGGCTTACAATACTAGCCGCAGAAACATCATGTCTTTTGTGAGGTTGTGTTGAAGAAGAAGAAGATGGTATGGAAGTCGGTAGGTTACTAGCATTTTCTTGTTGGTAAAACCTATATACTTTTTTGCATTGGTCTTCTACGCTAGACAACACTTCTTCTTTAGTTTGTTCAATAGGTGGTGGGTGATTTGGATTTTTGGGACTTGTAGGTGGTAGTACTTCTATACAATCGTAAATAGTTTCAATAAGTGATTTAGTACCATCTATTTTAATAGTCGGATTTAATACAACATCAATAATATAAATAGTGGGAATAGAAATAAAATATTTTTTAATTTTGATAAACATTTTTTAATAGCTATCATATAAGCTGGTTTTTCCATATATTCACTAAGTAATAAAAATATTAGAGCTATATAAAACAACATAGTTGAAATAGTAGGATAATAAATACCGAAAAATTCTTTTGTACCTTGAAAAAATTTCTCTAAAAATACAATAAGTTCAAAAAATTTTACCCAATCGCTATCTACAACCATATAAGCTGGATTTTGATTATGAGAGTTAAAAAATAAAGTTAAAGGTTTTCTATAGTCATAAGCAACAAGTAGTTGCTCCTATAAAGAATTCCACGTAGTGGGTACTTCTTCTGGAATTTTTCTATAAGGTAGTTGGCAATCGTGACAAGTTTTTTTATATTCTTTTCTTCGTTGTATTCTATTATTTTTAAAAATAAATTTTATAGCAAATTGTATTTTACTAAGAATGTCTTCAAAAAGTGATAGACCATCCTTTAAAATTAAGTTATATATATGGCACGCGCATTTTATATGAAAATGATCTGAAAAAGATGGAGTTAAACTATTTTTTAAAATTGTAATAGTGTAATTGTTAGAAGAAGCGTTATCTAATGTAATAGTCATAATTTTATCGGTTATTCCGTAATAATCGCACACTTGATAAATATTTTCTGCAATAAAATTACCAGTGTGCCTATCATCTGTATATCTATACGCTAAAATATGTTTTTGCATAGACCATTTATAATCTATCCAATGACAAGTTACCGTTAAATAATCATGATCGTTAGTACTACAGCCTATATCAGAAGTGATAGCCACTTTGCCATTAAAATGAAATAATGAATAATGTAAATATTGTTGATATTCATGTGCAAATTTAAATACATCTCTCTTAACAGTTGATCTAGGAAAACCGTTAAAAGCAGGATTATACAAATCTCTAATGTAATGAATAAAACCGAGAGATGAAGGAAATGAAAAAGGCAAACCCTCCACAGCAACTAATTTTGCTATTGTTTCCCTATCTCTATGTTTATTGTATTTAGGGCCTACAATTCCCCCGTCATAGGGTTAATTTGACCCTGTACTTGGTCCGTGACAGTATCAGTATGTGAACCTTGTTCCGATGGAGCGGGCGTTTGCGCACCCGGTTTTGAAGCCTCGTATTGGGCATACCTAGCTGGATGAGCCCTTACTACGTGTCTCATTAAACACTCCGTCCCACCGTGACCTTTTCCAATTTTAAATTTTAAAACATCTTTACAAATTTTATATCTAGCTACTTGATTCTCTATGTCCCTATCAAAAAATATCCATGCATCTAATTTTAATGGTCGTTTTGCTGGACCTCGTCTCATATTTGGGGGAATAGGAGACATTTCAGTTGAAGGTGCACTAGTGGGTGTGTTGTCATCAATATTAGTGGGTGTATCATCTAGATTATCGTCTAAATTAAAGTCTTCTTGAGTTCTAGAAAATAGCTCCTCGTCTAAATCTAATGGTATTGTAGGAAAATGATCAGTATCAACAAAATCATCCTGTGTAGGAATAGGATGACTAGAAGAAGTACCCTTGCCCTTGTTGCCCCTACTAGAAGAAGCTTGACCCCTACCCGTAAGCATACGTTTAAATTCTTCCATTATAAATTTATAATTATACTAATAAATAATTAAATTAAATGAAATTAAGTGCGCTAAATAAAATAAACAGACAATAATAATTTAATGAAGGAACGAATGTACCAAACGCCGACGTAACGTCGACGTGTATTCGAGAGGTTGAAAATTGAAACTTTGCTCGATGGAAGATCCTCAAGCTAGTTGCCAACTTCACTCCCAATTCCCAAATGAATAAATAAAATTGAATATTTAGTAGACAATGTAGATGTGTAGAGAGATAGATTGAGAGATTATAGGAAGATTTGTGAGAAAGATGAAGAGAAAATGCGGTATTTATAGTTGGAAAATTGGGTTAAAGTGTAAATATAATAACTTATGGGTTAAAAATAAATATTAAGGTGGTAGGGGGGAGGCCAAAAATGGTCGTTGCACAACGGCCAAAATGTAAAAATGTCATTAGTGCAACAGCGATTTTTGCAAAAGGGGGATTTCGGGCAGGATCGGGGCGTGATCGGGCTTGGACGGGTCGGGATGAGACATTTTCCCGTCCCTGTTTGAGTCTCGATACCACAAAAAAAAATTAAACAATTCGGGTTCGGAGGGGGACCGGGGCGGGACCGGGGCGGTGTCAGGGCGGGACCTGGCCGACTCGGCCCACTGGCCAACTCTAATTGAAGGTCATTAGTTGGCTAGTTGAGGGGTCATCTCCTTACACTATAAATTGAGGCCTTTGGCTCAATTGTTCAACACACTTACGAAATTTTTGAAATCTTCTTCTTCCTCTCTGGCAAGTTTTCTATATTCAAAGTTCTTCAAAGAGTAACACTTGAGTATCCTTTGCTCATTTGTTAAGTTGTTGTTGTATCTTGGGAGACTATTGCCCGAAAACGTAAAAGGATATATACGGGGCAATCTTGTCTTAAAGACAGAGTGTCATCACTCTAGTCAGCAAATCACAAGGAGTTTGTAACGTTCTTGATTCCAGTTTGTTGTAATCTTTAGCTTATCCTTTCTCTCATTTGTAATATTTACTTACTTCCCGTTTCCTGTAATTGTTGTATCCCACAAGTTTAAGACAAGATTTGCTTTGTAAGTGCTTAGAAAGATGACTGGAAGAGAACAACTTGCTTCTGATTTTGCTGTTGCTGCTACTCAAGGCAATCCCTCTGCCTTCCCCACTGCTCAATGCACACCCAATGCCTTTTCGGTTGCTTAAGGGAACATTATTGTTCCTCCACCCTCCGGTTTCCACAATGAACGTCCAAAGAAGTTTATGGGCTCCAACTTCAAGAGATGGCAGCAGAAGATGTTTTATCTGACTGTTATGGGAATGACTCATTTTCTAACAGAAGATCCTCCACAAGCTGGAGATGGAGTGGACCCTCAGCCTAATGAAACGGCTAGAAGGGGTAGCCATGACCCAACAATCAAATCTGGACGGATGAAGTTGTAGTTCACTCCTAACTCATGCCTATAGGTTAAGACTGCATTAAGAAAGTCAGCAGTGATATGAGTGCCACACATAGTAAATTAATAGGACTGTGCAAACTTTTCTTGATTAATTACTGACTAAAAGGGCATGCCATTAAGTTGGATAATCCGAAAGTTATGCTAATTCATGTCTACATAGAGCAAACTTGGATTTGCACTTTGCACAAGGAAAGAATGTCCTTCAACAAAGGGGAAGGCCAGAAGGAGAAACAAAGAAGAGTAAATACTAAATAGTAGAAAAAGATCGTGCATAACTTAACCTATTAGCTAGCATGTAATGTAGTTTTATAACATTGCCAGGGAGAGTAAAAAAATTTCTTTGGTAAGGAAACTAATAAGTTTAATAGATTTCCTGTTCAGTTCGGAAAAGTATGCACTAGAAAACTCGTCAGAGTAAAAGAGCATAAAGTTTACAGAACTAAAAAATGTGTAGGAAGATAGACTAACCAGCTCCCATAGCTGCAGTCATGTCATTACTGTATGTATCAGATTTTCCTTCATCCTTCTCTGTCTCGTCCTTCTCGGTACTAGATTCAGGACCAGATACTACCTAGAAAGAGAGCAAGTAAGCTAATGCCAATTCCGAAATGGATTTCATAGATTAAAGAAAGGGTAGAGAGTGAGAGAGAGTGAAAGAGAGAGCGAGAGAGGGAGAAGAGAAGAAGCTGCAGCGAATCTGCCTACACATGCACAATCCGACGGAAGCATGCATGCCCTCAAATGTATTTTACGATACGTCCAAGGTACACTTCACTTCGGATTACATCTATACAGGTCCTCACTCACTTGTCTCACTGCTTATTCTGATGCTGACTGGGGTGAATGTCCTGACACCCGACGCTCCACATCTGGTTACTGCGTTTTTCCTCGGAGATAACCTATTGTCTTAATCTTCCAAAAGACAACCTACACTATCCCAATCCAGTGCCGAAGCAGAGTACAAAGGTGTCGCCAACATCGTCTCTGAGTCTTGTTGGATTCGTAACCTTCTACTTGAGCTTCACTACCCGATTCAAAAGGCAACACTGGTCTACTGCGATAATATTAGTGTGATATATCTGGCAATCCCGTCCAACATCAGCGCACTAAACACATTGAGATGGACATTCATTTCGTTCGCTAAAAAGTGGCGTGGTCAAGTTCGTGTCCTTCATGTTCCTTCCAGTTATCAGATTGTCGACATCTTCACCAAAGAACTTACGCGCATACTATTTGATGATTTTCGAACCAATCTCAGTGTTCGTGAACCTCCCGCTTCGACTATGGGGGTGTAATAGAATATTTTCCAAATAATTAATTATATTTCTCTTATTTTAGGTAGAATTGTATTCCTATTGTAATTAGGTCTCCTATTTTAGGTAGAATTATATTTTCTGTTGTAATTAGGTTGATTAGTTACCTAGTTTAAATATTGTTGTACTACTATATATATTGTACATTATTGATGAATACAATTAAGGAACATATTCCTTTAAATAGCAATATAAACGTAGCACCTAGACATGGTAATCAACAACAATAAAAAGAGTAATAAGGACACCAAGATTTTAACGTGCAAAACTTTTCTTAATAAGGTGGAAACAGCAGCCGAAGAGGGTCAAAGTAATATCATAGCACTTTTCAAGTAAAATACTCAAGAGACCACCACATACTAAAAAGAAATAACCTTCTTTAAGTTTAGACAACTTACAATAACACCGCTCGCACTCTCTATTTTTCCTCGCACACTATTTCTTTCTCACTGTCTGTGACTTGTTCCTTTGCTACTTTTGCTTCTGTGTAGTGAAATGAGAAGAAGAGCTGCCCCCCTTTATAGTAGCAAAACCAAGGGCTCCAAGTAGTACAAAAACAAAAGGGAAAATTTCCCAGACTTTCTCACACAAACCAAACTTTGGTCCCAAAGAATAATCTTCAGCCAAGATTTCTACCAAATGGGGATGGACCCATATAATTTTCTTCCAATATCACTAACATAATTCCCTCCGTCCTTTTTAGCCCGTCCAAAAAAATGATATTTTTCTATATTTAGTACAACAGTTTAACTATAAACTTCTCAATTAATCAGTGATTTATAGTCACACAAATATGTATGACTTATTTTATACTACAAGCATCAAAAGTTTCATTCTTAGGACCCGTTTGGCCAAAAAAATATTTACTTTTTGCAGGAATAATTTCACTTTATTTGAAACTCTGTGTTTGGCGATTAAAATTCCAAATCCAACTTAAAGTTATATTTCAGTTTGAAAAGTACGTTCAATCATGAACATTATTCCAAAAAGGCTTTACAAAAAGTATAAACAAACACAACTCCATCTTCAACTCCAATTTCATAAATCTCAAATAAAGTGAAAAAATATTTGGAGTCTATGGCCAAATGACAACTCAGTCAAATATGGTCACATAAATTGAGACGGAGCGAGTACAAAAATCAAATTAACGTGTCCAATCAAATCTAGCCATCAAGTAGACGAGAGAGAGCATAAATAACTCAATACAAGAAACGAAAGAGAGATCATTACCAGTGAAACAACAGCAGCATAAGGATTTCTCGAAGTGCCTGTGAAGCTTCTTAGTGGTAAACCAGAGGATCTGAAAACCAAAAATTAATCCAACAAAAATCAAACTTTAACATAAAAAAAATTAAGAAGAAAACCTGGGAATATTCTGAAGGCAATTCATTGAGAAAAAATGTGAATCTAATGTGTAAAGTATGAATATGAAACTGTGTGAACAAATTTTTATCAGTTCAGTGTACTGTTTTCTACATAGTTTATGTAACTAACTTCCAATCAAATCTCAAAAAAGGAACCTTTTTCTTCATTCTCTATAATACCCATTCAGATCTTTTTCTTTTTACGTAGGGTAGGGGTAGCCAGCTTGGAATTAATCAAAAAATTTGAGTCGGAGATGTTTTGCTTTCCAGAATGATTATTCAAATCTTAAAACAAATACTAGACATTGAATGAGAAACAAAAAGCATATTGAAAACTTTTCAGTTAATAGGAAAAATCATTTTCATCTTTCAATTTTATGTAAAAAAACAAAATCCTTATATCATTGGACTATATTATTCTCTCCTGCCCTTATTTAAAGATTAGACAATTAACTCGTTTGTAACATTAACTATCCTTTTATTTCAATTTATGTAACATTGTTTGATTGGATACGAAATTTAGAAAATTTTAAAATTTTCTAATTTGAGACAAAGACATAAACATTAAAAAGTGACTCTTTAAAAAAAACATACTAAAAAGAAAATATGACACCTGAAACGGGAGAGAAGCAATATCCATTTTGTCGTTTAGGTTATCAACTCATTGTTTCTGGCATACTGTATATAGATTGAAGATGAGTATGTCCAGCCATGCGTATAATCAAATCCTAATTCCACAGACTCGCCTCATTATTTTTAGGGCTCGTTTCGTAGGAGGGATAAAGAATAATTGTTAGTTATACCGTTTATATACACGTGATATACATCAGTGTGTATCACGGTATATAGACGGTATTCCATTGAGTTTGGACCGTGATATACATGGCTTATACAGCTGTGTATATCACGGTTTTGGAGCATATTGTTGGTGTAAATATTGTATTAAATTAGGCTTGTACACTTAGGGGTGAGCATGGGTACAGAGTACCCAGATACCCGACCGGAACTGACACTAACGTGTAGGTTCCGGATAGATATATTATAATAACGGGTAGGGTCCGGGTCCTAAAATTAGGAACCGATCAATGTCGTGTCCGGTTCCAGTTCCGGCAATTAGAGACATGGTACCCGGACTCGGAACATATGAAATATTAAATATTTTTACTTTTTAAATTCCATTATTTTTAGTTAATAAAAAGAAGCCCTAAATATACTCTAGAAGGCGGCGCTCATTCTAACATTCTCTAGAAAGCCCTAAACTCTCTCTCACATACACAGTTCAGCGAAAATTAAAGATCGGAGATCAAAGATCAAAGATTGAAGCTCGAATTGACGGTAAGCTCGACTCAATTTGAAG
The DNA here is from genome assembly GCA_029783415.1 of Anisodus acutangulus. Classification (NCBI taxonomy): domain Eukaryota; kingdom Viridiplantae; phylum Streptophyta; class Magnoliopsida; order Solanales; family Solanaceae; genus Anisodus; species Anisodus acutangulus. Next base: position 13,898,030 of record CM056498.1, read on the forward strand.
ATTTTTATTTAAGGTTTTGAATCAAGCTCGACTTTATGAAAATCGAAGTTTTTTATCTGGTTATCTGAGGTTTGTGTAATTAATTTTGATTTTATATGTTTATTTGAGATTTGTGTATACGATTTCGATTTTCTCCGTATATTATTTTCTGTTATTGAATGCAATTTTTCAGTCAATATCAGTTGCATGTGGATTCTAATGATTGTGATAAATCAATATCAGTTGCATATGGATTCAAATGCATGGTTGCACAAAGTGTAGGGTTTATCAATCTCGATGTGTATTGTGCTAATTTCGAAAGAGAAATTTTGTGCACTTCACTTCTCTGTTAATCCCGAAAGAGAAATCCCAAAATTTATTGCGAAGAAAATCTGAAGCAATGTATTGAACTTTAGCAGAGACCTGCAACTTCATTCATTTATTCAATAATATGGATTCTGCAATTTCATATTTTAGAATTGATATGAGGAAATAAAGGTGTACTTGCTATTTATTTTAGATTCATCAATTAATTAGCATATAGTACTTGATGTATATTTAAAAATCTAGTGGAAGGTCTGAAATACTTATGTTAAGCTTATAATTGATATGAGAAAACAAAGATGGATCATTATAATTGATATGAGAAAACATGTTCAGTTGTGCTTATTGTTTTGAACTATAAGTCAGGTCCAACAATTTTAGGAACGACACAGTGTCAAAGTGTTCATTTCATCTGATTGTTACCGGGTACCTGGGAACCTACCCGAAACCGCAAGGTCCGGGTAGGTTTCGGGTAATGATTTCTACGGGTAGGTTCCGGATAGTAAATTTAGGAACCGATCTTTTACTGGGTAGGGTCCGGGTAGTTCAAAAAAATTAGGGTACCCGGACCCTCTCACCCCTATGTACACTTACCATAATTATAAGATTCTTGTACAACTAGAATATGGTTTTGGAAATAGAATAGGAATAGGATTTTTCTATTATGGAAAATTGTAAATTGTATATATACTCTTTCATTAATAAAAATAATGAAGGGATTATATTCTTTTATGATATCAGAAGTCTAGGTTGTTTTTTCTCCCAACTTTCCGTCGAATTTTGCCTCGGATTCCGACGTTCCCTTCTCGGATTCTGTGCCCGATGGTGGGTTTTTTCTTTTCTATTCCCCAATTTACTTCCAAATCCCTACATCACATCTTGCATGCTATTATGGCTAAGAACACGTTTCACTCTACCCTTACTGTTTCTAACATTAAAAATCACATCCCTATCATTCTTGAAATAGAAAACGTCCAATACGCGATGTGGGCCAAACTGTTCAAAGTTCACGCACGCTCGCATCAAGTCCCCCATCACGTTATTCCCCCGGCTCCTACGGCTACGGGGATTCCTAAACCCGAGGATGATCCTCAATTATGGACGACTCTTGATGCTACCGTTTTTCAGTGAATTTACTCTAATGTCTCTACTGACCTGTTGCAAACGATTATCGAACCAGACGCTATGGTGATGGAAGCTTGGAATAGAGTACGTGATATATTACAAGATAATCAAAATTCTCGTGTTGTTACCCTTGAGCATGAATTCTCCCACGTCAATATGGAAGATTTCCACAACGTTTCAGCATACTGCAAAAGGTTGAAAGAATTGGTGGGCCAACTCCGTAACGTTGGTGCGCCCGTTACAAACGACCGTATTGTCTTTCATATGGTTGCAGGCCTATCTGAGGCCTATAGTTGCGTCGGTACTCTTCTTCGTCAGAGCAGTCCTCTTCCGCAGTTTTATTAGGCTCGTTCCATGCTCACGCTAGAAGAAGCCGAATTGGCTAAGAAAGCGACAACTAGGGCCCCGCCTGTCATCATGATGACCGAGTCCAATTTTTCTCCCTTCAATTTCAACAATTCCGGCCAAAATCGCAACAACAGTGGGGGAAAAAAAGGTCAGAATTGCAAAAATATTGGTAAAAACTGTGGTGGAAACAACGGGGGTGGCAATGGGCCTCGGGGTAGTGGGCCGCAAGCCAATTGGCCACAGCCCTGGGGCCCATGGCCATGGAACTGGGCCCAACAACCCCTATTTTCAGTCGAATTTTGCCCACCCAAACTAGGCCTAGTTTCAGCAGCCAAGCAGGCTCAATTATCCTAGACCATAGTGAAACCCGAGAGGTAATTCTAAGCCGGGACAGCCAGCCGACGTGCTTGGGCCTTAGCCCCACCAGGCCCACCATGCAGCGGGGCCCACCCCTACCAACATTGAAGTCGCGATGCACTCATTTGGATTAAACCTCTCGGACCCAAATTGGTACATGGACACCGGAGCCACTACCTACATGACATCCGACCAAGGTACTCTCTCATCTTATTCTAATTTGAGCAATAATCATGGTATAATTATTGGTAATGGCAATTCAATTCCAATTCGTGGTTACGGTCATAAAGCTTTGTCTCTCCCCCCCCCCCCCCATCCACCTCTTCTCGTGAGAAATACCCTTCATGCCCCTAAATTAATTTAAAATTTGGTGTATGTCCGTAAGTTTACCACTTATAATTATGTTTCTGTTGAATTTGATCCTTTTGGGTTTTCTATGAAGGATTTCAAGACGGGGATTCCTCTCATGAGATGTTATAGTAGGGGAGATCTTTGTCCTATCACGCCCACATCTGGTCTCTCGAGTCAAACCTTGCCATCTACGTTTGCAGCTCTCGCTCCTTTCTTATGACATTCACGTTTTGGTCACCCTGGGTCGTTAGATTGTTGTTTGTAGACTCTAATTCTCGTACTTTAATGTCATTTGGTATTATTCATAGCGATTTATGGACATCTCTTGTTCTTAGTTCTTTAGGCCATCGTTATTATGTTCTATTTTTGGATGATTATTCTAATTTTTATGGACTTTTCCGTTAGCGAAAAATCTCACATTTTTTCACTTTTTAAAAATTTAGAACTTTCATCCGTACCCAATTCGAACGGAAAATAAAAAATATTCAATGTGATAATGGAAAAGAATATGATAATGGGTTGTTTCGGGAGTTTTGTGGTAATAATGGAATCCATTTTGGTTTCTCTTGTCCTCATACGTCCTCACAAAATGGGAAAGCTGAACGCAAAATTCATACCATTAATAATATTATCCGAACTTTATTGGTCCATGCTTCTGTACCCCTTCCTTTTGGCATCATGCTATACAAATGGCTACCTATCTTCTTAATATTCTTTTACCAAAGGTTTGACATATTCCTCCCCCTTTCAAATCTTATATCATAAGACTCATTCATATTCACATCTTAGGGTCTTTGGGTGCTTATGTTATTCGTTGTTTCCGTCCACCACAATTAACAAACTTCAGGCCCGTTCTACCCCTTGTGTGTTTTTTGGGTTATCCGTCTAATCATCGTGATTATAAATGTTTTGATTTATCCTCTAATAAAATTATCATTAGTCGCCATGTTGTTTTTTATGAAACTCAATTTCCATTTGCTAACGTGAGAAGTCCCGAGCCTAGTTCGTATAATTTTTTGGACGACACCGTCTCTCCGTATATTATCCACCATTTTTCGGATCTATCCCGCACCCAAAATCCGCTAACGGGCCCACTGCTCGCTGGACCCACTGTTCCGCCTAACCCTACTATTTCTAGTCCAGTTTCAGCCCCAGTTTCGATAATTGGGCAAGTTGCCCAACCCAATACCGAAACTGGTCCAGTTACGGCTTCAGTCTCGGCTCTTGTTTTCAGTTTTGGGCCAGCAGGCCCACTGCCTGCTGGCCAGTCCGTCGCCTATCCCGATATTTTCCAAAATCTACCCAATTCTCCCCCGAGTCACAGACCGGTCACTCGTTGTCAACGGGGTATTTTTAAACCAAAAAGACATTTAATTTAAATTCTAATGTTCTTAAATCCCCCTACCCCGTAACCTTGTGTCCACCTTAAATGACCCGAATTGGAAATTGGTTGTGACCGATGAATATGATGCTCTTATTGCGAATAAGACGTGGGAGTTGGTATCCCCGTCCTTCTGGTTGTTAATATTATTCGGACTATGTGAATTTTTACTCATAAGGATAATTCTGACGGCTCTTTTGCGAGGCATAAGGCTCGTCTTGTAGGTGATGGTAAGACTCAGCAGGTTGGCGTGGATTGTGGTGAGACATTTAGTCTTGTGGTCAAACCGGCTACCATTCGCATTGTTCTCAGTCTGGCTCTTTCCAAACCATGACCCATTTATCAGTTAGATGTGAAGAATGTTTTCTTACATGGTGATCTTAAGGAGACCGTTTACATGTATCAGCTCTTGGGCTTTCGAGACCCCAAGTATCCTCATCATGTCTATTTATTGAAGAAGTCCTTGTATGAGCTTAAGTAGGCCCCACGGGCTTGGTATAAGAGATTTGCCGACTATGTTTCGTCTATTGGATTTACGCACAGCAGGTCTGATAATTCATTGTTTATATATCGTCGTGGTTCTTCCCTGGCTTATATTCTATTATATGTGGATGATATTATCTTGACTGCCTCTACTGATGTGTTGCGCAAGTCTATCATGACCATGCTCAGTTCTGAGTTTGCTATGAAAGACTTGGGGCCCTTGAGTTATTTTTTGGGGATTGTTGTCACTCGTCATGCATGTGGGCTATTTTTATCACAAAGTAAGTATGTTGCTGAGATCATTGAGCGTACTGGTATGTCCTCATGCAAGTCTACTTCCACTCCAGTTGATACTAAACCCAAATTGGGTGCTGCGGTTGGCTCACCGTATGAGGATCCGACCTATTATCGCAGTCTTGCAGAGGCACTTCAGTATCTTACCTTCACGAGACCTGATATTACCTATGTCGTCTAGCAGTTGTGTTTGTTTATGCATAATCCTCGAGTTGAGCACATGAATGCGCTCAAACGTATCATCTGATACTTAAAGGGCACACTTGATTATGGGTTGCATCTATATTCATCATGGATGTCTACACTTGTCTCTTATACAGATGCTGATTGGGGTGGCTGTCAGGACGCCAGACGCTCTACGTCTGGTTACTGTATGTTTCTTGGTGATAACTTGGTCTCATGGTCTGCCAAACGGTAGGCTACCTTATCCCGCTCCAGTGTAGAGGCCGAGTATCGAGGGGTGGCCAATGTGGTCTCTGAATCATCCTGGTTACGTAATCTTCTCTTGAAGCTTCACTTTTCCATTCACAAAGCTACCTTGGTTTATTGTGATAATGTTAGTGCAGTATATCTTTCTGGCATTCCGATTCAACATCAGCGCACTAAACATATTGAGATGGACATCCATGTTGTTTGCGAAAAGGTAGCTCGTGGGCAAGTTTGCGTCTTATATGTCCCTTCCATGTATCAAGTTGCAGACATCTTTACGAAAAGTCTTCCGTCCGTTCTATTTGAAGATTTTAGGGACAGTCTCAGCGTACGAAGACCGCTCGCTATGACTGTGGGGTTGTGTTAGTTATACCGTCTATATACACGTGATATACAGCAGTGTATATCACGGTATATAGACGGTATCCCAGTGAGTTTGGACCGTGATATACACGGCTTATACAACTGTGTATATCACAGTTTTGGAGCATAGTGTTGGTGTAAATATTGAATTAAATTAGGCTTGTACACTTACCATAATTATAGGGTTCTTGTACAACTAGAATAGGGTTTTGGGAATAGAATAGGAATATGATTTCACTAGTATGGAAAATTATAAATTGTATACATACTCTTTCATTAATGAAAATAATGAAAGGATTATATTCTTTCAATAATTAACATGATTAGTTATTTCGGAATTATAATATTATTTTTATCTCACATTGAGAGTGGAATAACAATTTCGGATTAATTAATCTCAAAAAAACTTATTCCCCAACTAAACAAGCCCTTAGTATTTTAAGCCCATGACACCTTGGATTGTGAATATTATCGTGGACGTGCTTGTGGCTCTTCTGATTAGGAAGTGGATATATATGTAACCAAGGTAAGTCAGGGAGATTTCTTAGCACCATAGATGCAAATTAATTCGAATTAGTTGTACCAATAGATTCTAAAATTGTTAAAACAAAAAAAGAAAACTAAAGCTTTTGACTATGGGATGCTCTCAAATGGTGCAATATATTCATTGGATGATTGGGCATATCTCCATAGTGTGAGCGTGACCAATTATGATTGTTAGTGGGTGGCCATTAGGAAATTTATGTGGTCAAATAAATAAAAAGGCATAGAAGTGGTCATAAAATGTTCATATATAATTATCTTGCTTCATTTTTTCTTATAATAATGATATTCAGCTTAATTTGTGCACACCTTAATTACTTATCGGGTATGTTTGGGACTCATTACCTTCCATCAATATAAGTATCGGGCAATTCTACCTTATCTTGTACTATTTATTTCAATAAATTTTGAGAAGTCTAGATATCAAACAGAAAAATATGTCCAGAAATAATCAAAAAATTTCACACATTCAATCTTGCGCCAATAATTTCAGCAAATCATGAGAACAACTTTGGAGATACAGGATATTTGAGTATACAATAACAATACTTTGAGGAAGTTGAAATATATATATATATATATATATATATATATATATATATTCAATCTTGCGCCAATAATTTCAGCAAATCATGAGAACAACTTTGGAGATACAGGATATTTGAGTATACAATAACAATACTTTGAGGAAATATATATATATATATATATATATGCATCTAATAAAATTGCTCAAACAATGAAGTCAAAAATAGTACTAGCAGTATAGATTCACGTAAGAATATCATGAAAATACGACAGAACTTTCTATTAGTTGCTAAAAAGGTAAAACAAAATTCGATTCATTCATTTTTCAAAATTTACTAGATTGATTAATCGAAATCAGTAAATTTTGAATACCAGATGAATAAACTGAAAAAATAAAATAGCTAAGTTCCCTTTAACAATCAATAGATAAGCATGCCCAAATTCTTTGCACATCTTGCTTGAATTTTTTATCATCCAAAAGGGCTTGATGAACATCAACAAAAAGTTGCCTAAAGTTTTGACTCTTCTCAATAAGTCCAACTACTCTTGAATTAATCACACACAAAATTTTCTTCAATTTGTGAAATACAATTTTCTAATAAATCCTTCTCCAATTTCACAAATTGATTTCTGGTTTTTCCAACTTCTTCACACCAATTTTCAACTTCTCCTTTTCTTTTCTTTTTTTCTGCTTCCTTCACTTGTACCTCAATCTCTAATGTTATGCCATTTAATACCTTCATATTGTTTTGAAAGCTTTGCCAATTGTACTCAATGCTGTCTTGGTTGTTCCCTGTGGAATTTATGAAAGAATCTACCATATCAACCTCCATATCCATTTTGTTTCAAAATTATTCTACATACAAAATTTAAAATTTAAAAGGGAAATTTAGATAATATAATCATGTCTAAAGTGAAAATTGAAAAAGATGTAATCAAAAAGAAGAAATCACTAGTACTATACCTTTGATATCCAAATGTTAAAGTCAATTGAACCATCCATCAACACTTGATGGCAGGAGAAGAAGCTATGCCTCTTTTATATAGACAAGATGGATTTTATAATGTAAGACTAAAAAAAGTCAAAAACTTTTTGCAGAGTAGATATCACGTAGTAACATAACATGTTGGCTAAAATAAAAATGATAAAGAGATAAGGGAAGACAAAAGGGCTAGGAATTTGGAAGGAAACAAGAAAATGCCTCGCAAGTGTAATAATTTATTATAATGGATGGATCAATAGCTTCAACAAGTAGGAATGGTCAAAAGACAACCTTAGATTAAAGGGCATCAAGATACGATAAATTTATCCATTCATTTGCTATATAAAAACCTAAACAAACTTTCTTATTGTTTTTGTTTTAGATTTCTCAACATCATATCTAAAATCAGTCAACGTGTTGGTGCAAATGGTACTTTTCAAAGGCCCTTCAAAATGCTGAGAGGGTCTCTTATTTCTCTTGGATTTGTGATTATTTAACCGACTTATAGTTCAACGTGCACGCTGATAGAAATGAAGAAAGTAGGGCATATATATGAGCCAGCCTGAATTATAGATATCACTGCAGTGACTTACACAAGGAGATATGTTTCCACCTGGAAAAGGTGATTGTGTTTGGTGTCTAATTCTCCATGTGGTTTGATCTATACTCAAGTATACAGGTAAGATTGCACCCATCAAAGTTCCAGTGAACTTAATTTAATATATTCAAAAGGGTAAATACCTAGTTTTAGTGCAGTGCACAACAGAAATGATACCAAGATAATTAATTAAAGCAGACGGAATCAGAAAGTGCATTATCGCTGAACTATACAATGTTTCTATTACCCCAACATAATATATTGGAAGGCTGACTCACAATTTTAGCAAACGAAGAATTGATCAAAAGCTAGATATAAGTAAATTCACATAGTTCATAGCTAGAATATATAAGAAAACTAGACCAAATCAATTTTCTTAAGGTTGGACTGAATCGGTTTTCTTATTTTTGAAGTCCCAAATACTTGAATTTCTAGTAATATATAATGTGCAGTCAAGAATTGAACTCAACAAGTAAGGATCTAGTAACTTAGTTGTTTGACTACTTGAACTTTCACCTTATTAGTGAGAGTTCGAATCCCCACGTGCCCCTCCCCATTTCTACTTCCCCTATGTAATAAAAAAAAAATTAAAAAAAACTCAACAAAACCTTCTTTACAGGGATTTCTTTACGTGCTCTTAGTGGGATAAAGCCAAAACAGTGGTTCAACATGAACTCCTACAGAAAAGAAGAATAGGAATTTCATAACATAGAGATCAGAATTTCAGACAAAATGCAATTGAAAGTAGCTTACCAGACAGGTAGAGAATTCAATCGGCCTTAAATCGTAATAGAGCCATGTAGAGAATTCGGTTCATTTTCAAGAGGGTCAGATGCCTTTTCACACTTGTAAGCTGTGATTTTACTGGAAATATCACCATGCGTCAAATCCAACTGGCTGCTTTGTTGTAATGACTCGTTTGGTCGTTTAACTCTTTCCGACCTATTACTCTTGAATTATCCGTTTCGTGACCCTATTTGATATAAATAGCTTGCAGGGAGGGTTGATCGAAAGTTGACTATTGGATAAACGTGTCCGTTTTCGAGTTTCGTCGTTTTCATTAGGTCCGCAATATCATTTATAACTTGGTCGAGGTTTTGGTTCGGGTCCCGAGGCAATCAGGTGCATTTTGGGTACTTAGTTAGCTAATTTTAAGTTTTGAGAAAGTTAGTGGTAATTTGTGGGAAAATGTGTCCTAATTATGTCGGATGAGTATTTTGAGTGCTCGAGCAAGTTTGTAGCGTCGATTACAACCTAGTAGCATATTTGCTTTGTGTCCGGGGGGTCCCCGATGAGTTTTGAGTGTTGAATCGGACTTTGTGACTTAGGAGAGTTTCTGGTTTCCTTCTTTGCGATCGCGAGAAAGAGAGCCGCGATCGTGAGCCTTGATGAAACAGGCCTCCGCGATCGTGTGAAGACACATCGCGGTCACGCTTGTGCGCATAAGTGAGGCAGGCGAGTCACGATGCATCGCGGTCGCGAGCCAAGGCCTCGCGATCGCAAGGCCAATTTGGGTCGAGTCGCGGATGGGCATCGCGATGGCAATGATCCAATCCATGATCGCGATGAAGGGTCAGACTGAACAATGATTTAACCCCCAAATCCGAACCTAGACTCATTTGTTCATATCTTAGGTTTGAGAGCTCGTTTGGAGGCGATTTCAAGTGCTAGGAAGTTGATTTCTCGTGGGGGTGAGATTGTAATCCTTAATTTAGTTCTTTCCAATATTGTAATCAGTTATTTAGCCTTGTTTCCATATGGGTTAGTGTAAAACAATTGAGAATTTTAGCCTAGGATGAAATTGGGGAGAAAAGGGAAAATTTAATGCCAAGATGCTTTTTGAATTGATATTTTATATTTAGACTAATTAAGCTTTGGGTAACCCAATTTTAAAATAAAATTTCAGCTTTACCCCCGGGGCTCCGGCTTGGCCATTTTGGGTTCTATAATATAGCAATATGAGTATTGTTGAGCTCGTATGACCTTGTAGAACACTAATTTGACTATGTTGGCCTTTATTTCACAATAAATTGACTATTTTGACCTTCGGAGTTTGGAGGGGGGTTTTAGGTTGACTTTCTCTAACATGAATTCTTTTAAGGCAATATAGGTACATACAAAATCGCATATTGACGTAGATTTCGTGCTCGATAGAATCCGATCGTTCAGAAGCACTCCGAAAAGGGAAGGCGTTGGTTGGAGGGTTCGTGGCACGTGCTCGGTCTTCGAGGTAGGTTATGACTTACCTGTTTAGACTCCTATTGGAGCGCGTATATATAGTATAATAGTCGTCAGTAGAGGTGGGCGTATATCGATTCGGTTCGGTTTTGTATCCGAAAAATATGAACCGAATAAAAATTATTTTAAAAAAAAAACGTATAACTTTTTTTTAAAAAAAACCTATATGTTCGGTTTATATCGCCGAACGTATCGGATTATATCGGTTTTTTCTAGTGGGTTGGGTCGGGTCGAGGAATTTTTTATTTTTTTTAAAAAAAATAAATTTCCAAAACTGAAATTGACATTCACACCTACACTACCATGAAATTTCGACGTTGAAATCTATTGTGTATCGTGAGATGTTTACTAAAGAAAAAGGAAAATTAGAAATCGATTTGGGGGAAAATATAAATTAATTGGGAAAATGCACGTTTTCGTAAAAATTGGCTGCGCCAAACTGCCTTGCGACGTTTAGGCCGGCCCCGTCTCAAAAAAATACCCAAAATCAAAAAACAAATTCGGTAAAACGGACATCCGAGCGCAGAGTTATGACCATTTAAAGTTTCACCAATTTACAACTACTTTCTCTCTCTACATATTATTTCAATGCTTCCGTGATATGTTAATCAAGTTCATGCCGCATTCGACTTCCATAAATGTTTCATAGATTGACTTCAATTGCTATGATTCAAGAGATAGTAGTAGCCTAAAATAAAAAATAAGAATAATTATATATTTAATTCAGTTTTTTCGGTTCAGTTCGTATCCAAAATTATAAAACCGAACCGAAATTCGGTTCGGTTTTTTCGGTTGTCGGGATTTTTTACCCACCCCTAGTTGTCAGTGTATACATGTGAGCCTTAGGGCATTGAATGTGGTGATAAATTCACATAAGATTGATTTGACATCTATTATGCGGGCTATGTTAGCCATGCTTGATGCTTATTTGAACTTTGATTGGATTCTTATTCATTATTCCACATCTTGCAATTGACATGTTTAGATGAAACGATATGACAATTACTTACCTCTCAGCGCTAACTAATATTGTTGGCTTATGACATTATGCATGTCCATTCATTCATGCACTTATATTTTGTAGATATACATTGTGAATGAGGTATGGTATGGTCCGATGAGGCTCAGAAAGAGGTAAGTTTGATATTGTGTAAGCCCGAGGGAAATGATTTCGTGTGTTATGATATGATTGATATGAGGAATTTGATATGAGATAAGGCTCAACCATGTTTGAGGGATCATTATGGATGGTCGTGAGCGGTATATGGACGTAAGTCCCCACGGGCCATGACTGTATGGCTAAAGTCCCAAGCATGTGTATACCAGGTTTGATCTTGGCCATTAGCAATACATATCATCTGCATTTCATCTTATTTTAATAATTATGTGATTATGTGACTTGATTGACATGAGATTAATGAAAAGATTTAAGGTTGGGACTAGTAAATACGAAAAGGATGAATCTTTAAGAATAATTGTGGTTAATACTTGGTTTTCAATGATCTACGGATGAATGAACCTTAAAGTAACTTCTAAAGGAAAGATTGGACTTCGTGGAACTTAATAAATTCGAATGTACTTTAACTGTAATGTATTGATTTGGCTCAACTTGTTTATTTTGTCAACTCTTATGTTGTCTATACTTGTTTTCTCGTTGTCGGCCTATGATGCCTATGAGTACTAGTGTTGTACTCATGCTACTCTTGCTGCACTTTTCGTGCAGATACCGATCCAAGATTCAGTTCCAGACCTTCGTGGCTGATCGCGAGGGTGATCATCGAGGCTTTTCAGAGTGATCTAGTTGGTCATCTGTGCCCCTAAAAACCTTCTCTTTTACTTTTTTCTGTTCGTATTTCGCCTACATGCATTTTTCAGGCTTGTATTTCAAATTCATGTTTTAGAGCTCTTGTACTATTTCACTAGATTTTGGGATATGTTGGATCATTCATTGGTTGTTATGATATTCTAAGACTTTTGATAAAATGTTCTTTACTAAATTACGCTTTCTTAAATTTGCTTCTTTTTAATTTGGGAGATGGTTCGCCTATCGATGGGTTAAATGTACCTGCCATCATGACCACGATTTAGAGTGTGACATTTGTTTCCACTATTGCCCAACGGTGGGTTTTCAAAAGAAGCATCTTCATTGATTTCTGAGAGATGTACAAAAAAACCCAAGTGACATTTCTCTGTATATTAGGTCAGAAAACCTAATCCACCACATGCTCTGTTCATCTACTAGGGAATCGAAAAGCTCTGAATAGCTGGCGTAAGAGTAGCCGGCGAAATACCCATACACAGAAAGTCTAATGCTAAATTTTAATAAGATGCACAAGTTTTTTTCCTTTTTCTTTTTCCGTACTTGTAGTTAATTTATAGTGTCGTATCCTACATAAGCATTTAACTTCACATAGTTATATTATTGGTATTATTTATTGTTAGAAAATAGGTTTCAGAAGTAGGGAAGAAATAATTCGACTTTGATAGAGTAATCTCCATCCTTAAGGAATTAAAACCTCCCCCTTCGTTGATGCAGGGATGGTGGCAGAATTCCTCCAGAATTTACAAAATCAATAAAATTTAAGTTTCAACAATTCACTTGTATTTTCCACAAGAATATAATTGTGTTTTGTATTGAGTATTTAGAGAAGAAGAGAAGAAATCAGTTTTTGTATTATGTCTACTGTTTTGAAGAAACACCACGTATTTATAATACCTTAGGTGTTTGTTCAAAGATGACTTTCCGTAACAGACACATCCGGTAGGAATACACACTTAATAACAATCATTTTTGAAATTTAAATCTAATGAAAATGTTTTAATTAAATTCAGAATAACCTCGAATGTTTAGTGTCTAAAAGGAGAAACTTTTTTCACTATGAAAGATTAGTTTTTTTCCCTCAAAAAAGAGTAATTTTCTTTTATCTGAAAAGAGAAACTTTCTTTTCTCTTCAAAATTCGTTCTCTCATATACTCTCATCAACACTTGCTATTCTAACTTTTATATTAGTAGGTATTAATTCAAGCAAGATGTTAGTCGTGTACTTATCTTTTAAAAGATGAAAACTTTAGAATACTAATCAATTAACAAAAATGAAAGCAGTTTTTTCAAAGCTTCAATACAGGTATTTCAGAAAGAAGCTCAAATTTTCCTTCTCTATGAAACTTCAAAATTTGATAAAAGTAATTCAGTTATCGGGAACAAGAAAAATCCAAAATTCTATATACATGTATAATTTGAAATATTTAGACCAATATATATATGAAAGAAATAATCTTTTAATTATTCTCATTAATTGAAAGACTATATATACATTTACATATTTCCATAATAGGAGAATCATATTCATATTCTACTCCTAAAACCTTATTCTACTTGGACACTAACTATATAATTATGATAAGTGTACAATACTAATTACATTACAACTTTACCTAAACTAGGAGATTACAACATTAATTAATAATATTACCTAAACTAAATATACATGAGCAAGGGCGGCAAACCCGAGACTATACCGTATGATATACATATGATGTATATCATATGTATATCTAACACAACCCCGCAGTCATAGCGGGCGGTCTTCGAACGATGAGACTGTCCCTAAAATCTACAAAAAGGATTGAGGGAATACCCTTTGTAAAGATGTCGGCAATTTGATATCTTGACGGGACATGGCAGATGCGTACCTGACCACGAGCAACCTTTTCGCGGACAAAATGAATGTCCATCTCGATATGTTTAGTGCGTTGGTGCTGAACTGAATTACCAGAAAGGTAGATGACACTAATAATATTGCAATAAACCAAAGTTGCTTTCTGAATAGGTGAATGAAGCTCTAATAGCAAATTACGTAACCAACATGATTCTGAGACCACATTAGCTACCCCTCAATACTCGGTCTCGGCACTGGATCGGGACAATGTTGACTGATGTTTAGCAGACCATGAGACCAGGTTATTGCCAAGAAACATACAATAGCCAGACGTAGACCGTCTGGTGTCTGGACAGCCACCCCAATCAACATCCGTATACTAGACAAGTGTGGACGTCAAGGAAGGATATAAATGCAACCCTTAATCAAGTGTACCCTGAATATACCGAATGATGCGTTTGAGCGCATTCATGTGCTCAACTCTGGTATCATGCATGAACAAACACACTTGCTGGACAACATACGTAATAACTAGTCTCGTAAATGTAAGATACTGAACGGCCCATGCAAGACTGCGATAGCGGGTCGGATCCTCATATGGTACGCCGGCCGCGGCACTAAGCTTGGGCTTAATATCAACGAGGGTGGAAGTGGATTTACAGGATGACATCCCAGCCCTCTCAATGATCTCAATTGCATACTTCCGTTGAGATAAGAATAACTCACCTGTATAACGAGTAACAGCAATTCCCAAAAAATAACTCAAAGGCCCTAAGTCTTTCATAGCAAACTCAGAGCTGAGCATTATCATAATAGACTGGCGTAAGGCATCGGAAGAGGCAGTCAGAATAATATCATCCACATATAACAGAATATAGACCAATGACGAACCCAATTGTAGATGAACAAGGAATTATCCGACCTGCTGTGAGCGAACCCAATAGTGGAAACATAGTCTGCAAACCTCGTATACCAGGCCCGTGGAGACTGCTTAAGCCCATATAAGGACTTCTTCAACAAACAGACATGATGAGGATGTTTGGGATCCCTAAATCTCAAAGGCTGATGCATATAGACTGTTTTCTTGAGATCCTCATGTAGGAAAGCATTCTTTACATCTAACTGATGAATAAGCCATGCCTTCGAAAGAGTCAAGCTAAGCACAGTGCAAATGGTAGATGGCTTGACCACCGGACTAAACGTCTCACCATAATCTACACCAACTTGTTGAGTCTTACCATCACCTACAAGCCGTGCCTTATATCGGGCAAATGAACCATCTGAATTCTCCTTATGAGCAAAAATCCACATAGACCTGATAATATTAATACCAGATGGACGGGGCACCAACTCCCACGTCTTATTATCAATAAGAGCATTATATTCATCGGTCATAACAATTTTCCAATTCGGGTCATTTAAGGCAGACACAGAATTACGGGGTAAGGGGGATTTAGGGACATTAGAATATAAATTAAAATGTCTTTTTGGTTTAAAAATACCCCGTTGACTATGAGTGACCGGTCTATGACTCGAGGAAGAATTGGGCGGATTTTGGGAATTTACTGGGCTCGGGACGGGTGGCGGCCAGGTGGGCTGGCCGCCCAACACGGTAAACAGAGCGAGGCTGGACCGGTTCACTGGATCGCCCAATCGCCGAACCGCCCAGTGGCGGTATTGGGACTGACAGTGGGTGACACACCAGTGGGACTAGCGGGCAGTGGGTCGGCTGGAGAATTTTGTCAAACCTTTGGAAGGAATTATGTTAAGGAGATATGTAGCTATTTGTAGAGCATGATGCCAAAAAGACGGGGGTACGGAAGCATGAATCAATAAAGTTCGGACAATGTTATTAATGGTACGAATTTTGCGTTCGGCTTTCCCATTTTATGAAGAAGTATGAGGAGAAGAAAAATAAAAATTGATCTCATTATTAGCACAGAATTTCCGAAACACCCCATTGTCATACTCTTTGTCATTATCACATTGAATATTTTTAATTTTCCGTTTGAATTGGGTTCTAATGAATGCTCTAAATTTTAAGAAGATGGAAAAAACTTGGGATTTTTTCGCTATCGAAAAAGTCCATAAAAACTTAGAATAATCATCCAAAAAGATAACATAATACCGATGACCCAAAGAACTAAGAACATGAGACGTCTATAAATCACTATGAATAATATCAAATGACATTAAAGTATGAGAATTGGAGTCTACAAATGGCAACTTAACTATTTTTTTCTAAAGAACAAGATTGACAATTCGGAGTACTACGCACACTCTTACAAGAAATAAGATTGTTTTTTTATCTAAATAAGATAAATAGATGATCCCGAATGACCTAGACGAGCATGCCACAAGGAAGGAGCCAGAGCGGCGAAAGTGGATGGCATTGCGTAACTCGAGAAATCGAAACGTGCCGTGATAGGATAAAGATCACCCCTACTATCACATCTCATGAGAGGACTCCCCGTTTTGAAATCCTTCACAGAAAAACCAAATAGATCAAATTCTATGGACACAGAATTATCAGTGGTGAATTTTCGGACAGACACCAAATTCTTAATCAATTTTGGAGCGTGAAGGGTATTTTTCAAAATAAGGGGTAGATGGGGGGAGACAATGTTTTCTGACCATACCCACGAATTGGAATTGAATTACCATTACCAATAAGTATACCACGATTGTTGCTCAAATTGGAATAAGACCAGAGAGTACATGAGTCGAACGTCATGTGAGTAGTGGCGCAGGTGTCCATGTACCAATTTGGGTCCGAAGGATTTATTCCAAGCGTGTGCATTGCGGCTTCAATGTCGGTAAGTGTGGGACTCGCTTCATGATGGGCCTAGTGGGCCCAAATGTGCCTTCCTGCTAACTGGAACTGCCATTGTAGTGTTGGGCTGGGGCTAGAGAAAAAACAGCGGGCCGTTGCAAAAACTGGGCAGTGGGCCAAAACTGTGGTGGCATCTGGGCCCAATTTGCTGGTTGACCGTAGGGACTATTGGGCCAAGGGTTACTGGCCCAGCCCCATGGCGAGGGGGTCCACTGCTGGGACCAAGCTGACTGGGGCCCACTGCACGGATGATGTCCGCCGCCACCATTATCGGAACCACTGTGTTTGCCCCCGCGATTTTTGCCATTATTTTTTTTACTATTCTTGCCGCCACCGTGACCACGGTTTTGTCCAGAATATCAACAAGATATGGAGAATTTGGAGAGGACGTCATCATGACTACGGGACTAGCACCGGTAGACGCCTTCTTGGCCAAGCCGGCTTCTTCGAGGGTAAGCATAGAATGAGTCTGATAAAATTATGGAAGAGGACTGCTCTGATGAAGAAGCGTGCCAACACCAATATAGGCCTCAGATAGGCCCGCAACCATTTGGAGGACCAAACGATCATTTGTAACGGGCGCGCCAACGTTGCGGAGTTGGTCCGCCAATTCTTTCAACCTTTTGCAATATGCTGAAACGTTGGGGAAATTTCCCATGTTGACGTGAGAGAATTCCTGTTCCAGGGTAACAACACGTGAAATTTGATTATCTTAGAATATATCACGTATTCTATTCCATGCCGCCATCGCCGTAGCGTCCGGTTGGAATCGTTTGCAAGAGGTCAATAGAAATAGTGGAGTAAATCCACTGAAGAACGGTAGTATCAATGGTCGTCCATAACTTAGGATCATCCTCGGGTTTGGGAACCTCCGTATCCGTAGGAGCCGCGGGGATAATATGATGGAGCACTTGATGTGAGCGTGCCTGAACCTTGAACAGTTCGGCCCACGTCGCGTATTGGACGTTTTCTATTTCAAGAATGATAGAGATGTGAATTTTGATGTTAGAAATAGTAAGGGAAATGTGAAACGTGTTCTTAGCCATAATCGCAACGCAAGACGTGATGTAGGGATTGTGAAGAGAAATTTGGGAAGAGAGGAGGTACCGTCGGGCACAAAATCCGAGAAAGAAGGCTCGGAAATCGAGGCACAGCGACGGAAATAGGGAGAGGTCGACAGAATTGTGGAGAGAGGAATAAACGACTTAGACTTCTGATACCATGAAAGAAATAATTCATTGATTATTCTCATTAATTGAAATAGTATATATACATTTACATATTTTCATAATAGGAGAATCATATTCCTATTCTATTCCTAAAACCTTATTCTATTTGGACATTAACTATACAATTATGATAAATGTACAATACTAATTACATCACAACTTTATCTAAACTAGGAGATTACAACATTACTTAATAATATTACCTAAACTAAATATACACAAGCAAGGGAGGCAAACCCGAGACTATACCGTATGATATACATATGATATACAATATATCATATGTATATCTAACAATATACCTGCAAACTCAATCTTTCCTTATAAGCAAAAATACAGGGAAAAATATACTCAAAGGGGCATAGGCTGCAAAAACAGAGTACAAAAAAGCTGTTATGTACTAAAAAGCTCATAAACTTTGTCTATTTGAATAACTAATGTTAAGAAAATGATCTGAATTACATATAGCTTCTTGTAACGATCCGTTCAGACGTTTTATGGCTTAAACCTCTATTTTGATCAAATTATTCCTCCAGCAGAATCTTTTCGGTGTTTGTGACTTACGGGAATGGATGGCTCGGTTCGCGAGGTGAATTAGATAGGTTTCGAAAAAAAAAACATAAATTAGAAGTTTTGAAATGGAATGAGTTAACTCAAAGTTGACTTTTGAATAAACGTATCCATTTATAAGTTTTGTAGCTTCCGGTAGGTAGAAGAGTCATTTCTAACTTAGTCAATGGTGATTGGTGTATCAGAGACTTTTTTCATCATTTTCTTGATTGAATTTTTTTCTGGATTTTTTGCGACGTTGATGGTGATTGGTGTATCAGGGACTTTTTTTCCGTAAGAATGTGGGCTTGAAAACTGATTTGATTGTTTTCAATTTATATCTAGCAAAACGTGGCATGTGTCAAATTCCAAGACCCTACCCCGTTTTCTCTATTCCCCAACTGTTGGGTTTCTCAAAAGTGTCATTTCTTCGTATATTAGGTCAGAAAACCTACTCCACCACATGCTTTGTTCATCTACAAAGGAATCCAATTTGATTCCCTTCCATCCACGGTATTCTTCAACCTTTTTAAAAAGGTTAGGCAGACTAGAACATGTTTAATAATTCTTATTCGACCTCCGAGGTTCTACGGAGAGAAAAGCTCGGAAGTCGCTGGATATTGTTGTATAAAAGCTTATTTACTAATAACAAGATGTGAATGGTTTAATTCAAAATGCTAAATATTTCAACTATAAGAAGTCTGCAATTTTGGTTCTTTCTTCTTTTATAAAGATTTTTACTTTTTACTTCTTTTCTACAAATTTCAATATTATCTGAGTGAATAAAATAACAAAATTTGCTAATAATAAATAAATAAATAAGGATACTTAATTTTTTGGAGACCTAAAGCAAAGGCTTTATTAGCCTCACCTTGAGTCACCCTTGTGAAAACCTAATATGTCTAAAAGATAATAACATTAACAGTTGTCAAGTATGATATTACAAATATTAATGTTATGAAGTTAAATCTAGGAAGTATCTAAAATCATTCTTATTCTTTTTGTAAAAGAATTACCCCGAGAAAACCCAAAAAAGATATTCAAAAGTTCTTTAATACAATATCCTTTTTGCTTCCTTTAAAGGAGGCTCAGGGGATGGAGAGTTCAGAAAACCAAGCTCGAGGATGAATAATTTCAAAAATCAAGTTTTTATCCGAACTATGGACAATCTACACCCTTCATTCCAGCTTGAAAGATTTCATCAAAGACTCTCTCATCTTTATTCCTTTAAATTGTAGTAGTAAATTCACATGAAAGTTATTGTTAGATGAATTACTCCCTCTATCCCTAAATACTAGTCACGTTTTATTTTTAGAGTCAATTTAACTAATTTTTAGAGTTAAATAGTTTAATATTAATAAATTAAAATTTAGATATTCGAAAACTATATCAAGAATACTCTAAGTTGCAACTCTTTTTAGACCAATATCTGGGGCGGAGGTATCTCGGGAACCCACACCCAATAGCATGAACCCTATATTTATATTGAGTCTGTTAATCCTACTATTCTAAAAGTAGGAAGCTTTTACCTTCAAAGTTGGATTATCATTTTGTCCCTACACTATATTAATTAAATAGTAAATCTAATTAAATAATGATATTTTATTTACGTAAATATAATGTGAATTCTAGGGTAAATCAAGAGTCTATCATTCAATTACCTATCAGCTATGGTTGGTTCAATATAATTACCTATCAGTTATGCTGGTACATTAAATGAATAATAATTATGCATCATTTATGTTGATTCTTTGAATTAGACGCAATTCTTAAGAGTCTGAATAATTTTTTATTGCCGGTGTTTACGGGGAAGCACTAAAAGACTATTATCTCTTTCCCTTCCCTATAATTAACATTTATTGATATGCAAGGATAATCTAAAGAGTTGCAAAAATAAGTTCAACGTATACACTATTCATTTGATCTATTATTTGAAACGTCACTAAAAGTAAAATTACTTTCCATTAAACAATTCACTATTTAATTAATTAATATCAGCGTACTACTTAATGGGGAGAGCTTTTCACCTTCTGCTAATTATTTTCAGTTATTAATCATTTCGCCAGATGGTTTCAATTTTTAAAGGAACTAGAATAGTTGATTAGGTATTATCATTTTATCGTGGACCTGTTAAGTGTAATTATCTTTTTATTTTCTATATTTGTATCCTAATTATTCATGACTTCATTCCTTTTTAAAATTCTCAATTTGACAATTTCAAATATTTACACAGTACTAACGAGAAGAGGGAAGTAAGGCAATACATGCAAAAGTTGAAAGCATCCTACATTCCATTTGAAGTTAATATTTAATATTTGTCTTAAATTGCTATTACTATTAAACTTTAAACTCTCGCGTTATGCTTTGTTAGTTTAAATACTATTTCAGTTCTTGCAATAAATGGTAGGTAAAGGCTATCGTGAAGTATAATTTGGAAAGCATATTTTTTCACTCTCTACAGCTTTTCACTTGCTGCATGCGTTGAAGACCTACTGTTGATTTCTTTGTTCTCATGGTTTCTCCATGCACAAATGGTTCAAGTGATCCATTAAGAGAGTGATCAGTTACCAAATAAATTGATAATGAATTATGATCTTAACTAATCCATTAAACTATACTCAATAATCAGCTTATATAAATGACCTTATAATCAAGAGTATGTATAACCCTCATTAGAAGAATCAGTAGAAAAAAGCTTCAGATTTACCAGGTATGTTCATTTTCCTTTGTTACTGCCTATATATGAGCATTCATGAAAATTTATAGTCTTGTTTATGCAAAAATTGTTTATTAAGCATCACTCGCTATTGTTTATTACTTATTAGTTTTGTAAAGTTTCTGAATAAACTTTCAATAAATTGGATGAAGCATAAATAAAGAATATATGAAAAGTCAAGAGATAAGGTTTTCCTGTGAATCATTAGCTCAGATTTTTGCTAGCTTGCTCAAACATTAAAGTTTGATGCTTTAGATTTGTTGCACTTGGTAAGAAAAGAAATTAAATGAAAAAATAGGTATCCATATAAACCATTTTGGTGATTTGTATTAATGTTTTCCTGATTAAACGCTACCCTATTATTCTTTTAATAATGTTTACTATTAGAGAATATTCACGGTATATTTTATAATTATTGTTGATGTTGGATGGATGTTGTGACAACATCTGTAAATGCCCAGGACAACATCTTATGAAAATAAGAATGTAGCCTGCGATGTTGTGACAACATTCCTGACAACATCTCTGTAACGATTTTGCATATTCTTCCGGCCAAAACAGGTTGTGTTACTGTGAGTAAAAAATGACCTAGGCAAGCTAACAATGATGTTGTGTTTAAAACGTGGTAAAAGAAACAGTCAAAGCTTGAAGAGGAAGCAGCGTGAAGACCAAGTCCAGAACGTTGAGCTTTTGAAGGAGCAAGAACCGGTCCAAGCTGAAGCCTTCTTTTACTCAGCCTCCGCAACCAACCAGTGAGGATTTCAAGGGAAGTTCCACACTATAAATAGAAGGGAACTTCAGAGTATCGATATCCAGAATTGAAAGAGAAGAATTACCAAGAGAGCTCTCGGATATTCACCTTAAAAATTGGATCAACACACTTAGCCTAAAGTAGTATAACAACATCTAGTCTCACATTACTACTGCTGCTCAGATTCTAGATCAAGCTTATATTTCAAGCAATAGTAATGAAGATGTTGTATTTGTCTTTTTAGATCTTTTAACTTTAGGCTGAAGTCATCTGCGACTTCACTTTTGTTTATAATTTCTTTTTCGCATTTATTGTTCAATCTTGTAAAAAGAAATTCATTTGTAATTGTATATAATTTATATAATTCTTTAGTAATTGACCATCATGGGATATATTAATATATACCCTTGAAAATATAAACCTTGTGTCTCTTTACTTTTCCGCTGCATTTACTCTATAAAGGTTTATAACTGTTTTATCACAAAGTTGTCTCAGATGTTGACACAACATTGAAGGCAACATCCAGAAACTGTTTTAATTGCTTTAGCTGTTACTATTTTATTCTTACATATTCTTGCTTATCCGTAGCCCCGGACCCAACAAGTGGTATCAGAGTCAACACTTGATACAATAAGTGTTTAATTCTGAATATTACGGCTATGGACTCAGCTATACAAAACGTTGGTAGACTAACAATTCTTGACGGAACTAACTATGCCTATTGGAAAATCCGACTACGTTCGCACATCAAATCCATTGATGTTCGAGCTTGGAGATCAGTTTCCGAAGGCTATGTGATTCCCAAGTACCCAGTAGACGAGGATGTTGATGTACTTACCAAACCCGAATCTGAATGGACCAAGGAAGAGATCAACAGTGCGAGCTTCAATGAAAAGGCCCTAAATACGATATTTGGATGGGTAGACCTCTATATGTTCAAACTAATCCAGAATTGTACTATGGCCAAGGACGCTTGGGAGACCTTACAAACTCATTGTGAAGGTACCTCAAGTGTACGACGTACAAAGCTTCGCATGATTTTGAGCCAATACGAACGCTTAAGGATGGAAGAATCTGAAGACATAAAATCCTATTTTGAAAAGTTACTTGACATTGCTAATCAGTGTCAAGTGTTTGGTTCTCCTTTAACCAACACACAACTTGTGGATAAATCTCTCAGATCTCTTCCTGAAAGGTTTAATACTAAGATTTGTGCTATTGAAGAGGCCCATAATCTTGCTACTATGGATCTACATGCCTTGATGAGCATCTTTCAAACATATGAGATAAACATGAAGAGCCAAAGAGATCTGTATAAAGACAAGACTTTGGCACTCCAAGGACTAACCTCGGAAACTGAATTGGAAAACGAGGAAGAAAACTTAGAGGAATTGGGAAATGGTGCAAATGTTGCCTTACTTACTCGTCGATTCAATTCGATGGTGAGAAAGATCAATATTGATCGCAATAAAGCCAAATACAAATAGCATCAAAACCCACTTTTCAATAAACAGCCGAATAGGTCACCTTCTGAGCAAAGAAATCGCAATCCACTGAGGAAATCTATCTCCGACAGTACCAATTTCAATCTCAAACAACTCGAGGGAGTGCAGTGTCATGCATGCTCGGGTTGGGGACACTATGCTAATGAGTGTGCAAACACCCTTAGAAAAATTGGTAAGGTTATGTGGGTAACTCTCAGTGATGATGAGAACGAAGAGGAGGAAGGAGATCAAGAAGAAGAACCACAGGCAATGCTGGCAGCCATGTTCGAACATTCACTGTCCGACGATGAAGATGTTATTGACAATGTTGCGACAACATCAGACTCAACATATGGAATGTAATCAACATCAGAGAGGTATGTATACTTTGACTATTCTAATGTAAATTGTTTTAGTGGATTTAATTCTTCATCTGAGGCTGTAAATTTGGATCTAGTTGACTCCAAAGACGACGTAATAAAGGAATTACAAAGTCTTTGTAAAGCCTTAATCACTGAATCTGAGCAACTAGACTCAAAAGCAAAATTATTGGCTATTGAGAATAGCAATCTGAAAGGCACAATCAACCGATTAGAGGTGGTACTTACCAAGAAGGACCTAGAGCTTGGTAAGATTCGTGCACGATTGAACGTAGCTAAGACCACCTTTCAAAGGCTCAACATGGGAACCTCCAAACTGGATGAAATATTAAACTTTAATAAACCTACAAGGGCTGGGCTTGGGTACAAATCTCCTAGAAAAACAAATACTTCCAGAATCCATAGTCAAACTGAGTGGAAAAGATTTGTCGAAGAAAATCCGAGTAACTCTCAGATCATTAAAATTGGATCGAAGTTTGTATGTAGCTTCTGTAAAAAGTTAGGACATCTTATGCCCTACTGCTACAAACTTCAAAACTCTACACTCAGAATATTGCCTAAAATGTCGTCAGCAATGTTGCCCAACATCACTGACAACATTCAAAGCAACCAGCCTGAAAGCAGAAGGAAGAAAAAGGAATGGGTACCCAAACTGAATCTGAAATGTAATATGTGCATAACAGCTTTAGGTACTAACATTACAGGGTCTTGGTATTTCGATAGTGGCTGCTCACGTCATATGACAGGTACCAAAAGCCTATTGAAGGAGTATGGAGCATTCAATGGAGGATACGTGACCTTTGGAGGAGGAAGTAAGAGTAAGATAATTGGTAAAGAAACTCTTAATGTTCCGGATGTACCAGCCTTGAAAAATGTTCTTCACGTAGAAGGTTTGGTTGCTAATCTTCTTAGCATAAGCCAACTATGTGATGATGATCTCGAGGTGAAATCCAACAAGCTTGGATGCAAGGTTACAGATTCTGCAGATAAATGTGTCATGTCAGGAACCCGAACGGGAGATAATTGATATCTAGTCGGTAGACAAGAGTTTTGCAACTCCGCAAAGGTAGGTGACCTGACACTTTGGCATCGAAAGTTGGGACATGTCAACTACGGCACCTTGGAGAAGCTGATCTCATTTGAAGCTGTCAGAGGCATTCCCAGACTTGATCCAAAAGATAAAACACTGTGTGAAGATTGTTTGAAAGGAAAGCAGACCAGAGTCTCTCATAATATTGTCCAACGTGACGGACAACATTCAGGTACGTCTCATTATTTCCAATTATTGCATATGGATCTTATGGGTCCAATCGAGGTAGATAGCCTAGGAGGAATGAGATATTCTTATGTGATAGTAGATGATTTTTCCAGATTCACTTAGATCTATTTTTAAAACAAAAATGACAAACCTTTGAGATGTTTAGAACACTTTACTCTAGGATTAAAAATCTGTTTTGTTCTTCGATTTTCAGAATTAGATCTGATCATGGAAAGGAGTTTGAAAATCAAACCTTTGCAAAATTTTGTGAAAAGAAAGGCAGATTCCATGAATTTTCGACACCAAAAACACCACAACAAAATGGGGTTGCCGAGAGAAAGAACAGAACTCTACAAGAAATGGCTAGAGTTATGTTAAGTTCTAAGCAATTGTCAAAAAGGTTTTGGGCAGAAGCCTTGAACACGGCATGTCACATAACTAATAGAATCTATTTAAGGCCAGGGACCAAGATGACACCCTATGAACTGTTAAATGGAAAGAAACCTACAGTGCGGTACTTTCATGTCTTTGGGTGTATGTGATATATTCTTAATGACAGGGATAAACTGGCCAATTTTGACTTTAAGAGTGACAAGGGAATATCCGTTGGCTACTCTTAGAATAGCCATGCTTATCGAATATACAATCTTCGGACAAAGACTATATAAGAATCAATCATTGTTATTTTCGATGACCTGCTGGATATATCTGGTAGATCTTCAGAAAACAACATTGTGGTTACAGTTGAAGAGGAGCAACCCACTGAAGAAAAAGATGTTGTCCCAACATCAGAAGAAACATCTGAACCTCAAAAATAGAACACAGGGGATGAAATCGAGGAGGAATCTGCTACTGAACTGAATGATCAAGTGAGAAGAGACCCTCCAGCGAGGATTAGAAGGAACCATCCACCCGACCAGGTGATAGGGGGAGTTTTTTAGGAGAGGCGTACAAGATGGAAAGAGTCAATAAATTATCGAGAAATGGTAAGGTATGTGTGCATGTCCACCATATATCAACAGGTAAGTCTCTCTTGTCTTACATCTACTTTGGAACCTAAAAATATTGGGGAAGCATTAAAAGATAATTTTTGGATTCAAGCCATGCAAGAGGAGCTTGAACAATTTTCCCGAAATGAGGTTTGGGACTTGGTACCACGACCCAACAATACAAATGTTATTGAGACCAAGTGGATATTCAAAAAGAAATCAGATGAGTTAGGGAAGATTGTCAGGAACAAAGCTCGACTTGTTGCTCAAGGATATACACAAGTAGAAGGTATCGACTATGACGAGACCTTCGCTCCTGTGGCTAGAATTGAGTCAATAAGATTGCTTCTTGCTATTGCTTGCTATCTAAAGATTACCTTGCACCAAATGGACGTTAAAGGTGCCTTCCTCAATGGATACTTGGACAAAGAAGTTTATGTTAAACAACCAAAGGGATTTAAGGATCCTCACCATCCACATCATGTGTACAAGCTCAAGAAAGCCTTGTATGTACTAAAACAAGCACCACGTGCATGGTATAGTCGTCTAACTAACTTCCTTGTTGAGTTTGGTTTTACCAGTGGAGAAGATGACAGAACATTATTCATTAAAAGACACGGTGTAGATATAATAATAGCTCAAATCTATGTTGATGATATTGTTTTTGGTTCGACTACAGAATCACTAGTAAAGTCTTTTGTCGAAGCAATGTCGACAACATTTGAGATGAGCATGACTGGAGAACTATCATTTTTCTTAGGCTTGCAGATTAAACAGTATGAAGATGGGATCTTTGTATGTCAAAGCAAATACGCCAAGAATCTTGTTAGGAGATTTGGTCTGGAAAATGCTAAACACATGAATACTCCAATGGGCTCTGCGCAACATGTATGTAAAGACGATGTTGGACAAGATGTTGACCCAACATTATACCGATATATGATAGGTAGCCTTCTATACCTTACTGTCAGTCGGCCCGATATCATGTTTAGCGTATATGTTTGCGCCAGGTTTTAAGCCAGTCCCAAGGTATCTCATTTTAATGTTGTGAAACGTATCATTCGATATGTTGCCGGTACAAGTGACTTGGGAATTTGGTACTCCAAAGACACTAATCCTAATCTAATAGGATATAGTGACTCGGATTGGGCCGGTGATGTAGACGATAGAAAAAGCACTAGTGGTGGGTGTTTCTATCTTGGCAATAATCTAGTCTCATGGTACAGTCGTAAACAAAATTGTGTATCACTCTCGACTGCCGAATCTGAATATGTGGCAGCCGGAAGTTGTTGTGCTCAACTGATTTAGTTACGACATATGCTAGATGACTATGACATATCTAATAACTCCATGATTTTGTACTGTGATAATCTGAGTGCTATTAATATTTCCAAAAATCCAGTTCAGCATTCATGTACAAAGCACATAGACATAAGACATCATTTTTTAAGAGACTTAGTGGAAAAACAGCTAGTTCAAATCGAACATGTTGATACTCTTTTTCACTGGCTGACATTTTTACCAAACCTTTAGATCATGAGAGATTTTCTAGCTTGAAAAAATCTTTTGGTCTCTGTCTTCTTTGAAAATAAGACATACTAGGTAGATGTTGTCCGAAATGTTGTCCTAACATTCTGGGTAACATTTATTGTTGAGTCAATATACAGAATAAGTGTTGTAGTGATGTTGCACTATTTTTCAAAAGATACAAGCATAACTCTAAAAGGACAAGATATGAAGGCGAAGCCTCTACTAAAAGATTTGGATGTATACAAAAAGAGCAAATCTCTAAGATTGATATCGTTCTTATTCTATAGGAGTACCACGTGCTTAAAAAAGGTTGAAAATTCCTAAATATTTTTTTTAATCTGTATGTGTTCAATTAAGTTGATTAAGGACAATGGTAAAATGTTACATTTGTCCAGCGATCAGTCTCATAGGGAACATATACGGAAATATCATCTGCCAAATCAGAAAATCTTTGGAGTCTCATAATGCTTGTTTAACTTTGAAATGTTGCCAACATCATCAACAACATTGTGTTCCAGTACATTGCTTAATCTAATTTGTCTTATTTTATTCCTGTTTTTGGTATTTAACACGTCTCTGTCTTTAACTGGAAGTCCAAAAATTCTGGATGACCCTTTTTTTTTAAATGATGATATGTGCTATGACAATCCTTATTTTAGGTGTGTAAAGAGTTTTTATTCTTCTATACAATCTAAATTTAAGGAAAAGGAGTTTGAGTGTAAGTATACTTTATCATAATAAAACCTCCCATTTTTGTCTTGGAATTGTCACATCAGCCGACTACCAATCCATCAAATCATGAAAGCACAAACAACACCGTCATTTCTCAAAACCAAAAGCTTCTCCAACACGCCCAATCCTTCAAATCCCTCTCCCATGTCCGTGTCCCCAAAATCCACAAACACCAAAGATTATTCTCAAATATTTATTTGAATAGTGGATATATTGACATTTGAAATATTATTTGTGTTTGTACTATTTTACTTTGAGACATTTGGTCTGTTCTTGCAGACATTGTGACTGTTTTCTAAAGATGTTTATATATATTTGCCTGATGTGGATTGTTATGAATGGTTACTGTAGACTGATTACGCAGTTGACGTAAGTAAGTCACGACTAACAGAACATAACTCCTATCTAATCAAATCATCGATACAACACTGCTTGAAATTTACTACTGCAGGTTAAGGGGGAGCATAACACTGATCCTACTGATTCTTGGAATGTAAGGACTACATCGGGAATCAGTATCCTAGTCATTTTCGCTTCGTATGGAGTTTTGTGAAGAAAGGCAAAAAGGGGGAGATTGTTGATGTTGGATGGATGTTGTGACAACATCTGTAAATGCTCAGGACAACATCTTATGAAAATAAGAATGTTGCCTGCGATGTTGTGACAACATTCCTGACAACATCTCTGTAACGATTTTGCCTATTCTTCCGGCCAAAACAGGTTGTGTTACTGTGAGTAAAAAATGACCTAGGCAAGCTAACAATGATGTTGTGTTTAAAACGTGGTAAAAGAAACAGTCAAAGCTTGGAGAGGAAGCAGCGTGAAGACCAAGTCCAGAACGTTGAGCTTTTGAAGGAGCAAGAACCGGTCCAAGCTGAAGCCTTCTTTTACTCAGCCTCTGCTACCAACCAACGAGGATTTCAAGGGAAGTTCCACACTATAAATAGAAGGGAACTTCAGAGTATCGATATCCAGAATTGAACGAGAAGAATTACCAAGAGAGCTCTCGGATATTCACCTTAGAAATTGGATCAACACACTTAGCCTAAAGTAGTATAACAACATCTAGTCCCACATTACTACTGCTGCTCAGATTCTAGATCAAGCTTATATTTCAAGCAATAGTAATGAAGATGTTGTATTTGTCTTTTAGATCTTTTAACTTTAGACTGAAGTCATCTGCGACTTCACTTTTGTTTGTAATTTCTTTTTCGCATTTATTGTTCAATCTTGTAAAAAGAAATTCATTTGTAATTGTATATAATTTATACAATGCTTTGGTCATTGACCATCAAGGGATATATTAATATATACCATTGAAATAATAAACCTTGTGTCTCTTTACTTTTCCGCTGCATTTACTCTATAAAGGTTTATAAATGTTTTATCACAATGTTGCCTCAGATGTTGACACAACATTGAAGGCAACATCCAGAAACTGTTTTAATTGCTATAGGTGTTACTATTTTATTCTTACATATTCTTGCTTATCCGTAGCCCCGGACCCAACAATTATGATAGGTGTATATTTAAGGTAACTTAGGATTTTTATTATATTAGGAATCAACTTATGTTCAACTATATATATATAATGTGATTAATGAAAGTAATCCCTAAGGGAGATTATTCCAAACTTACGTGGTATTAAGAGCCAAACCCCAATCCCTACTCTTCTCCTACCAAAAGCCGCCGACCATCGCTATATTTTTTTTCTTCTCGGTCGACAGCAACCATAGCCACCATGTCTCATCCCACTTTCCCTACTAATTTCGGTTCTTTCACTGGTATTTTTGACAACCCCCTCCACGTTCATCCTCTTCTTCTCATCCGGCTTTCGCCGTTACCAACATCAAGAATTGTATCCCTATAATTCTTGACCAAGAAGACTGTCATTATTCCATGTGGATAGAATTGTTCTATATTCATGCATATGTGTATAATGTGCTAGACCATATTGATGATTATGTCCCTCGTCCCACCGATGTTGCAGACTCGACATGGCGTCGCCTTGACGCCATCGTCAAACAGTGGATATACGACACCATCTCAAAAGACTTGTTGTGTACTATCATGAAAACAGGTGTTACGGCACGTGAACTTTGGGTACGGTTAGAAGAAAATTTTCAGAATAATAAAAATACTCGGGTCGTGTATTTGGAAGAGCAGTTCAACAATATGCGTCTCGAGAATTTTAACATGTCTGAATATTGTAAACAACTGAAACTCATAGCCGACCAACTTTCCAACGTAGGGACATCTGTTTCAGAAACCAAGATGGTACTTCAATTAGTTACTGGTTTACGAAAGGTGAATATGATACACTTGCGACGATGATTCAACAGGCCGACCCACTACCAAGTTTCAACAAGGCACGTTCACAACTATTGTTGGAAGAGACCCGCCGTGCTAAACAAGAGGAGCACAATCAAAAGGCGTTATCCGTTGACAGCATGGTACCACCTGCGGCCAACACCACCCAGCCACCACCGCCAGACCACCAGCAGCAGCAGTCTCGCGGTGGAGGACGTGGCGGCAGAGGCTGCGGTAATAACAACAAAGGGAAGGGCCGCGGCAAAGGTCAAAGGAACCAGCAGTCAAGCCCAACCCCTGCTTCCTATATTCAGTGGGCTGGGCAACCATCATGGCCCAATACTGGGAACTGGGCCTCGCATGCGCCCCTACCCAATATCAGGGGCCCAGTTCCATCAATCTTGGTCACCAAGTATTTTGGGCTCCGCCCCAGCCAACCAGCAGGCCCGCATGGTCTCGGCCCCTCAGCATCCGCAAGCCAGCAACCTGGCCCCCACTGATTTGGGCCAGGCCTTCAACGCCTTGAACCTTCAACAGCCCGATGATAATTGGTACATGGCCACCGGAGCCACATCTCACCTCACTCGGTCATCAGGTAATTTATCTCTCATGCTTCGGTTAAAGTGTCCTCAATTTATTACTGTTGGCAATGGTCACCGCATTCCAATTGAAGGTTACGGTAACACGCATACCAAACATCCCCACCCGCCTTTCTCCCTAAATCATGGCCTTTACACCCCTAACATCATTAAAAACTTAATCTCTACTAGAAAATTCACTCGCAATAATTCTGTGTCTGTCGAATTTGACCCTTTTGATTTTTCTGTGAAGGATCTCAATATGGGGAAAATTCTTACACACTGCAATAGTGTGGGAGACCTCTGCCCCTTCACTCAATCTTCCGCTGTCAGACCACTCCCACCTATCTCTCTTGCTGCAATCTCTTCGTCAACTTGGCATAACAGACTCGGACACCCAGGAGAACATGTCTTCAATTTTCTTAGGATTAATCAGCGTATTCAATGTAATAATGCAAAACTTGCCTACAACTGTTTTTCTTGCCCGCTTGGCAAGCATACTCGTATTCCGTTTACATCATCCACGAGTATTACTTTTTCTCCATTTGATATTGTTCATGCAGATTTGTGGACATCTCTCTTTGTTAACTCTTTAGGTCACAAATTTTATCTAGTTCTTTTAAATGATTTTTCTCATTCTATCTGGATTTACCCATTAAAATTCAAATCCGAAGTGTTTGCCAAGTTTATTGAGTTTCAAAAATTCATTACAACTCAATTTGAAAAACTCATAAAATCCTTTCAATGTGATAACGGACGTGAATTTAATAATTCGGCCTTCAAAATTTTTGTTCTAATCACGATATGGTTTTTCGCTTCTCTTGTCCCCACACTTCGCCTCAAAATGGAAAGGATGAACGAATTATACGTACCATCAATAACATGGTTCCCACTCTCCTGTTTCATGCCTGTCTTCTACCCTCTTTCTGGGTCTATGCTGTTAAAATGGTAGAATTTCTTCTTAACATTTTACCCACTAACACTCTCCAAAACAAGACCCCCATCGAAATTTTGTACCGTAGGATCCCGGCCTATGACCAACTCTGAATTTTCGGTTGCCTATGCTACCCCAATCTAGCCTCCACTGTCCCTCACAAATTAGCACCACGAACTACGCCCTGTGTCTTCGTTGGTCTCGCATTTAATCATAGGGGTTACCTTTGCTATGACCTGTCCACTCGTAAAATCATTATCTCCCGCCATGTCATATTTGACGAGACGTGTTTTTCATTTTCGAATATTCAGAAATTTCAAACCATGGATTACACATTTCTCGATGAGACAGATCTGTCCCCGGCAGTCAAATCATTGTTCCAACTTTAGTCCAATATTCCCGCATCCCCGTCGTCGACTTCGGCGGCCTCATCTCCACCAGTGACCAACACCGACGATGTCCCTCCACTACAGAGGTCCCCGTTACCCATTCACACGGTCGACCCACTGCCCTCACCACCAAACCATCACCAATCACCTGAGAGGTTGTCCAGAAACCCACCAGCCGCCACATCGCCGATCCACACACAGCTCGGTAACCTTAAACCATCAGCAATGCCTGAATTGCCAAGCTCAACCACATCGCCACATAACCCACAAACACCGACAACAAACCTAGACCCCAATCAGTCTCTTCAACCCCCCATCACCGGCGATAACCACAATCCAAAAACAGATCCCGGACCCTACAACCAACCAACCACTTACCACACCCAATACAAATTGTACACCACTACCTACCCATCGTATGGAAACTCATGCTCAACATGGGATTTTCAAACCCAAGGTTCATGTTAACCTCTCCACACAAACCATATCACCCATTCTCAAAAACCCAAAACTAGCAAAACTGGACCCTAATTGGAATGCGGCCATGTGCGAGGAATTTAATGCTTTAACAAAGCAGAATACTTGGGATTTGGTACCTAGACCAGATGTGGTGAATGTAATCCGGTGCATGTGGTTATTTCATCACAAATTCAGAGACAGTGGTAACTTGGAGCGGTATAAGGCGAGACTGGTTACTAATGATACTGATCACCAGGAGGGAATTGATTGTGGTGAGACATTCAGTCCAATTTTTAAACCGGCTACTATTCATATTGTTCTCAGCATTGTTATGGGCAAGCATTGGCCGATTCATCAGCTTGATATCAAGAATGCATTTCTTTATGGGGATTTGAAAAAAACTATGTACATGCATCAGCCACCCAGTTTTTTTCATCCTGCAGTTCCTCAATATGTATGTCGTCTCCGGAAGTCACTTTATGGCTTGAAACATGCACCCCGCGCTTGGTATGATCGCTTTGCCAGGTATATTATACAGATTAGGTTTATATTTAGTAGCCGTGATAACTCTCTCTTGATTTTTCATCACGGTAGCAGCACTGCTTATTTGCTATTATATGTGGATGTCATTGTTCTTATTGCCTCCTCTGACGGTTTGAAGAATGAAATCATTGGTCTACTCAAAACTGAATTTGCTATGACCGATTTGGGCAAGCTGAGTTATTTCTTGGGTATATCAGTGACCAGATCTGCAGCTACTATATTCCTGAGTCAGCGTAAATATACGGAAGAGATAGTGTACAGGGCTAAGATGGCAATTTGTAAGGTTATGCCAACTTCGCTTGACTCAAAATCCAAGCTTAGTGTTGCTGATGGTGATCCAGTTTCTGATCCCACCCTATATCGGAGTCTTGCAGGTGCCCTTCAGTATCTTACATTTACTAGGCCTGATATTGCATACGCCGTTCAGCAGGTGTGTCTGTTTATGCACGCCCCACGAGAATCCCACTTTGCTGCCCTCAAGCGTATTATCAGATACATTAAGGGCACACTTGACTATGGCCTACATCTCTACCCCTCTGCACCGACCAAGTTTCTCTCTTAAACGGATGCGGATTGGGCAGGGTGCCCGGACACACGTCACTCCACCTCAGGCTACTGTGTATTTCTAGGGGATAATCTTATTTCATGGTCCGCCAAGCGGCAAGCCACACTATCACGGTCGAGTGTTGAAGCAGAGTATCGAGGAGTTGCTAATGTAGTTGCTGAGATCTGTTGGCTCCGAAATCTTCTTTTGGAGCTCAGTGTCCACTGCGAAAGGATTTTATATTCTACTGTGACAACATATCTGCCATATATCTGTCTAACAATCCGGTCCAACATCAGCTGACCAAACATATTGAGATGGATATCCACTTTGTGCGTGAGAAGGTAGCTCTTGGTCAAGTCAAAGTATTGCATGTGCCCTCCTCCTATTAGTATGCAGATATTTTCACAAAAGGACTACCGAGACATCTATTCATCGACTTCAGATCCAGCCTGAGTGTCCGGCCTCCTCCCGCTAAGATTGAGGGGAAGTATTAGCGAATATTCTTCGAATATTCATAATATATTTTGTAATTATGATAGGTGTATATTTAAAGTAACTTAGGATTCTTATTGTATTAGGAATCAACCTCTGTACAACTATATATATATTGTGATTAATGAAAGGAATCCCTAAGGGAGATTATTCCAAACTTACATTTACTACATGCATCGAATCTTTTTCTTGTATTGTATTGTCTCTGGCTTCTGCTTTTCATCTTCGACGTTTGCTGCTCAAATGAGCCATTTTAGAAAGCATTTAAAACCAACCCATATAAATATTTTTGAGAAAATTAGAGGTTCTTCAATTAATAAGTATTTTACGACAAAACTAGAGTTAATCATATATTATTTTTAGTTAGACCTTTTAATATATGAATATACTACATGTTTGTGTTAGTACACAATAATTATGGGAGAAATCCCATATTATCATCCTCCACCATAAATCATGTAATTATAATCAATTAGTAATATTGTAATTATTAGACAAATCAATTAGGTAGTAATTAACATGTATTTTAGGTAACCTAGATTATCACTACATACCATGATTGTATATATATTCAATGGATGGAATGAAATACTCAAGGAATTATTTCCTACATGGTATCAAGAGCCAAAAGATCATTGCCCTAATTCTTTTCTCTCCTTACACGATTTCTTCTTCCATTTCTCCTAATATTTTCCGCCGAAACCCTAACTTAAAAACCCCAAACCTTTCTTTCACAAAAAAAAACCCTAGTCGAATTCAACCAACCCCCCCCCCCCTTCGGTAAAACTACCATCCCGAACCCTAAGGGTTTTCTTGTTTTTTCTCCACTTCCATCAAAACACAACTCCATTTTCTTCTCTTCTTTTGATTCTAAGTGGAACCTATGACCGAAAAACAAACCTTTCATCCCGCTCTTGCCATTAATAACGTCAAGAACTTCATCTCCATAACTCTTGAAATGGAGAAAGGGCAGTATACCTCATGGGCAGAACTATTCAAAATTCACTGTCGTGCTTTTGAGGTGATTGACCATATCCTTCCGTCCAAATCACCGTTGGATACCACTAAGGTGAACAAGAAATTATGGTCTCGATTAGATGATATAGTCCTTCAATGGATTTATGACACATTTTCAAATGATCATCTTCATAGCATCTTGGAACCCAATTCTACGGCTCAACGGGCATGGGAACGATTGCAAAACATTTTTCAAGATAACAAAATTTCTAAGGCCGTTTATCTTGAACAACAATTTACGAATGTTCAATTGGATGACTTTTCCAACATCTCAGCCTATTGTCAAGAATTAAAGATGCATGCGGACCAATTGTCCAACGTTGGTTCGCCTGTGTCAAATCAACGGTTAGTCCTTCAGTTGATTGCTGGATTGAATGAACAATATGATGGGGTTGCTACGTTCATTCAATAAAGTAATCAATTGTCTCCTTTCTATGAGGCCCGTTCGAGGTTAATTCTCGAGGAAACAATGAAGGAAAAATAAGCATCTTCTGGAGCATCCACCGGTGACACCGCTCCCGTCTCTACTAACTCTTTTTCCACGAATTCGGAGCCCTAAAATTCTGGTTCGGGGAAAAATAATAATTGTCAAAATAATGGCCAAAAACGGGGTTCAAACCGTAACAATAACAAAGGAAAAAATAATGGTGGAAAGGGGCGAGGTCTTGGCGGTGACCAACCCGGCGGCGGCAGCGGGCAGTGGCGTCCAGGCAGCAACAGCGGTAATCAGTGGGGGCAATTCCCACCGTGGTCCTGGGCCCCATAGTGGGCTGCCCCGCCATGTCCGTACCCTACTTCTTCATGGGCCAGGCCTCCACCTTTAACTCGCCAACCCGGAATTCTAGGGTCTTGTCTGCAACATGCGTTTGCGGCTCAGGAACCATCTTCGGTAGGCTATGCACCCACTGACATTGAACATGCCATGAATAACATGTATCAAAGTATTTTCGATGAGTCATGGTACATAGACATAGGGGCTACGTCACACATGATGACATCTCAAGGTAATCTCTTGTCTTATTGTAATATGAGCAACAATAAAAATACTATTGTCGGCAGTGGGCAGGAAATTCCAATTCATGGTATTGGTCAGGTAACACTACCCTCTCCACACCCACCTTTACACTTGAAAAACGTCTTACATGCGCCAATCTAATTAAAAACCTGATCTCTGTTAGACGTTTTACAATTGACAATAATGTTTCTGTAAATTTTAATCCATTTGGCTTTTCTGTGAAGGACTTTCAGACGGGGATGCCACTTATGAGATGCAATAGCATGGGGGACTTATATCCCATCACCCCTGTTTTCAAAAATAGCATGAACAAACCATCAACCTTTACTTTCATTTCTCCTACTCTATGGCACAATCGTTTGGGATACCGGGGAGCACAAGTTTTTAGTAATTTTAGGAAGAATAATTTGGTTTTGTGTAATAAACCTTTGGACACTTTTGTTTTCCAATCTTGCGTGTTTGGTAAACAAGTTAAGCTTCATTTTCCTCTTCTCATTCTCATACTTACATGCAATTTGATATTGTGCAATGTGATTTATGGACATCACCCGTTTTGAGTTCTGCAGGTCATAAATACTATATGCTCATTCTAGATGATTATTCAATTTTTTGTGGACTTTTCCATTGGGACATAAATCACAAACATCCACCATTTTAAAATAATTTAGTGTTTTTATCAAAACTCAATTTGACAAAAGCATTAAAAGTTTTCAACATGACAGGGGAATTCATAAATGCTCATTTTACTGATTTCTGTCACCAAAATGGGATGTCTTTGCGTCTTTCGTGTCCACATACTTCACCACACAATGGGAAAGCCGAAAGAAAAAATTCGAACGATTAATAATATGATTCGCTCTCTTCTTGTGCATTCGTTTACACCACCAAAGTTTTGGCACCATGCACTTCAAATGGCTAACTACCTTTTAAATATTCTTCATAGTAAATTGCTATCCGATGTATCTCCTACACAAATGTTATATCATCGTCTCCCGTCTGTTACACATTTAAGAGTGTTTGAATGTTTGTGTTATCCTTTGTTTCCTTCTACTTCCATTAACAAATTGTAGGCTCGGTCTACTCCTTGTGTGTTTTTGGGATACCCACAAAATCATAGGGGATATAAATGTTATGATTTGACGAATGGAAAAATAATTGAGGTTTGCGTATTTTGTTTCACATATTGGGTTTTCTAACAGTCGTTCTGATCACTCTCTGTTCGTCTACCGTCAGGGTAATAATATTGCTTACCTTCTGTTATATGTGGATGATATTACATTGACTGCCTCATCCGATACTCTTCGCAAGTCCATCATGTCACTGCTTGGCTCTGAATTTGCTATGAAAGATCTAGGGCCACTAAACTACTTTTTAGGGATAGTTGTGACACGTCATGCATGTGATTTATTTTTATCCCAAAAGAAGTACGCAATAGAGATTGTTGAGCGTGCTGACATGTCATCGTGTAAGTCGTCAACAACTCCGATTGATACTAAACCCAAGTTGAGCGCCTCCTCCGGCAAGTCATTTGCCGACCCGACACTTTATCGTAGCATGGCAGGGGCCCTATAATATCTTACATTCACAAGCCAGACATTTCTTATGTGGTGCAACAAGTGTGCCTATTCATGCATAATCCGATGAATGATCATATGCATGCTCTCAAACGCATTGTGTGTTGTATTCAGGGTACTCTAGAGTATGGCTTGCATTTATATCAATCGTCGACATCCACCATTGTATCCTACACAGATGTCGATTGGGAAGGATGTCCGGACACCAGACACTTCATGTCTGATTATGGTATATTCCTTGGTGATAACTTGGTATCTTGGTCCTCCAAACGGCAAGCAACATTGTCCAGATGCAGTGCCGAAGCAGAATACCGAGGTGTTGCCAATGTAGTATCTGAATCTTGTTGGCTTCATAACCTTCTTCTAGAACTCCACTCTCCGGTTCTGAAGGCAACTTTTGTGTACTGTGATAATGTTAGTGCTATTTACCACTCAGGGAATCTGGTCAACCATCAACGCACTAAACATATTGAGCTAGTTATTCACTTTGTTTGTGAAAAAGTCGCTGGCGGACTGCGTGTCTTACATATCCCGTCACGCTATCAGATTGCAGATATTTTTACTAAAGGTCTTTCGCTGGTATTATTTGAAGATTTTCGGGACAGCCTCAGCATTCGCCGACCTCCCGCTTCGACTGCGGGAGAGTGATGAAATAATTATAATTAATAGATTATTTATTGTAATTATTTAGTAATTACTGTAATTGATATTAGAATCGTGTGTATATGGTAGGTAGATTAGATAGCATAATCTTAATCTAATCATATCATAATATTAGCCTAAGATGAGGTTGTATTTTTGGTATAATAACCACACTTTTGGAAGTTGACAATTGAGGAAAATATTCT
The DNA here is from genome assembly GCA_029783415.1 of Anisodus acutangulus. Taxonomy (NCBI): domain Eukaryota; kingdom Viridiplantae; phylum Streptophyta; class Magnoliopsida; order Solanales; family Solanaceae; genus Anisodus; species Anisodus acutangulus. The sequence continues at coordinate 13,937,170 of CM056498.1, forward strand.
TACAAAATCCTATGTTGCTCGGACTATCCAAAAATATTGTCGCGCCCATGTCGGATCCTCCAAAATTGCATCACTTTTGGAGGACCAGACACACGTCTGTCGGCATATTTGAAGTGTCCGTGCAGCATAGCTTAAATCAAGAACACAATCGTTACAAATAGTTAACAAAGGGCTGAAGTTCATTTCTTGTGCTTGAATGATCCCATTCCAAAGATTCCCACCATTGTTTATCACTTGAATTTATAGCAATCTCTTTAAATGTAGAGGGAATTTTGAGTTTCTCATAATCTTCCTCTTCAGGGGAAAAAAAGAAAGGCAATTTCCTTAACTTACCACATTCTTTTATTGACACTTTCTTGATTGAATTGCAAACCACTTTTCCATTGCATATGCTTTTCAATTCTGGCAAAGACCATAAGCATATTCTTGTCAATTTTGGAAGGACGACGATTCCATCATTTTCGTCTACAATTATTTCCTCGATTTGACTACAAGAAAGGACATATATCCTCTCAAGATTTTGCAAGTTTGAGCATAGATCGATTGGAAGTAGCTTCTTGATATTGGGACATCTTTCTATTCGTATCATTCTAATGTTGGAAAAAATACCAGCTAGAGGAATTGAAGAACTCAAACTTGTTTCCCACTCGTCGAAAATACCAATGAAATTAGGCAATTCAATGAGATCAAGATGCTCGAGAGATTGAAATACGACGGATTCTTGTCCCTCTTTTACCTTCATAAGGTACTCTACTTTGTTGCACCAGCGAACTTTGAAGTACTTTAGATCTTTAGAATCGTAAAGACATGGCAAACAATCCGAAAGATAGCCACTGAAGTTGTTGCAACTCTCAATTTTTAAGTGTTGAATGTCTTGTGGAAGCGATAATACTTCATCTTCTTTTCCAAGTCCATAACACTTGACTAATTTATCCAAAATTCTTCCATGATTGAATTGGATTTGTGTCATTGGTCCTAATCCATCATAGTCACCTACTAATATTCTGTAAAACTCGAGGCATCCCTCATTTTCTTGAGCTATGATGAATCGGTTGAAGTCGTGAATATTAGAGAACCTCCCTTGAAATTCCTCCAACTCATTTAGCACCTCTAGTTCCTCACCTTGCACGTCTATATGGTGCGATAACGCTAGGCGTTGCAGAGTGGAAAGTTGGGGCAATATCCCTGTTGGTATTTTCTCGAGCCAACGCATTGCATACATATTTAGGCATTTGAGGCTCAACAGAGCCTCAAGGGATTCAGGCAGAGTCTGAATCCCTGTGCCACTCAAGTCCAATTCTTGCAATGCCTTGAGTTTTTCCAAACTTGGGATTGATCTTAGGTTCCAACAAAATGTAAGCAAGAGCGCGGTGAGATTCTCCAAGTTGGATACAGAATCAGGCAAGTTTTCGATGCAAGTGTGACTTAAATCAAGAACGTGTAACGCCTTCATGTGCTCGAAGAAAGAATCTGGAATCTTCCATAAGTGATAATTCTGCTGCAACATCAAGGTTGTCAGCCTAGGACACTTAGCTGATGTTCCTGCTGGAATTTCAGCTATGTTGTTCCTCATTAGAGATACCTGTTAGGAACAAAATGTTAAGGCAAATTATTATTTTTCCACGATCTATCATATCTAATTATCAAGAAAATAAACTAAATGCACAAGTGTACCCGAATCCATGAGTATCAATAAAATTCTTCATTTTTACAGCTATTGATCTTCCAAACCAAAGACGTGTGAATATCAGAATCATACGCCTTATTTGGAGACCATAACCCTATTTATAACTGTGCATTGTTTCTTTATTTCTAATTTAGCTCAACATTATGCATAAAAGCTCATACTTTATAAGGTGTCTTAGGCCGATTCAGCTTTAAACATTAGCAAATTACTTTTAGTTATAACAAAACCTTCTAATAATAACAAATAACAATACCTTGTCCATATTTTCCAGCCATTCATCCTCTTTTGGTGCATCATTTAGTTGAACTCCAGCTTTTACCATAAACATAGGATTTTCATTAGTGATCCTCATTGCCATGTCTCTAATCAAATTGTGCATTTTCACACATTGATTACCTTCACTATCTATGACACTTTCCAACAAACAAACACCTTCTAATCTGTTCAATATTTCATAGCCCTCTTCAAATTCTGCCTCGCGAGTCTCTCGTTCATCGATTAGCCCCTCTAAAATAAACCTACTTATCAGTTGATCCTTTGATATTTTCTCATTTTCTGGATACAAACAACAGTACAAGAAACATTGTTGTAACTTTTGTTCCTTCAAGCAATTAAAACTATATAACAACATCTTGATAACATCATTGTTCTCCCCTTTAATAGACTCTTCAATAGTAATATTTTCCAAGGCCTTTCTCCATTGATCAACACTATCCAACACCAATTCTCTTAGTCTTGTAGCTATTGAAATGATCCTTAGTGGAAGGCCACTTGTAAAATTATTTACCATAGATTTGGCAATTCCTTCAACTTCTAGAGGAATCACTTGTTCATTTCCAAGTTTATCTATAAACAAACTCCAAGATTCCTCTGCTTCAAGAGTTTTCACTCCAAATTTCCTTTGACATCCCATTTTTCGGCACGTTTCGAGCAAACAACTTGTTACTATCAAACTTCCCCCTTCAACTTTTAGAGGATTACCTAACATTTTCAAAGGTACATCTTCCAACACATCATCTAGCACTAAAACAAAATCTTTTTTCCCTTTGAACGATTCATGTAACGCAATCACCCTCTTTTCTTCATCGTGTTCCTCTAATAGATCCAATCCAAGGGCTTTAGCAACATCACTTTGCAACCCCTTGATGTTGCATTGTTGAGAAACATTTATCCAAAAAACTTGGGATTGAGTTTTTTGTTCAAGAAGGTGATTGATTAGCTTGGCTAATGTTGTTTTTCCAACCCCTTTAACTCCATATATACCAATGCTTGTGACTTTGTCTTTCTTTAAACATCTCCAAATTCTTTCACACGTTCTCTTTGTTTCTTGACCAAATAACTTTGTTGGGGAAAATGACTTCTTTGCTTCATTTGCTTCCATGTTTTCCCCCTAGATTAACCAGGAAACAAGATTAATCACGTATTCTTGTTTGTGTTGCAAAAATACACAAATAAGCTATGAAGAAGAAATGAAACTTGACAAGGATATTTTCATAAATTACAAGGAGTTCTAAGATGAGTTTAAGAGAAATATAGAAAGAGTATAAAGGTAAATGAGTTTGTTGTGACCGGCATAAAAGATATTTACATAATTATGTCATTTTAAGGTAATTGCTGCTAATTTTCTATAATAAGCATTAGTATATAACATGATAAAATTGATAACCAACTCGTTATTGTAGGATAAAATTTACTAGTAGTGTAAAGAATTGTCATACAATGTGCATAGAGCTTTGACTATATGTTCAAATAAACTAGTTGAGATACCGCAATTGTTGCCATAAATGTTTGGTACAATGAAAAATGCTTTTTTTCCTCTTGGTACGGCGAAAGACTTAGTTTTCGAAAATAGTTTCCTAAAATTCCAGTGTTTGGTTGAAGAATGAAAATATTTTCCGAAAAATATATATTATAAATTGATAATAATGTATAAGTGTTGGTTAGCATATTGATATGAAGTTAAGAGTTGAGATAATTATAATAAAAACGACTTTAGCCAAAAAGTGAAAGAAATTATTTTCTCCTTTGGTGGAAAATATTTTCTAGCAACCAAACTGAAAATGGCTTATTTCCCAAAAAACTGCAAAAAAGTATTTTTTTTTTTCATTCTCATACCAAACACTTACTATTGGCGGATTTTCCAGCACGTATAGGTGGATTACCTTTACATATATCTCAACTCTTACTTTAAATCTCTTGACCAACGTTCACATTCGTTAGGTAAACAATTAGAACCTTATGGGGAATAGCTTCAACACTGTATTAACAATTTATCTATCAAGCCAAGACTATCTTGAATAAATCGTCAAATTATGTGGCGCAGGGGATGATACTACTTTTCTCTTAATCAAAGGTTTTGGGTTCAAGCACTGGGTGTGAAAAAATCCTTGATAGGGAGCGCTTCCCTCGAATGGGCTCTACACGGCGCTAATTCACATATAATCAGGTTCAATGCGAGTACCGGACACCGGGTGAAAAATTAAAAAAATCTTAAAGAAAATATGAGAAGTTCCAATCTAAGATTGAGTAATTAAGAGAGAGCATTATACCTTAAAACTTTTGTTTTGTCTCTGACGCGATCTTTTACTCAAAAATGTGAATTCAGCTACTTCTTGAGGTGCCATCATATGTTTTTCAAAAGCCAAACACAAAACATAACGCAAAAATTACAACATAAATGGAAAGAATTTTAAGCAAAGAGGTCAAGATCAATGAAATTTTTTCAGTTTAATGAATGAAAATCATGAAGCAAATATCATTCGTTATAATGGAAAAATGTTTGTTCTTGAAGGAGCTGGCTAGGGAAGGTTTATCTATAAATTAGTGATAATTGTTTACCACTAAAATCAAGCAGAAAATAGTAAGTCAAATCTTCTTAGTAAAATTATACATTGTTTAACTAGTTTGGTGCATAATAAAATAACAGATCATATATATACACATTATTTTCAACTCAAAACTCTTATGAACCTTCGAACATGCAGACCACTACCAGTTCTTTGGTACTACCATTTTGTCGTACAATTGGTATCCTATTTGAAAGAATAAAAAAACAAATGGTATCTTTTTAATGTTTTCCTAATTGTTTTTATTAATTAAAAACTTTCTGGCAGGTAGATCTAGATCTAGGTCTTCCCTTTTTTCTTCAACCAAATTTCCTATTTCTGTGTAGATGTACAATCTCATTATTTACTTTGGGAGCATGTTGAGGTTTCAATTCCAATGTCCATCTTGTGTTTTAATTAAGTATTAATTTTCTTGTCATTCTTTCAACATCTCAAGTTTGACACATTAAAATTTTCTCCCTCTGTAATTGTATAAATTTATATAATTATAGCAATGAAGGATATATGTATATAATCAATGAATTTAATTAATTCCTATATTTTTCACACGGCTGACATATGTATATATACAAAAAAAAAATTGAATCTATATTCTATACTTTCAAAAGTATAATAGGTTCAATGAACCGATCTGTCAAATTTAAAGCAAAATATACTTATTCATAAAAGTACACTCAATCTTGTTGAAATTCTGAGTCCCTCCGGTTGTCTATGCAAACTTATTATCTCAAATAGATACTGACTGGTATTCTTGGAGCTATTAAACGGGTAAGATTTAGCAAACAATCAAGTTACGCCACTTATCAAAATGTTACAACTAATTAGTTTAAATGAGTAGTAATGATTTGTTTGTGTTTAATTGATTAGTGATTAAACAATCAAAAGTAAAATGATCACTCAGTTTTCTCAACGTAAATGATAAAAATTTAATTTGGCATTATTGGTGATTTCTTTTTCTTTTTTTTTTTAGCAACAGTCCACCATGGGGTATTGACCCCAACCATAGCCTCCAAAACAAGATAAAACACCCGCAAGGGTAGCCAAGTTGGTGTAGCAGTAGAGCGCGGGACCGCAAGGTCACGAGTTCGATCCCCTGCATAAACCTTCTTGGTTGAGCCTGTCACACATGGCTTGCCAAGTGTGGTTAATCGGCTGACGTGGTTTGCAGGCTATTGCGTCAGTCCGGGGTTTACCCTGTGCGCACTCGAAAGAGTAGCGGCTGCGGGTTCCTTCGTCAACAAAAAAAAAAACAAGATAAAACACGTAAGATGTTACATATTCAGCCCAGCTTTGGAGGACATCTCCTTCTCAGTTAAAGTTTGGCAGAAAGACCAAAAGATGCTATACACTTAGTTAACATAATTAGCAAATATGTACTAAACATCATTAATAACAAAATGATTTTTCCTTGTCTTGAATCTGAAATTTGGTATGCCAAGCTTATCCAAATTCAACAAGGCTTTAGCAGAATTCGGGATAATGTGAGTATGAACACATTGTTTGAGAGTTGGATAATGTGATCAATGGTGTGGTGAATCTGCCAAGGTGGCTTCATTTTGTTGTTCATGTTGATGCCCTCTGAAGACATTGTTACTGCAAGTCCCATTGTATAAGCCATAACAAAGGATCCCTCACTATTCCTCCACCTCCAGCTCTGCCTGGATTGCCTTTTACTGCTTTCATCTGTATTGAGTTTGAATTATCCACTGTCTGATTTCTGCCACCTGATTAAGTTACTGATAATAACTTGTTTGGCCATCTCAATAGACTTACACAAATCGATCCAGTTAGTAGGAAAATTAAGACTAAGAAAAAGACAGTTAAGAAGCATTACCATTGTATTGCAAACCTGTTTAATGATGAATCTGGGAGACATCATGAGTTGCTTTGCATATACTCTTTCATATTTCCCAGCAGATAATGGAATAAAAGAGGCATGAATTCTGTTCTTAGTATGGAGAGGCACCTGTAGGATATGAAGATTTGCCTGATGGTAATGCCACAGGTTTGGCAAAAGAGATTAAAAGTGTTTATAACACATTGAAAGGGAGTTTCTTATGCCAAATCATACAAGCACTGAAAAGACCCAACTCTTTGAATTCTTGGCTTATGGCAGCAGAAGAAGAAAAAACACCATTTGTATCAATAGTCCAAATAGGCCAATCATCATAATTATAACGGAAGTTCCTCATTGAGAATAGGGATGTTCAATAACTGCTTAACCAAAAACAATTTGGGGTCATTGTGATAGTTAATGAGTTTAGCCAAGGCACCTTGTTATCCCACCAAAATGAGATATTACCATTGCCAATTATGAGATTGACCATAGGACCAATTTCTGAGTATTAGGTATTCTTTTTTGCAGTATTTTGCTTCAACAGACTATGATTAGTCCACCAAGCCTTGACGGAGAAAGTAATACAGAAATCATTTAAAGATCTAAGTCTAATACCACCCTCTAGGATGAGGAAACAAAGATTTTTCAGTGTTGCTTGTTTTTATTGCCCTGTTGATCCCAAAAGAAATTAGCAATGAATTTTCAAACTTCTCTTTTTCCTTTAATTTCATCCATATATGGTCATTCGAAAAAACTTGCCACACTAAACCAACCTGTATTATGCTGCATCAATTTGTTCTTCTAGGATCAAACAAATCTTAAGAGATCAACACCCAAAAATATAAATATTAGCCACATTTTAACATCCATCAATTTGAAGGTATACATGTCAAAAGCTTTAAAAAGAATGACTCCAAAGCTAGACTTATTTCACAATCTTTCTTCAGTTCTGCCATCCTGATATCCAACGAAAAACTCTATGACAGCTTACAAATCTACAGGTCCAAAGCTGCTCCATTGTTCATCAGATGTTGGATCTCCATGGAGAGTCTCAATCTTTGGTCTTGAAGACGGATCAGGGAAGTTCCAGAAAGATTCAGAATTCTCAAAGAACACGTAAAATAGAATAGCTGATGCCAAAAATAATCCCAGGAGTAATAGATAAATCTGCCACTCTGCAGTTGAAGAGAGGGGGAAAAGTCAGTTTCAAATGCATGTGCATGTCCCGACATGCAGTGAAAAGAAAAAGAGACGGACCTTTCCAATCAGCTGGGACATTTAACTTAGTCACCATTGCTCCCCATTGAGAGGAAGTAGTAAGAGCAACCCTGCCAAAATGTGCACCAATGTCGACTTATAAGTTAAGTAGGCAGATAGAACAAGAGTTTTGATTCCCTAAAAAGAAATTAAGGAGAAAAATTACTCCAATTCAAGAAGAAACTATAGAAGTATTAAACGCACGATACAAGAAGCTATGGAAGTATTAAATGCTGAGCATCTCTAACGTTACATTTAAGGGCTCTGATATAGCTTTTCTAAAACTAATTTAATCAAACAGATGGAATGTCGCATAGACATCCAGGCAAAATAATACCTAAAACTAACACCATTCTTTACCTTAGATTTATTGACCAGAAGGGCAAGAACAAAAGGGTAGAGAGGAAATAATGAAAAGGGGCACAATGAGAAGTTGTGCAGGGAATACATACAGGTCTAAGTTAAACCAACAGAATAACTTATAGGTGCAGCAGACCAACTCCAAAAGGTAAAAGCGCATAGGTCTTCTTCAATAATCAGCCGCTATAACTATAGCAGTTAATTTTGGTCTTCTCTAGCAGAAATGCAAGGTAAGGCTGCGTACAACAGACCCTTGTGGTCCGGCCCTTCCCCGGACCCCGCGCATAGCGGGAGCTTAGTGCACCGGGCTACCCTTTTTCATCAGTTAACTGGTGTAGTTACACCCCTAAACAAGAGTAGCTCATAGACTAACGATATTCATGACAAGTTCTTGGCATCACCATATCTACTCATGCTTCTTGGTAAACTTAATTGGCCAATAAAATTTAGGGCATGCATGATCATCACAGAAACTTCCATTTCACCCTTTAGTCATGAGTTACATCTACTACAAATTCTTTTTATATATCTCCATACACATCTTGTGGATAAAAAAAAGGCAAACGCTAAAACTGTTTAGATTCCTTGAGAAACATGGCTTCTAAAAGAAAAGGCATAAGCTTCAGAACATAGGACGAATGACAGAGACTCATACTCTATCGAAACTTATTGCTAGAATTGCACATACCGTTCACTAGGACAAAACTCCAAAGACGTAATATTAGTACCCAAGTGCATTCTCTTGTGCAAAGAGGAGATCTCCATCTTTTTCACTTCAACAACACAGACATCACCATCTTTGCTTCCCCTGCATTTAAATGACAAGAGAGATTCAGATCAATGCATTAACAAACTAACAGATGACGATTGGACAGTGCGGGTGAGTGGTGGTGCGGTTACAGCCTATGCAGGCCGGGGCAGGTTGTGGGTTGAGATAAGACACAACTAAGTGTAAATTCGGAAGTTGAAGTTCTGGGGGAGAAGACATAAGCAAACAAGACATACAAGATATAAATTCTAGATATCATATATCTTTTGGAATATTAAAAAGAAAACTAATTCATAGTTTATGAAATTTTGATTTAAAGATATTACTCCTCATCGTTAAATTTTAATCTTGTGATAAAATATGGGAGAAAATATTATTATTGAATTGTGTATCTACATTATTACATTGAGCCTTATTTATAGATATTACATTTCAATCCTTTTCCATGTAGGATACTATATACAAATCCTATTCCTATTTCTATTCTAACACTCCCCCTCAAGCTGGTGCATACAAGTCATATGTACCGAGCTTGTTACAAATGTATCTAATACGAGGACGACTGAGTGACTTGGTGAAAATATTTGCAAGTTGATCACCCGACTTTACAAATTTAGTAACAATATCTCCGGAGAGTATCTTTTCCCTGACAAAGTGACATTCAATCTCAATGTGCTTAGTCCTCTCATGAAATACCGGATTTGATGCGATATGAAGGGCCGCTTTGTTATCACACACAAGTTCTATTTGACTGATTTCTCCAAATTTTAGTTTTCTGAGCAACTGCTTAATCCAAACTAGCTCACAAGTTGCTACAACCATTGGTCGATATTCTGATTCAACACTATATCAAGCAACAACACTCTGTTTCTTACTCTTCCAGAACACCAAATTACCTCATATTAACACACAATATCCGGATGTAGAACGTCTATCAGAGGGTGATCCTGCATAATCAGCGTATGTATATCCAACAATCTGCCCGGCCTCAATCTTCGAAAAGCAATCCTTTACCTTGGGATGATTTAATATATCGCAGAATACGGATAACTGCATCCCAATGACTATCACAGGGAGAATCCATACACTGACTTACAACACTCACAGAAAATGAAATGTCAGGTCTAGTCACTGTGAGATAATTCAACTTACTAACCAACCGCCTATATCTTCCAAGATCACTGAGTGGCTTCCCCTATCCTGGCAAGAGTTTAGCATTCAGATTCATAGGAGTATCAATGGGTTTACATCCCATCATTCATGTCTCCTCGAGAATGTCTAAGGCATACTTGCGTTGCGAAATAACAATACCTGACGTGGATTGGGCAACCTTAATACTTAGAAAATACTTCAGTCTGCCGAGATCCTTAGTCTGAAAATGTTGAAAGAGATGTTGCTTTAAATTAGTGATACCATCTTGATCATTGTCAGTTATAACGATATCGTCAACATAAACCACCAAATAAATACTCATATCTGAAGCAGAATGTCGATAAAACACAGAATGATCTGCTTCATTGCGAGTCATACCAAACACCTGAATTAATGTGCTGAATTTACCAAACCAGGCTCGAGGAGACTGTTTCAGACCATAAAGTGATCGACATAATCGACACACCAGATTAGACTCCCCCTGAGCAATAAAATCAGGTGGTTTCTCCATATAAACTTCCTCCTCAAGATCACCATGGAGAAAAACATTTTTAATGTCCAACTGATAAAGAGGCCAATGACGGACAACCACCATGGATAGAAAAAGACGAACAAATGCTATTTTAGCCATGGAAGAGAAAGTATCACTATAATCAAGCTCAAATATCTGTGTATACCCTTACACAACAAGGCGAGCCTTAAGCCGATCAACTTGACCGTCCGGACCAACTTTGACTGCATAAACCCAACAACAACCAACAATAGATTTACCTGAAGGGAGAGGAACAAGCTCTCACGTACCACTCGTGTGTAAAGCAGACATCTCGTCAATCATAGCATGTCGCCATCTGGGATGAGTAAGGTCTTCATCTGTAGACTTAGGAATGGGGACAGAGGACAATGATGATACAAAGACATAATAGGATGATGATAGACGATAACTTAAAAGGGTATAATGTGGGTTAGTATTACGAGTAGACCTTTTACCTTTCCGAAGTGCAATCGGCTGATCAGGAGGAGACAAGTCCGTAGTAAGTGAATGCATGACATGAATCATCTGGACCTGATGTTGGGTCTGATGGTGGACACAGTCGATGATGATAAGTCGGAAGTGGTGGCATTGTGACGGGCGATGTAGAAGTGACTGTAGATTCCTCAAAGGCCGGTGTAGGTAAAACCTGAGGTAAAGGTAAGACCTCAGAGTTATCAGAATGATCAGAAGGAAACCTAAAATGAGGTTGAAACTCAAAAAATGTGACATCGGCAGACATAAGATATCGACGGAGATCAGGTGAGAAGCAACGATACCCCTTTTGAACTCGAGAATAACCAAGAAAGACACATTTAAGAGAGCGAGTGGCTAATTTATCTATCCCCGGAGCTAGGTTATGCACAAAACATGTGCTCCCAAAAACACGAGGAAGAGAGTATAGAGATGACTGAGGATATACTATGGATTATGAAATCTGATTCTGAATAGACGCAAGATTAAAAGGACAACCGGGGACATAAAGAACGAAGTTTAGAGTGACAGAAGATAGGGGATTAGCTTGTCCAACCCTTTTTGGTTTTGTTTGGATCCCATTGGCTAAAGTAACCGGAGGAAGGGACTATGAATAAATAATATTTGACAAAAGTGATTTGTTATCAGAAATATGATCAGAAGCGTCTGAGTCAACAACCCATGATGGAGGGATACTAGGTTGTGAAACACAAACGAAGGAATTACCAGCAACAACAGTATTAAGCTGAGAATTCGTGGCTACTTGTGGAGATGTCTGCTTACCTGCTCGATACTGAAGGTACTCATTATATTCTCCTTCAGAAAAAAGCCTTGGATTTCCTGTAGTGTCAGTCTGAGCAACATGAGCATTGTTGGTTGGTTGACCATACAGAGCACGACATACCTCGCGAGTGTGTCCAAACTTATGACAATAACTACACTTAGTTCGGGATTTTCCAAAACGACCTCCTCATCAATTATCCATAGACTGAGATGTTTGATTCTCAATGGTTTGAGATGCGAGAACAGAGGAGTCAACTATTGGTGATGGAACCACTATGTGATTAGGAAGCGCAGCAAGACGAAGCAAACGAGAAAATAGTTCATTAATTTAAGGAACTGTAGGACTAGCCAAAATCTGATCACGCACCGAATCAAGGTCAGTAGGAAGTCCAGTAAGTGTAAGAACTAGAAACAATATATGTCTTTGCTCGTGTTGTTTTCCAACATTCGTAGTGACTGGCATCAACTGCTCAAATTCCTCCATGACTTCCTGTACCTGTCACAAGTAAGTAGACATATCTGATTCATGTTTCTTTAAGTTGGTCATCCGAAATATCACATCATAAAATCGAGATATGTCATTAGTGTATAAAGCGCGAGCCTTTTCCCAAACTGAGTAACGTGTCTGGAAGCAAGGAAACAAGGGCATCAACTTGAAATTAATAAATCGCCACAGGAAACTACACAATTGAGTGTCAACCTTCTCCCACTGTGCTTTGGCCTTTTCTGTCTCACTAGCCTTTGTTTTTTCATTAACCATAATAGTCTTTTGCGTTAAATGATCTTGAACACCTTGACCTTTGCACCACAACTAGACCAAGGAAGCCCAAGCTAAATAGTTTGAACTTCCCATTAATGGTTCAAAAGTAATCATAGGGCTTGAAGTTCCAATTCCAGTGTTTTTGGAGCCAAAAATATCTTATCCGAGAGACATGGTTCAAATCTTAAAGTGATCGGAATCCAGAAAAAATTGATGGGGTTTGGTCGGAATTCTTAGGCGACCTCACCAAAAGAAAAATCAGTGAAAAAAAATGACCGGAAATACCCTCACGCGCAGGCGCCGGCGCGTGGAGTTGACTCGCCGCCGGTGCTGCAACTTCAGGAGGAGCGTGACAGCGCGTGGAAGGTTCAGAAATAAGCACGTATTGTACATGTTAAACCAAAACCACAACAAAATGGAAAAGAAGCAAATAACTCTGTTTTCCTTTTATAGTTTAGATACTAAAATTTTAACTTTCTCAGGGATAAAAGACTGATCACACTGTTTGAAAGAGCATCTCTTCCAAACTGATTGTTATGGTACATCTTTCATCATCTATTTCATTTCTATCAACTTTTACTTACCTATAATTTAACTCTAATTTTTTGTGTTGTAGTTACGGAAAAAGTAAGGAGGAGTAAATCTAATTCGAGAAGCTATACTGAATAATAATTAACTATAATATAACTCTAATTGTGTATTACCTAAATAACAAATGGGAAGGAAAAAATAAATCTTGCAGGACAGGATAACACGGGGGGGGGGGGGGGGGGGGGACAATCAAAATGCAGGGTGGGACGAGGCAAAAATTTTGCGGTTTAAGTCTCACCCCGCCCCACCCCATTGCCATCCCTAGTTGCAGAACACCAAAAGACAGGCCTATAGACCTTGTATTGGAGGGGAGACATTCATTAAGAAGAAAAGTCAAGAATAGCAAATGAACTTCAATCGTGCAAAAAGTTAGAAAAAAGACTAGGTGTTTTAGCAAGACGGGAACTTCATATTAGATTGATGGAATCTTATACTAACTTCAAGTGGAAAAAATAGGGATAAGATGCTACTCTGTTTAGGTACCCTTCATGCCTTATTTCGCCCTATCTCATCATGAATTTTTAAATGTCAAATCAACTCAATGATTCATTCAAAATCCATGTAAAGACAATACTTGATTCAAGATTCACAATTGCAAAACCGATGTCAAATTCTAATCTTTAGCTTCAACTGTGCGTATCTAAGGAAGGTATTTGATAGTAATGACACTGATGATAATCGAATGTCAACATGACTAAGAGAGACAAAGGGATAGAGGTCTTACAATGCAAGATATTTGCCATCCAAACTCATTGACATAATGGAAGCTGGCTTTTTTAACAGGCTTTTATGTCCAATTTTCTTCCATGTAGTGATATCCCAAACTGCAATCAATGTCTTATTGCCTGTTTTATTTACACAAGTTCAGATAGTTACACAATGTTTCCAATAAGAAAAGTTACTCAATCTCAATCCATTTTCATTAACTAAAGACAGACGTTAGCATACCTTTCTGAACAGTAGTGAACAAAAATGGTTTAGTCGCATCTTTAGAGAACCTGCAGAGCTCAATATTCTCATCCTGCAATGTGGAAGACAGGATATAACATCAACATAAAAAGGGAAAACCGATTGTCTGACAGGTCAGACCGTCATATTAGACAGAACTTACTGAATTTCGCGTTAAAGTTACTGGAACACCGTCGCCTGTGTTCCATATTCTAGCGGCACCATCCGTGGATGTGGAAGCTAAGAACTCCGAATCTAAGCTGAAGATACATAAAAGTACGGGAAAGACTTCAGAATCTTGGTCCAAACATCAGAGGAACAATAATTCATAAAATTCCATAATATATGGATTCAGTATCGTTTCTGCAACCGCAATAAGAGGCTTAGTAAATTAAAGACTCTTTTCAAATCATTTGAAACTTGTTTTCTAGGAAAATTTTCGTAATCATATTCGAAAAAACAGATTCACACTTCAAAACTCAAAGTAAAGACCATGAATGCAAATCCATGTAATCGTTCTTGAACATATCAACATGTTTAGTTCTTCTATGACATCTCTCACTTCTTTAATATATTAACCAAAAAGGATCAAGTATAATTATGTTTCCAAATTCAGTTACTGTACTTTACATCCAATGCTATTCAGCTCCAAGATACAATTCATGCAAACTAGGTTACCCACTCATCTCCTTTTCCAGTTTTAATTCCATATGAGCACAAACTACTTCCAACACCCACAAAGGGACATGCAGAATAACGGCAACACCTTGGAAATCCAAAAAGCTAAGATCCACATGGGACTATAATTGGATGGGAAAAGCACTTCACTGATCTTTAAAGTGAAAATCTACATCATATTGTTTAAAAGACACAAGACTAAGATCCTTCACTTCATTTTTCCATCAATTAGTTTCCTTAGAATATAATTGACGTTTTCAGCACTAAAGTCGGAGAAAAGTAGAAGAACAAGATGGATAACATCAACTTCAATGCAGGAACATGCAAGTACGTAGACCCTATAGATTATAGGTCCCCAGAAACCATATCAGGTAAATTCTCACATATTATAAGTAACTGAGGGTTCTGCACAACTATAATCTAAGTAAAGCTAACTATACCTGAAATCCATGTCTCTGAATGACTTGTGAGCTTTAGGTTCATCCACAATAATGCGCATGGTTGGCCACTCAAAAAGTCTGAAATGCCCATCCTCAAAGTTTCAAAGGAATAGAAAGTCAGAAAAAACAAGATAATATCCTCATGGAATATAAGAGAAATAATCTTTCACAAGAATGCTCACAACTCCGCCTGTGGCTAATTTGGAGCCATCAACACTAAAGGCCATGCATTTTTGTGGACCAACATCTTGGAGCGGAAACTCCTTGCGCACAAATTTTATATTATCTTCATGACCATATAACTCAAACAACCTGCATGAAACAACAAACAATACATCCTCTTCCCAGGCAAAGAAATAAATAAAAAGCATGACAATAATCATATTAAAAATTCATACTAGGCATCTGCATGTTCCTTTGTTGGGTGACAAACCTAATTAGTATTACAAAAAAGATAACTACCGGCCAAAACAAGACCTGGATAACCTTTGCTTCAAAAGGTTGTGGTGAAAATATATACATAATAGATTTTCTTCTTTCATTAATAGATGAAGAATCACGACTGTAACAGACCATCACATTAACAGATCCCCAACCATTGCTACTCGCATCACTAGCATCAGGTCCCACGATATTATGGCCAATTTTTACTAGTGGTGCCAAATTAAAATTTCCCTTAGTTAACGATGAAACCAGAGTTCCACAATTAAATAGTAGGAGTAACAGATTTCTACAAAGGAAACATGTCAACATATACTCATGGACTAAC
This sequence comes from Anisodus acutangulus, assembly GCA_029783415.1. Lineage (NCBI taxonomy): Eukaryota > Viridiplantae > Streptophyta > Magnoliopsida > Solanales > Solanaceae > Anisodus > Anisodus acutangulus. Next base: position 13,953,050 of record CM056498.1, read on the forward strand.
AGTACTCATCCAGTTTATATATCGTATAGTAATACAATTAACAATCATTTATATCTATGTTTCTCGGACTCGGGTACGGTATCCAATCCGGGTGCAGATCTAGAGGTCAGATTCTTCATCACATAAATTTTAGGATTCGGGGGAATGGATCCGAGTTCGGATATGGGTGCTGGATACGGCCAGTAAATGTATGTTACGATATATAAAAAGTATATATTTCAATTAGTTAAAGTTATTGAACTAAAACTAATAAAATTTCATTCTTTATAAACACCAATATTTTATTCTTATCTCGTGTAATAGATAAGCATTCTCATACTATCTATAAACGCAAAAAAATAAACCAAATACCCAATCAATCTATACTTCTCGTTCATAGAATGTGGTCAAAGTACCCAAGGTTAAGTTGACCAAATCCAGTATGATCCCACACCCACACCCAAGTCGTGTCAACACGGGTGCAGCAAGGATTTTGAAGAGTCCCCGTAACATAGATTTATATCATGAATCACAAAAGCATATCACATGAACAACTGAAAAGGGAAAACTGTGAGAAAATGGTGGCATTTATAAGCTTCAGTCGGTAGACAAGCAAAGCCAAAAGCAACAATTTGATATCTAAAGGTATTCAACTCATGCATTTCTTCCTTGAGAAACTACCAACTACCATAATAACAATCTTTGTCACAACAAAAGCAGTAAATGAATCAACTTCAAGAAGAACTAAGACAAAAAAGAAAACAGGCTTTCAATATTTACTTGCAACCAGTGGTGGTAGAGCACACAAAATCATCCCCACTAGGATGTACTGCAATGCGAACTGGATCACCACCTTCCTCGAACATATACGTTGCCTATAACCAATACCCACACAAAAAACAATTCAAATTTACGTTAACTGTTTCAACAAAAAAAAAACAGTTCAAATTTCACCACCAATAGCAAGAAGTCACAGGAAAAATAGCCATATTAGTGGCAAATATGCCTAGTGATGGCGATAACTCGAGCCAAAAACAGTGGTTATATTTCCCACTAATATGGCTCGAGTAGGGAAAACAAGTTCTACAAGTGGCATTCCACATTGATTGTCTCCTCCCCACCCCCACACACCTCCCACCACCCACCCACTAACCCCCCCCCCACCCCATCCCAATCCCCACCCAAACCCCCACCCCATAGTATTTGTCTAAGATTATATAAAAATCCTTCAAGGATAATACTTTTTGCTAACGTACCAAACACAAGAAAATAAGTAAGAAATCCACTTATTTTCCTGGAAAACATTTTCCTTCATACCAAACTCACTCTAAGTGTTTATGCTAATTCCAACTTATTGTCCACAAAAAAAGTAGTGGGTTCAGTTTTAATAACCAACAATTTACCGTTTACAAATTACACCAACAAATTTAAAATATAAAAATTCTAAATTTATCTATAAGGGTGTGTTTGGTATGAAGGAAAACATAGATATTTTCCAATTAACCCATGTTTGGTTGGTCAAGATGTCTTGAAAAATATTTTTTTCTAGGAAAACATATTCTTAAAAATAAGAAAAATAACTTCTCTAATGGAAGTAGGGAAACAAGTCCATAAATAACATTTCAAGTTTATTGTGTCCTCCCCACTCACCCAACCTCCACCCCCCAACACCCACTCCCCACACATCCCTCCCCCGTAGCATTTTGATAGATTATATATAAATGCTCTTAGGAGAGGTACTTAGACCTACTTTACCTTTATTTATATCTAAATTATAATCTCTCCATTAAATGTTTAGTCTATTTTATGTGACATCTTATTAATAAGAAAATTTCACTAAGGGCAAAATGGAGAAAAAACTATTAATTGTGTCTTGAACTTCTAAAATGACAAATAATTTGAAATATCTATTTTTACTAACAAACAACAACATAGCCAGTATAATCCCATACGATCGGGTAGAGTTACCTACCTGGGAGTTAGAGAGGTTGTTTCCGAAAGAAGCTCAACAGAAAACATGAAAAAAAAGGTCCAATACGATTATTTGAAGAAAGTAAAGGTCAGACTAAGGTTGTCCAGTGGGCCGGGCCGAGACGGCCCGATCCCGCCCCGCCCCGTCCCGTCCCGGTACCCGCCTCAATCCCGCCCCGACCTCCCTTGTAAAATATGGGATAAAAAATGTCGGTAGCGGGGTTCGAACTTGGGACGGGACTAGGGCTCGTCCCACCAGTCCCGTCCCGCCCCATCCCATCACATCACATCACATCACATTACATCCCCTTTGCAGAAACTAGATGTTGCACAAATTACCACTTTCAATTTTAGCCGTTGGCAACGGCCATTTTGGCCCCCCACACCCCATAAACCCTCCTACCCCCTTAATATTTATTTTTAACCCCTAAGTTAATATATTTACACATTAACCGTATTTCTCAACAATAAATATCTCATTCTCCTCTTCATTTTTCTCACAAATCTTCCTACCAATTCTCTAATCTCTCTCTATACAAGTCTAAATTGCACACTAAATATTATATTTCATTTGCTAATTTCTATCAAAGTTCAAAAATTGGGAGTGAAGTTGGCAACTAGCTTGAAGATCATCGGGCAAAGTTTCAATTTTCAACCTCGATTACACGTCGACGTTACGTCAGCGTTTGGTACCTTCGTTCCTTCTTTTATTTAAATTATTATTGTTACTTAATTTTAATTATCGTACTTAATTTCATTAACTTTAATTATTTATTTGCATAATTATAATGGAACGAGGTGGACATTTTTGTGGTTGAGGTATTAGGGGTAAGGGTGCATCTTCTAGTAATCTTAATTACGATGATTTCACTCATGTACATGAAACTGATCTTTTTAATGTTAATATTAATATACAATAAGATCATGAGGTATATTCTGCATCTAAACCAGACTTTGATTTAGAAAATGAATTAGAAGATAATTTAGATAACACACCCACTAGTGCACCTCCACCTCAGGATCAGACTGAGTCTCAGACTAAAACTGAAACTGGAATCCCTCATATTCCCCCTAGTATGAGAAGATGACAAAAACAACGAAAATTAAAATCACTTGCATAAGATTTTTTTGAAAGGGACATTCCTAATCAACTAGCTATTCGTAAAATTTAGCGCGAAGTTTATAAATTTAAAACTGGAAAAGGTCAATGTGGGACAGAAGGTTTAATGAGACATGTAGAAAACTCTCACAAAGCAAGGTATAACCAATACTTGGCTGAAAAAGCAGGTGTGCAAACGCCTTCTGAGTTGGGACAAGGTTCACATAATATCCCGACCAAGTACAGGGTCGAATTAACCCAAAGACGGGGTGAGTTATAGGTCCTAAATATGATAAACACAAAGATCGGGAAAATTAGCAAAAACAGTTGTTGTGGAGGGTTTGCCTTTTTCATTTCCTTCCTCTCCTGGTTTTATTCATTACATTCGAGAAACATATATGCCTGCTTTTAACGATTTTCCTAGATCAGCTATTAGAAGAGATGTTTTTAAATTTGCGCATGAATATCAACAATATTTACGTTATGCATTGTATCATTTTAATGGCAAAGTGGTTATCCCTTCTGACATAGGTCGTAGTACTAATGGTAATGATTATTTAATTGTTACATGTCATTGGATAGATCACAATTGGTCTATACAAAAACGTATATTAGCATATAGATATATTGATGATAGGCACATTGGAGTTTTTATTTCAAAAACTATACATGAAATTAGTGAATATTATGGAATTACTGATAAAATTATGACTATTACATTAGATAATGCTACTTCTAATGATTATACTGTAAACATTTTTAAAACTCGATTGACTCCATCTTTTTCCCATATTTTTCATGTTAGATGTGCATGTCATATTTATATTTTAGTTGTAAAGGATGGTCTAAACTTTTTTTAAAATATCCTTCATAAAGTACAATTTGCTATCAACTTTATTTTTAAAGGTAATAAAATACAAAGATGCAAAGAGTATAAAAAAACTTGTCATGATTGTGGATTACCTTATAGGAAAATATAGAAGAAGTTGCAACTAGGTGAAATTTTTTGTGTGAACAATTACTTGTTGCTCACGAGTATAGAAGACCTATAACTTTATTATTTAACGCTCATAATCAAAATCCATGGATATGCTTGTAGATGATGATTGAGATAAAATTTTGGAACTTATTGTATTCTTAGAGAAATTTTTTTCTAGCTGCTAAGTAATTTTCTGGTATTTATTATCCTACTATTTCATCTATGTTATTTTATATAGCTCTAATATTTTTGTTATTTAATGAATATATGAAAAAATCAACTTATGCTCCAGTTATTTAAAAAATATTTGTAAAATTTTAAAAATATTTTTTACATATTCCCACTATTTATTTTATTGGTGATGTATTAAATCGTACTATTAAAGTAGACAGTTGTAATACCCTTATTGGAACGATTTATGAATGCTTAGAAATACTTCCAGCAGACCCAACTGAAGACCAACTAAAGAAGAAGTTATGTCTAGCATACAAACACAATGCAAAAATATGTATATGTATTAACAAGAGAAAATTGCAAATAATCAACCAACTTCTGTACCATTTTCTTCTACTTCACTTCAACCTTATAAAAAATATGTAGTTTCTGCTTCAAGTATTCAAGGCCTTCGAAATAGAATGTATAGTGGTTCAAGTTCTTCACAAATTAGCGAGTTTGATGTTTATGTTTTGCAGGGTGTTGTACCGTTCGAATCAATTGTCAACGAAAATGGACATGAACACTTGCTGAAATACCGGTGGGAGAATAAGAAGACATTTCCGACTCTATCAAAGATGGCTCAAGATGTGTTGAATATTCAAGCGTCATCAACAGCTTCTGAAAGTGTTTTTTCTACTGGAAGGTTTCAAATAGGAGAGCACAGACACTCATTGGCGGGAAACAGTTTGGAGATTGCAGTTTTATTTAGAGATTGGATTAGAGCGGAGCGTAAAAGTTGCGGTCAACCAGAGATCAACGAAGAAGAGACTACAACTACAACGAAATCTTATCCGAGGGAGCAGGAAGCGACGTTGAATAATTTGACCAACAACTTCCAATTCCAACAGAAGATACTCAAGAGATTGTCAGAAAATTAGAGAAAGTATGGTTGAATATGTAATTTTTTAATGGCAATTTTACTATGTGATTTGCAACTTTTGAACTACGAACCAAAGTTGTAATTTTAAAATTGTATTACAAAAAAAATCATATTTATATTAAATAATATAAGTCAATTAGCCTTAGAATATTTTTTCACTATGTTGTTCAATTATTTAAATCTTTAAATATATATTTTTTTAAAATTAAGTGTCTAAAAAAAATTTGTCCCCCAAATCACGTCCCCTCTGACGGCGTGATGTGGGACGGGACGGGACCTCTTCCCGTACCCCGTATCCCGGCCTGCCCTGTCCTGCCAAACCCGATCATGACCCCCCACGGCGTGATGTGGGACGGGACGGGACCTCTTCCCGTACCCCATATCCCGGCCTGCCCTGTCCTGCCAAACCCGATCATGACCCCCCACCCCGTCCCCCCAAATCTCGTCCCGTCCCATCCCATCCCACTGGCCACCCTTAGGTCAGACACTCCCTCCAAACATTTTCCTTCGTACCAAACACACCCTAAGTATATATATATATATTGTTTTGGAAAATGAGAAAAAGGGTACCTTGGGTGAAGGAGAAAGAGAAGTGGTCTCGGCATTAAAGGAGAAAATTTCGACTGAAGAGCAAGTTCCGCTCGACTTTCCAATCACCACCAGATGCGCGTTTTCTGGCCGTTTGATCCACGATGCACACGTCACTTTCCCCTCCATAGATACATCACCGCCGTCCATTTTTCTCCACAAGCCAATAAACCCTATGTCTGTGTGTAACTATCAAGTTTCAAGGTACAAGAATGGCGGAAAATATGAGAAGTTAGTATTGATATTTTGTGTTCTATAGTTTTTTGAGTTGCAGATAAATTTAGACTTAATGGAATGTAATTTTCTATTTTTGGGTCTTATGTAAAATTAAAATGTGAAAATGTGGTGGGTCCCATAACTACGAAGTATAGTCAATGGATATTCCACCAATTTGGCACTAATAATACTTTCGAACGACTTGCACGTCTTTTTTATTTCTGGCATAAGAAAAAACAACACAACTGTTTGTTGACTCATTAAACCCAAAGGATAATGAAAAACAAATATAGACAACTTGAGTATTCCAAAGTTTACTTTCTTTCCCGGAGGGTGCAATAATTTCAAATTTATGGACTCATAACTTATTTTAGTTATTGAATTCACAATTAATTATTTAATGAATTTACTTACAAGATTTAAGTAAAATCAATTGAATTCATCTGAGCCCGTTTTAATGCTCTAGATTTGCCTATGTTCTCTTCGACTCCATTTTATATGGAAGGTATTTGATGGATGTAAAATTTTGAAAAATTAAGAATTTATTTAATATATAAGTCAAATATACAAAGTATTAAAATATATCATTTTAAATTAGTATTGGTGATAGTTTTACGTACTTTCTCTGTCTCAATTTAAGTGTCTTACTTTTTTTTGTCCAAAAAAGAATGTTATTTTCTATATTTAGTAAATTTTTAAATTTAAAGTCAAATTTAAGACCACAAGATTTAAAATACCTACACATTTTTAATTTAAGATCACAAGATTCAAAAGTATGTTATTAAAAATAAAATAAAAATGTGAAAGTCAAATAATTTAATGAGTATGAATTGGTCATCGAATATCATTCATTACTGGATGAATCAATGAAGTAGTGTTTAATATGATAAGAATGATTGGCTTAGGAGATATATTTTGTCATATTTCCCCTAACGTGACTCAAGGCTGTTTTAGTAAATATGCTTATTAAAGCGCATTTAACTTGTTTGGATGGTTGTTGCCTATAGTATTGCATTTTATTGTTACTTTAAATATATATTGTTTTGACGGTTGTTTAAATTATATTATATTCTATTATTAAATTTGTTGTTATATAATTATGAAAAGTGTGTTTTTATATAATAATTAATTATATATGATTGCATCGTTACCTTATTTTTTTTCTCATCTTACCCTTACTTATTATTTAGCCAAAATACATAGATTGCACCCCCTACACATTTTAAAAGTAAATTTAATATCACTCTAACGCATATATAATCAATCACATGAGAAGAGGTATTTACACTCGCGACACATCATGTCGTGTCATTGTCACATCAGATAATATGTTAGATTTAAAAAAAAAAATTATGTCACCCCAATTGCTTCTTCTTCATTATACACCCTCGAATCTACCATTAAACCGCAGCTTTCCCAGCCCCTTCTCATCAAGGACTCCTGACGTATACGAAGGAGTGCGGTTCGTTCGAGAAATTCCTACCTCTCTATCTATCTCTGAGTATCATTGTCGGAAATATCATATTCGCCACCACCGACCCTCTTATCTTTTGCTTACTTTTTCTCTTTCTGGCTTCTTTATTTTTCTTTGTCTAATTTATTTTCTCTTTCGTTCCTTTTCTTCACTGCCGGAACTCCTATTTTATCGATTTCTTAATTTACACCACCTTTATTTTCAACTTTTCTTCTCTATGTTTTCAAAGATAAAATGTATCCAGCAATTGTTTAATTAGTCATTCCAAAGTCCAAACACCACATAAGATCTACCCACTTATCCGAAAAATTTTCTTCCACAAACTTCCATTTTTTTGGTCAATCTTCAACCATATTTCTCCGACAGTGAACGGCGAAGGGGTTTTGGGGAAGAATTTATTTTTTCAAGGTGTGCAGATGAAGAAGAAAGGGAGGGGAAGGGGTAGAGATGTCAGGTGGGTATAATTTGACGGATTTTGTGCAACTCCCGACCTAGTTGAGGCGGATATGAGTGTAACTTTGATGGATAGTAGGCGGTATGGATATAACTTTGGCGGATAGTGGGCGGGTATGAGTATAACTTTGGCGGATAGTGGGCGGTTATGGGTAGGTGTTGGATTTGCAATTATAACCGCCTGGCCCGCCCCAAATCCATCCGCCCGCCCGCCTTATACCTGCCAATTATAATTTTATTTGTACAACTTTATATTTATCTATATCCCAACTAATTTGGCACACATAATTTTAGCAGCCCAAAAATAATGAATTGACAGGTTGACAAAATGACAAATGAATTGATTACAAAATATGGCTAACGGGTACAGTTGGGTACAATCGGGTATTAGCGGATGGCGATATCCACTTGGGTGGTAGAGCGGGTGTGAATTTAAGAATATATCCGCCTACGCGAATATGGATGTTAAAAATGTACCCACCGGATATAAAATTTTATGACGGATACGGGTGCGGAGGAGGGGGTACCCGCACCCCCGCCCAATTTCCATCCCTAGGAAGGGGATTATGTCTTAAGAAGAAGAAACGGAGGGGGGGTTACAAGAATATGTATTTTGCAATTAAAAAAAAGGAAAAATAGATAAATTTTAATTGATACGCGCCTATTTTTTATTATTTTTATAATTGTGTCATAGTAGAGTGGTAATAAATTCACTTTTAAGATAGTTTGAGGGTGTAATAGGTCGCTCGATTAGTTGGAGTTTGGACTCGATATTTCGGATATAGTTTAGGGTGGAAACTATGTATTTTGCCTATTATTTATTAATCCTAATTTAGTATTTACCTTACCTTTTTTAGGGATAAGACACTATTACTCTCATGAACTATACTCGAAGTTGTTACGACGCACCTTAAATTTGCGGGTGTTCTATTACCCCACTAAATTTTTTTAAAGTATAACTCTTTGCACTTTTATTGTTGACGTGGAGCACTGCGTGAAAACTCATCCTTCAAGAGCGTGGGAACTTAAAAAAAGGCTCTAACCTATACGAAATGGTCACGTGTCAGTTCCAAAGTTGATTTTCAAGAGCTATTCATCCTCATTTCATCACACATTTTCAAGAGCTCCAAATCTAATTTTTGGTGTCAAAATTCAACAAAAACTCAGCTAAATTCGTACCAATCAAACTCAAATTTCAACTACAACATCATCACATACCCCAATAATCAATTTGGCCAACAACCAAGAATCTTGACAAACCCATTTTTTTGTTCTTCAAGCGTTTTCAAGGTTCAACAATAGTGGATTCGATTTTTTTTTTCATTTTCCAATCTCATCAACAACTAAGGATATTTAGCACTTGAATCTCAACTTTAAAACTTCAACAACCTTCGAATATGCTCAACACCTCTAATAGTTTTTCAAGTTCATACAAAAATAATTGTCCTTTTCATTTTTCTAAATACAAAATAATATTTTTATTACATTTCAGAATTAAAAAAGAAAAGAAAAAGGAAGAAAACGAAATAGATTTAAAAAATAAAAAAATATAAAATTGCTCGGCGTCAGTAGAAGCGGATTCAAAATTTTTAATTTATGAGTTTTGAAGTATTAAAAAGGACACCTTAGAGAAAGATCTAATGCTCTTTTCAACTCATGTGGAGAAATGAACTTCAGAACTTGTGTTTTCTCTCTAAAGCTTTATTACTCATTTTTATTTGTGGCCCAAAGTGAATGACGGTGCTGCTTTACTGGGCGGCCCAACAAGCCCATATTGTCAAATGAACCATAGTGAACATAACACGACCAACGGGTCAAGAGGCCTGGTTCTAAAAGTACCCGTGAAACTCTTAATTTCAAAATTATACAAATGGAGTAGGTTTTTTTTGGGTCAAATTAATCTTAAATGTAACATCATTGAGCTTTAAGAATATAAACGTAAGTGGATATAGTACTTTAAAGGACAATTAGTATACCTCATTCTAAAGTATAGCATTAATCGATAATGACACATTCTTGCCAAATGTGAGAAGCTTTTAGATCTTTAATAATTACACAACCTTTAATAGGAAAGGGAAGTTTCACCATAACACTGATGTTTTATTCGTTATTCGTCTCTTTTTCCTTTTTTTTGCTATTTATTTATTTATTCCCACTATTAAATTTCCCTTCAAAATTCTTTACTCCCTTCTCTCTCTCTAAAATGGGAAGATAAAAAAGGAAAGGGAAGGTCCCCGGGTATAGCTGGATGACAAAGGAGGGGAACTTAAAATTCAGCTGAAGGCCCGCAGCATAGGTTCGATCCCTGGTGGGAGTAATCTACTCTCTTCTAGGGTAGAACCTTGTAGGTGATATCAGTTGTTCTATTATCAAATCCTGGTCATTCAGGCACATCCCGCAATTTACTGGTAGTAGTGTTGAAGGACCGGACTACTATCTTCAGGAATAGTCTGGCATAAGCTGGGAAGCTGGATATAAAAAAAAAGGAAAGGGAAGTGGAGAAAAAAACATGACCAATAACCCTTGATTATGGAGTTGCTTTGTGTTTGGTAGGACGAAACTTTTTGATGGAAAATATGTTTATGAGAAAATAAATCATTTTCAAATGTTCGAGTGTCAGGAAAATATTTTCCCTTGAAATTATCTTTTTATCTATTGCAAAAAATGAACTTTCCGCACATAAAAATATTTTATTTCACAGCTATCTCAACTTTAAATGTCACTACTTCAACAAATTCACAAATAACCACTTCTCAGCCATATGTAATTTAATTTGGAGATAGTTATTATCACGAAGTTTTAAATTTCACATATGAAAATCCAAGACATTAGTATAAAGTTTAACATTTGAGATCTGAAAATTTCGTGTCAGTGACTATTTCTTAAAGACAAAGCAAAAAAGTGGCCACCGGATATTATTTTATTGTTATATATATTATGGGAAAGTTACATATTTGGCCAGTCGGCCAAAATAGTTACATCTGCTAGCGAAATATACAAAATATATATATTAGTATAAACAAATATACATTTGCTGGCTATTATTGGTGGACCACTATTAATGTCAATTTTTTTTTATTTCTTATCAATCACTAAAAAAGACTATTCCATTTGTTAACATTGTTGGAAATTTACTAATGTGAAATTAAGTTTATCCCATTATTTATGACTCGAACAATTGAGCCCCGCACGTCGGAAATATCGTTTCCACACACGTGCAATCTTAGTGTCAAGTATCGTAAATTTCGTTAATGAAAGAGAAATTGGTACGTAAGTGAAATGTCTGAGACATAGAATGATGGATGGTTATTTGCTAAATGACAAGTGTTCCACGTTGGTAAACGAAGGAATGATTGTGCGAGGTGTAAGATGGAACGGGTCGGAAAAGGGTCTCGGAGCCGAGAAGGGCCGCGACGCCTCCCGGACTGGGCCGCTACGACGCTAATTCCAATTTTTGGTTACTGGAGTCGCGGCGCTAAATGCTACAACGCCACGGCGTTTCTCAGGCAATGTTTGCTAGACGGAATTCCAAAGGTTTGGCTGTTGAGGGGGCTTCAATGGCATTGAAATCACCCAATAATGGCCATTAATTGGACCATTATGTTGCTGCATTACTTGGGGTTAAATGTCATCCATTACATGATAATTGATTGTCATTGTGGGGCACTTGAAGAGGCCATCTTACACACCTATAAATTGAAGCCTTGGCTCAATTCTATAGATGAATATAAGAACATATATGCACATATGAACAGAAAAATAAGTTCACAACACCACAAAGAGATCAGATTTTCTTGATATCAATCCTTCTCTTAGCAATCTTCATTATTCGTGTTCTTCGTTGAGATCATTTGTGTAGGCTTTGCACACTTAATAGTTTGTTGTTTCATCTTGGGAGACTATTGTCCACACTTTCGTAAAGCCTATATACGGGGGCAATCTTGTCTTAAAGACAGAGAGTCATCTCTCGACTCGGCCGGTGGTGTTGTGGTTTATCTAATTGGTTGCTAAGTGTTTCAGGTGTAAACTTAACAGACGAAGAACTCTAACCGTTCGTATTCTCAACGGATCTACAAGCCACAAGTGTAGCAGTTCATGTTCTTCTATTTCCGAATACAAGTTCTATATTTGAAGTTTCATTCAAGATCAAGATATTGATAACTTGTTGTTGTCCTAATTGTTGTTTATCCTTTCGATAATTGTAATAGTTATTTACTATTCCCGTTGTTGCTTTACATATTCCAACAAACATTACTGTCAATCTTTAGTGAATGTTTTTCAAATAATTTATATCACTTTCACCCTCCGGTGTCATTCCTCTTTTGATGACTCACATTCAATTAATTGGTTGACATGTCAAATCTCAGAGAGAGTTGCACAGAGGTCTTTAGTTCAGTCAAAATTATTAGGGGAAAGTCATTAAAGACGGTGTGACCTTCTGAAGTTCACTCATATCGAATTATTCAAAAACTAATCAATCTGTAGATAGTTAATAAAGAAGATGCCACTACGGAGAGAACCTTCTTATTAGTAGTACTTTTTTTTTTAGATAAGAATGTGAAGACCATGTCCTTGCATTTTCACTCTCCAATTGATATTGAATTTTTTTTAAAGAAAATATGCTTAAGAAAAGAACACAATATGGTCAATTCTTTACTCTCATTTTAAAATTCGTATTCGTTCACCAATCACCGTGCTTTATACACGTAGTATACATACAACAATCTGATTTCTTGAATTGATTATCAAATTGATGTAATCTGAATAGAAATTTCAATTGATTTTGTCATATACTAAATGCAAATTTATCACTGTGATCATGAAATCAATGTGCAAGGGTCCATTAGAATGAGAAAAAATCAAAGAGAAGAAAAGAAGTAGCTTCTATGAGCACGAAATTAACAAGAAATCGACTAAAAGTGTCTGACGACTTGAATGTTTTATTCGATAAGATTATTTATCAGATAAGATTATCACATTTAATTATGGAAAAATACCATATAATTTCCTTGTTTTATATTTTTCTTCCTCTTCTTTAATCATTACTAATTGGCTATGGCCTACGAAAGCATAAGGATAAGCACAACACAAACATAAAAAGGCATAATGGGCCACAAGAATATACTTATCATCAACTGATCCACTAATACCAATCAATCAGGTTTGGAACTAACTTATGCTATCTTATATGCTTAGATATTCCATAATCACTGTATTATAATGACTAGTTTAATATATGCAAATTATGGATATGACCCCCAAGTAATGACTAGTTTAATTAGTCATTACTTGGGGGTCATATCCATAATTTGCATATTAACCTATATACATAAATATTCTAATCTTTAATTCACCATGAAATCATAAGCTCCCGAGAAGTGAGAGGAACCAGAGTCACGTGTCCGTTAAAAAATGAGTCGATGACTCATAGATAGTGATCTCGAAGTGAACTATTTCACAAGGAGTTCATATCATCCGATAAAGCAGAAGTATCATCTTGAATCCCCCTCTCTTTCTTTGCTAATTGAATATATATATATATATATATATATATATATATATATATATATATATATTAATAATTTTTGCCCTTTTCAATAATAACAACTTAATTGTCAAATTGATTTTGCTAATTGTTACAAAGATAGAGGTAATGTCTGTGTACATCCTACTTTTTTTAAATCTCACTTTATGAAATTATACCGGATATGTTGTTGTATTAACAAATATGAAATATACACTCCTCTTTGCCCAGATTAAAAAACCAAACAAAACTCTAAACAAGTAATCAATTTTGTCCATCACTTTGTAACTTAGTAGTAGTCTTTATTCCACTATTGCAATCAGAGGACCCCTCCATTTAACTACTCCCTCCGTTCATCTTTACTTGTACAATTTTGATTTTGCACACCTCTTACAAAATAATAAATATTGTACATATTTTACCAAGATACTCATATTAATTAGTGTATAGTCTTAATAAAACTTAAAAAATAATTTGAAATAACTAATTAGTGTTATGGATAAAACAGGAAAAATGAACTATTTTTCTCTTGATATGCTAAATGTGATAAATAAAAATGAAAATCTATTTATAAAATAATGGACGAGTAAAAGTGATAATGTCAATAGGGAGTAGTTGACAAGTATTTGCCACTATTGCACTAGCACAAACTTCAACAAGCCAAACACACAATTCCAAATAAAGGGATAATTGATTTAATGATTCTTTGTTTTTGATGATATAATCTTGAGGAACAAGTTAGGACCTAAAAATGAGACTGTAATTGTCAATAGCTAATGCTGATAGAGAATTGGGTGAGAAGAAGGGGGGGGGGGGGGGTCTATTAAAAAAACGACCTTAGTATTTATACATTTTACATATCAAATCATATAAAAAATAACTCAAATAATTATTCAAGTGAAATTAGTAATCTAAATATTTAGCGACAACATGTTAAATTATAATAACATTACAAAAATAATTTACATCAATAAATATAAGTTGGGAAAAGAAAAAAGATTCTAATAAGTGCCTGCCCCATAATTCTCTTTCAAAAAGGAATAAAGAGTTTTGTTCCAATGAACGGGTAAATATGAAATTAGGGAAACTAGTGGACCCATGGTTTCCATTTTAAGACAATTAATGAAAATGCCATTACCAACTTCCCTTTTGATATGTTTCTACTCTTATTCGTAATTATAAACCAAGTGTTTTTACTTTTTAGTGGCCTGTTTGTGATTAAGAGGAAGCTTACATCTTATAGAAGACAAAATGGGTCGATATTCTCAATATGAAATAATGTACTCTTAATTTAGAAATAAAAAGTCAGATAATTTTATCTTTTCATTGGATAAATGTTGGTACCTTTTTAACTTTGACCTAGAAGCTAGTCATTAAAAAAATCAGATATACAGTTTGTTATTATTTATTGATCAGTTGATACTCCGAATTTCACATCTACACACGAAATTACACTCTCTTCTGTCTCACTCAAGTGAATTGGTTTCGAGAGCATTCAGCCAGTTTTTGGCGGCTTGTCTTCTCTATACACCAGAGCCTTTACTTTATACTTTAATTTAATATTTAATCATCTAATTGATATTATTGAAAACTTGTATAGTTCACACGCTTTGGCTCTTCTGGTCTCTCTTCGCTCCCCGCCCCGAAACTGACCCACGTCACAATGCCCATTCGCTTCTGCAAAGGATTATGGCGTTTACGTAGTCCAAACTAAACTATCTAGTACTATCATTTTAGCCATAAGCATGTACAATTAGACTTCCTTTTAACAATCGTTTTCTATAATAATATTTTTTTATAATGATTAAGTTTTTTTTTTGCAATTGATTTTCATATTATGTTATAATTGTATGTTCTTCATAACAAGATTTTGTTATAGCAGCTAAAAATATCCGGACAAACAACACCGTTAAAAAGGATTTAACTGTATCTGTTTTGGACCTCTTGATTTGAATGGAACTGAATCTTCTTAATCCACATGTCAATATGGTAAACCAATTGAAGTTCACCATGTGTATGAATTAGTGAATACGGATATGGAAAATTTTCCCTGATTGTATTGATTTGGGCATACATGTATATATACAAATAAATCTGTGCAAAGAAATGATGAAAATAAAATATCCTATACACTTGTCCTATATCTATTGGTTAGTCCATAACTGAAAATACAACAACAACATATCCAGTGAAATCCCACAACGTGAGGTTTGGGGAAGGTAGAGTGTACTCAGACCTTACCTCTACCTTGGTAGGTAGAGCGACTGTTTCCGAGAAACCCTTGGCTCAAGACAAAGTACAAACACAAGCAAAGTAAGACAAACAAAACGACTAAGCCATGATAACGACTTTTGAAAAAGAAACAATAACTACTGCAGATAAATAAGACAAAAAAAAATACACATAGCAACATAAATCAAATGACAGTGGACTATAAAGCAATACTGTGTCTACTAGTATGATAGGCTAAACGAGTCCATAACTGAAAATAATAAACATTATTCCTTCATGTGTATCTCACGTGCTCTCTATATTATTCTTCTACGATGAACATCCAATGGTTAAGATTTAACTTTCAGGTAGACTGTGCTTTTCCTTTCCTAGATTTTATTGAAGAACTGAACCTTTACCTTGTTGGAAATTTACTAATGTGGAATTAAGTTTATCCCATTATTTATGACTCAAACAATTGAGGCCCCGCACATCGGAAACATCGTCACCACACACGTGCACACGTAGTGCCAAGTATCGCAAATTTCATTAGTGAAAGAGATATTGGTACGTAAGTGAAACGTTTGAGACATAGAATGATGGACGGTTATTGCCCAAATGACAAGTACTCCACGTTGGTAAACGAAGGAAGAAGTGTGCGAAGTGGAAGATGAAATGAGTCGAAAATTGCCGCGGGGCCGCGACGCAACCCCATCGGAGCCGAGGCGCCGGAGCGCCGCGGCGCTAATTGGGAGTTTAGTCACTGGAGCCGTGGCGCTTCGGAGGCAGAATGCTGCGACGGAAAGATGGAAAGTTCTGACTTTTGGGCTGGTTTTGGAGCATTGAATCTCCATTATTTGGCACATGAATTCAGCCATTATTTGACTGAATGTAACCCCTCAATAAATGTCATTACATGACTATTGAAGGCCATTAGTTGGCTAGTTGAGGGGTCATCTCCTTACACTATAAATTGAGGCATTTGGCTCAATTGTTACCACTGTGGGAACTATCACCACTGTGGGAAACTTGGTCACATGATCAAGGACTGCCGCAAGCTCAAGACTGAGCAACTAGAGAAGGCCAAGGCCAAAGGCAAGGCACGGGCTAACGTCGTCAAAGACACGCTTCTTGACGACATGATTGAGAAGTTCTCGGCGGTGGTGCTTGAAGCAAACCTTGTTGAGAATCCCATGCAATGGTGGATGGACACGGGTTCTACAAGACACATCTGTTCCAATAGAGATGCCTTCTCCACATATACACCAGTTACAAATAAGAAGCTGTTTATGGATAACAACGCTTCCTCTGACGTGCTGGGGGTAGGAAAGGTAGTCCTGAAGATGACTTCTGGAATGAAGCTCACTTTGAAGGAGGTGATGCATGTCCCCGAGATTATGAGAAATTTAATTTCAGGTCATTTATTGGTTAATGCTGGTTTTAGGCTAGTATTTGAATCCAATAAATTTGTAATCACCAAGAATAGAACTTTTATGGGAAGATGCTTCGTCTGTGAAGGCCTCTTCAAAGTTAACGCCATGTCTGTAATACGTGCAAGCAATAATATTAAAGTTTCTTCTTATTTGCTTGAGTCCTCTAATTTATGGCATCATAGAATAAGACATGTTAACTATAAGTCCATCCAAAGGTTGGTTAAGTTGGAGTTGTTGCCGTCTATCGACGTAAACCCTCAACATAAGTGTGAGGTGTGCGTAGAGGCAAAACTCATAAAGATTCATTTTCGATCCGTCGAAAGGAATACCGCTCCTCTGGAACTTATTCACAGAGATATATGTGATTTGAAGTTTGCACAAACTAGGGGGAAACAAGTACTTTGTGACATTCATTGATGATAGCACAAGGTATTGTTACATTTACTTGTTGAGAAGTAAAGATAAAGCCTTTGAATCGTTCCGATGTTACAAAGCAGAAGTTGAAAACTAACTAAGCATGCAGATTAAATCCATTCGTAGCGATAGAGGGGAGAATACGTAGCTCCATTTGAGGAATATTATGCCGAATCAGGCACTGTTCATCAAACGACGACTCCATACTCACCTTAGTCGAACGGTGTTGCTGAACGCAAGAACCGCACATTGAAGGAAATGATGAATGACTTGCTCATCAATTCCGGTCTTCCCCAAAATATGTGGGGAGAAGCCGTTCTTACCGCTAATACGATTCTTAATAGAGTCTCACATAAGGGTAATGACAAAACTCCATATGAATCATGAAAGGGAAGAAAACCCAAATATAAATATTTAAAGGTGTGGGGTTGTTTGGCAAATGTTGAAGTGCCCAAGCCAAAATAGGTCAAGATTGGGCCTAAAACTGTAGATTGCATTTTCATCGGATATGCAAATAACAGTAGTGCTTATCGCTTCTTAGTGCATAAGTCAGATATTCCAGATATCCACGGGGGTACAATCATGGAATCAAGGAGTGCTCAATTCTTTGAGGATACTTTTCCTAGAAAGGAAAAAGACATAACTTATCGCAAATGAATTTATGAACAAAGCTCTCAGGAACAAGAAGTCAGTGACTGCCCGGATCTACATAGTTCAGATCTAGTGGACTTCGAAGTGGATGAATATCCGGAAACTAGTGTTCCAGATTCCAGAACTTGGAGACTCCAGAGATGGAACCGAGGCGAAGTAAAAGGACTACGAAGGATACATCATTCAGTCCTGACTTTGTAGCTTATATGGGTGATGACGAACCAAGGACAATTGCTGAAGCATTGTCAACTCCAGAGGCACCGCTCTGGAAATAAGCTATTGAGAGTGAAATAGACTCCATCCTGCATAACCATAATTGGGAGTTGGTTGATCTTCCTTCAGAAAATAAACTGTTGGGTTGTAAATGGATACTCAAACGGAAGTATAAAGAAGATAGGTCTATAGATAAGTACAAGTCCAGGTTGGTAGTCAATGGCTATCGGCAGAAGGAAGGCCTTGACTATTTTGACACGTACTCCCCGGTGCCTAGAATGACATCCATACGCGTATTCATTGCGATCGCAGCGTTGCGTGACCTTGAGATACATCAAATGGATGTCAAGACAATCTTCCTAAATGATGATTTGGAAGAAGAAATTTATATGGAACAACCCGAGGGGTATGTGGTTCCAGGGAAAGAGAAGAAAGTCTGTCGACTTGTCAAATCTCTGTACGGGCTGAAACAAGCCCCGAAGCAATGACACAAAAAATTTGATAGTACTCTACTATCGAAGGGTTTCTCCATTAATGAGTGTGAAAAATATGCCTACACGAAAGGTAACTCTGACTCGTTCGTCATGATATGCATGTACGTAGATGACATGTTGATCACAAAGAGCAGTCCTAGCTTGATCCTAGAGACTAAGAACATGTTGAAACAGTGCTTCGACATGAAGGATATGGGTATCACATATGTCATCTTAGGGATAAAGATCTCTAAGACGTCTGACATACTGGTCTTATCTCAGTCTCACTATATCGAGGATGTGTTGAGAAAGTTCGAGATGTTTGACAGTTCGGCTATGAAGTCACCACTGGATAGAAATCAAAAGCTTAATAAAAATCGTGGTGCACCCGTATGCTAGGAGCAATATACATAGGTGATTGGGAGTTTGATGTACATAACAAACTACTCCGACCTGATATTGCTTATGCAGTCAACAAGTTGGTTAAATTTACCCGTAATCTGAGTAATGATCATTGGAAGGCGTTGAATCGGGTACTACGATACTTGAAATACACGCTAACTTATGGGTTGCATTATTCGAGATATCCAGTTGTACTAGAGGGGTACAGTGATGCAAACTGGATATCTGATATAGAGAACACCAAGTCCACCAGTGGGTATATATTTACAATTGGTGGTGGGGCCGTGTCTTGGAAATCCTCTAAGAAAACTTGCATCGCCCGATCCACGATGGAATCAGAGTTTATCGCTTTAGACAAAGCAGGAGAAGAAGTTGTGTGGCTTCACGACTTCTTAGAGGATGTCCCTTTTTGGGACAAACTCATACCTTCTGTAATGATCCATTGCGACAGTCAGTCAGCTCTAGGAAGGGCACGTAGTTCTATGTACAATGGCAAGTCTCGTCATATTCGACGGAGACATAAGACCGTTAGGCAGCTGATCACCACGTGTATAATATCCATTGATTACATAAAATCAAAGGATAACATAGTGGATCCGCTGACAAAGGGCTTACCCAAAGATCAGATATTCTGCGTGTCTAGGGGAATGGGCTTAAAACCCAAGCTATAAGGACCAATACGGTGGTATCCCAACCTTACTGACTGGAGATCCCAGGAATTAGGTTCAATGGGAAAACTAAGCTGTAAAGGTTCAGTTGAGCGCTTCGGTGGAAGCATGAGCACTTTGAATAGTGATTTCTGTAAAGAAACATCAATCCAAAGCCGTTCCCGCGATAGAAATTAAGTGCTATCTGTAGTGTGGGCAAAAGTTAAGTTTTCAAAACCTTTAATGATCCTCAACAATTAATGTTTGGTTTGGGGAAACTTTTAATGATTCCTAACACTTGTAAAGTGGGGTAGAGTAGGATACCTTGTAGGAGACCACCTATTTATGTGCGAGGACAGACCGCCTCAAATGAACGCACTTATAAATACAAGAAGTGTCCACGGCCACAACGGACAAAACATTACGAAGAACAGAATAAAGGAATTTGTTGTGTTGGTACATTTGACTTGGCTTACCCTAAATACTGACGGTTCAAGACATCACGTTCACCGTGAAGTAAGTAAGTCCGATGGTATTCAACTATATAAGTTTCAAAGAGGAAGCTACCTATCCAGATACAACATCGGTCCGCTGAAAGATTGCTAGAAAATGCACCATGTGAGTGCGCCAAAATCTCTTTCAAGAGGGGATTGTTGGAAATTTACTAATGTGGAATTAAGTTTATCCCGTTATTTATGACTCGAACAATTGGGGCCCCGCACGTCGGAAACATCATTTCCACACATGTGCACACGTAGTGCGCCCAGTATCGCAAATTTTATTAATGAAAGAGATATTGGTACGTGAGTGAAACGTTTGAGACATGGAATGATGGACGGTTATTGCCCAAATGACAAGTATTCCACGTTGGTAAACGAAGGAAGAAGTGTGTGAAGTGGAAGATGAAACGAGTCAGAAATCGCCGCGAAGGACGGCGGCGCAGCCCCGTCGGAGCCGAGGTGCCGGAGCGTCGCAGTGCCTCTCAGGCAGCGCTGCGGCGCTATTTGGGAGTTCAGCCACTGGAGCCGAGGTGCTAATTCTCAGTGTCGCGGGGCTTCGGAGGCAGAATGTTGCCACGGGAAAATGGAAAGTTCTGACTTTTGGGCTAGTTTTGGAGCATTGAATATCCATTATTTGGCACATGAATTTAACCATTATTTGGCTGAATATAACCCCTCAATAAGTGCTATTACATGGATATTGAAGAC
The DNA here is from genome assembly GCA_029783415.1 of Anisodus acutangulus. NCBI lineage: Eukaryota > Viridiplantae > Streptophyta > Magnoliopsida > Solanales > Solanaceae > Anisodus > Anisodus acutangulus. The sequence goes on from CM056498.1 coordinate 13,974,081, forward strand.
CATTAGTTGGCTAGTTGAGGATTCATCTCCTTACACTATAAATTGAGGCATTTGGCTCAATTGTTAAACACACTTAAGATATTTTTCTGAAAGCTTCTTCTTCCTCTATATCAAGTTTTTTATATTCAAAGTTCTTTAAGAGTAACACTTGAGTTTCCTTTGCTCATTTGTTCATTTGCTGTTGTATCTTGGGAGACTATTGCCCGATAACGTAAACAGATATATACGGGGAAATCTTGTCTTAAAGACAGAGTGTCATCACTCGACTCAGCAAATCACAAAGAGTTTGTAATGTTCTTGATTCCAATTTGTTATAATCTTTAGTTTATCCTTTTAGCATTTGTAATAGTTACTTACTTCCTATTTTGTGCAATTGTTGTACCCACATACCTTTGGTTAGAATCATTTCCTCTTCTTGTTCTTCAATGACTGAACAAGTTGGGGGTCATGAAACTCCCCTCCACCTTGAGGGGATGTAGAAATACAAAAGCTTCACTCTTCTTCAATGTCTTGTGATGAAGAAATGAAGAACAAGAAGAGGAAATAACTCTGACCAAAGGTAAATGTTCAGTTATTCGATAAAATCTAGTAAAGGAAAAGCACAGTCTACATGAAAGTTAAATCTTGACCATTGGATGGTCATCATAGAAGAATACGTGAGATACACATGAAGGAATAATGTTTGTTATTTTCAATTATGGACTAGCTAATAGATATAGGACAATTGTATAGAATCTTTGTTTTCATCATTTCTTTGCACAAGTTTATTTATATATATACATGTATGCCAGATCAATTTAATCAGAGAAAATTTTCCAGATCTGTATTCACTAATTCACACACCATGTCTAGTTGTCTACAGTAACCAATCATTTTTTATACAAAATTCAAAGTGAAAAAAATAAGAGAAAAAGAAGAAATAAGAACACTTATCTCTATCACCTTTGATTTGTACATTTGATGGGAAATAAAAACAGGAAACCACTTTTTAGCCTCTATTGATGAATCAAAAGACCTTGAAGGATTCAAAATAATCTAACACTAGTACTATGAATTTAGGAAAAATGATTAAATATATCTCTCTACTTTGTTTTATTAGCTAGCTTCACATTTCGTTAGCGATCGTGAACAAAAATACATCCGCCGTCTTCAAACTTTATACTTATACCTCTATTTGGATGAAAACCCTCAAATCCTCTTAAATTATTCGATTTTAAAAAAAATTAACCACTCTCTTTGTTGACCCGACCCGACTCACCTATTATCATCATCGTGCAATTCTTAACTAAGAACCAGAAATTGAAGGCAATTCTAAATAACAATGTCAGTACAAATTACCCATTTCTTTTTATAGTCTTGAGAACACATATGCACATTACTATGACGGGTATTAACTTGATAGAAACATACAGATTTATCAAAATTGAATATTTTTTACTTACCAATTAGAGAATAACTCCAGCATAACTGATAATTACAGTGAAAAAGAAGCAACTTTTCTAAGTTCTTAAAAACAACGTCAAGGAATACAAAGAAAATGAAGCTTAACTGTTTTTTTAGTCTTGAGTACAAATATGCACATTGACAATGATCAAGAACACAAATTTAAGAAAGTAGGTGCCCAGTACCATTAGACACACTATTATGATCAAGAACACCATTAGTCTTGAGTACAAAATACATAGATTTATCAAAGTTGAATTTTTTTTACTTTCCAATTAGGGAAAGAACTTCACTATAGCTGACAATTACAGTGAAAAAAGAAGTAATTTTTCATAACTAAGACCTAGGAATCAAAGCTAATTCTAAGTTCTTAACAACGTCAAGGAGTACAATGCAGATGAAGCTTACCCATTTCTTTTTTTAGTCTTGATTACAAAATGCACATTGACCATGATCAAGAACACTAAAGCAATATGTTCCTTAATTGTATTCATTAATAATGTACAATATATATAGTAGTATAAGAATATTTAAACTAGGTAACTAATCAATCTAATTACAATAGAAAATATAATTCTACCTAAAATAGGAGACCTAATTACAATAGGAATACAATTATACCTAAAATAAGAGATATACAATTAATCAAAGAATATTCGGAAAATATTTTATTACACCCCCGCAGTCGAAGCGGGAGGTTCACGAACACTGAGACTGGCTAAAAAATCATCATAGTATGCGCTGAAGTACTTTGGTGAAGATGTCGACAATCTGATATCTTGAAGGACACGAACTTGACCACGAGTCACTTTTTCACGAACAAAATGAATGTACATCTCAATGTGTTTAGTGTGCTGATGTTGGACGGGATTACCGGAAAGATATATCGCATTAATATTATCGCAGTAGATCAGTGTTGCCTTTTGAATCGGGCATTGAAGCTCAAGTAGAAGGTTACGGATCCAACAAGACTTAGAGACGACGTTGGTGACACCTCTGTACTCTGCTTCAGCACCGGATCAGGATAGTGTAGGTTGCCTTTTGGAAGACTAAGACAATAGGTTATCTCCGAGGAAAACGCAGTAACCAGACGTGGAGTGTCGGGTGTCAGAACATCCACCCAGTTATCATTAGAATAAGCAATGAGACCAGTGAGCGATGACCTGTATAGATGTAATCCGAAGTGCAGTGTACATTGGACGTATCGTAAAATACGTTTGAGGGAATACATGTGTGCTTCCGTCGGATTGTGCATGTGTAGACAGATTTGTTGCACGACATAGAATATGTCAGGTCTCATGAATGTGAGGTACTGCAAGGCCCCAGTCATGCTACGATAGTGAGTCGGGTCTGAATATGAGGGGTCGGAATCAGCGCTGAGCTTGGAATTGGTATCTACTGGCGTGTGGGATGATTTGCAAGATGTAATGCCTGCATGGTCAAGGGTCTCTTCGACGTACTTTTTCTGACATAGAAATGGGCCACCAGAATGTCGAGTGACGGATATGCCCAAGAAATAACTCAGGCCCCCCGAATATTTCATAGCAAACTCAGAGGAAATGAGAGTTATAATGGATCGACGGAGAGCATCAGATGATGTGGTGAGGATGATGTCATCAATATATAATATTATGTAAGTCATATATGTACCCTTGTTGTAGATGAACAAGGAATGATCAGATCTACTGTGTGAAAAATTGATAGAGGAGACATAATCGACAGACCGCTGGTACCTTGCTCGAGGAGCCTGTTTCAGTCCATAGAGCGATTTCAGCAATAGACACACATAATTCAGATGAATAGGATCCCTGAAACCCATAGGTTGATACATATAAACCTTTTCATGAAGATCCACATGTAAGAAGACATTTTTGACATCAAACTGATGAATGTGCCAAGACTTGGATAGAGCAATGCTGAGGACGGTTCGGATGGTTGCGGGCTTTACGATCGAATGAACGTTTCATCACAGTCCACTCCCACTTATTGAGACGTGCCATCACCTATAAGACGAGCATTGTACCTCTCAAAAGAACCATCAGATTTCTTTTTATGTCTAAAAATTCACATAGAACGAATAATGTTAGCATCAGGTGGACGGGGTACTAGATGTCACGTCTTATTATCAATAAGAACATTATATTTGTTAATCATTGTGACTTTCCAACTAGGGTCGGACAAGGCATCCTTCAGATTTCGAGGGACAAAAGAAGGGACAACTGAAATAGATAGGTTAAACAATCATTTAGGTTTATGAATTCCGTGCATGGAACGGGTTTACATGGTCTGAGAGCATGTATCGGGATGTGGGATGGGCAGCGTGTCCCGGACTGTCCGAGGTGGGGGCGGATGCCGGGGTCTGGGACGGCGGACTATGTAAATGATAAATTAGAAGAGGGTTCAAGCCATCATCTAGAAAGTCATAGAAATGCCGAGATGGTGAGTGTATGGAGGTAAAGAGAAATCGAAACTCATCAAATAGGACATGGCGTGAAATAATAATATTACAGCTTGATAAGTCATAGCACGAGTAACTACGATGATTGATGGGGTAACCCAGAAACACACACGGGAAAGACCGGTGTTGAAGTTTGTGAGTGGTCATATGGAGATAATAACAGAGACATCCAAAGATACGCAAGTGTTGGTAGGAGGGGTTCCTACGAAACAGAACTTGAGTGGGCGACCGTTGAACTAGAGACTTGTTTGTGATTATGTTTTAGAGATAGGTGACCATGTAGAGTGCGTAATGCCAGAATTGAGAGGGAATTGAGGCGTGAGCAAGTAGGGCACTAAATAGGTTGTTTATGCTTCAAATTTTTCGTTCAGCCTTATCATTTTGAGAGGAGGTGTGAGGGAAGGAAAAATGAAAGGTAAGACCGTTGTTGGAGCAAAACTGTTTGAATGGATTATTATTGAATTCCCTGCCATTGTCATATTGAAAACATTTAATGCTCTTTTCAAATTGTGTTTTTACGAGAGCACTAAATGAGGAAAAAATGGGGTAGACGTGAGATTTATTGCCAATTGAAAAAGTCTATATAAAGTTGGAATAATCGTCCAAAAATAACACATAATATCGATGGCCAGCCGTACTTAAAATAGAGGATGTACACAAATCACTATGTATGATATCGAGAGGTAGTAAAGTACAATTTGTGGATGCAGAAAATGGTAATTTAACATATTTCTCAAAAATGCAGGATCCACATATAGGAGTCCTAGAAATACAGTTGCAATTAATAAATTTATTTTTTCTAATAGAGCGTAAAACAAAATCTCCCAGATGTCCTAATCTAGAGTGTTATAAGGAAGACGAAAGAACCGCAAAGGTTGATGAAACTGAGGCTGGATTGTTGACGGCGTTTGAAATAGGTTAAAGATCTCTGATGCTGTCACATCTCATTATTCGTCTCCCTGTCGTAAAATCCTGTACAGAAAAACCAAAATGATCAAATCCAAGGGAGATATTATTATCAGTTATGAAACGTCGCACAAAGATTAGATTCTTAATGAGTTTAGGGGCATGTAGGACATTTTTAAGATTAGCGGTAGATATGGTGGGGATAAGTATGAATGACCAAAGCCGTAAATGAGAATGTCTTGTCCACTACCAACAATGATATTCTGATTTAAATTACTCAAATTGGAATAAGACAAGAGAGTACCTTGTGATGCCGTCATGTGAGATGTGGCGCCTGTGTCCATATATCAATTTTCGTGTGGAGCGTTGAGTGAAATTGTATTCATAGCTGCCTCAATGTCAGCCGGTGCATAAGTTGAGGGTGGAGGGCCCTGTGCTGTGTAGGCCTATTGGGGATGTGGGCCTAGTATGCCAGGGTAGGCCTGTCCGTTCTGGGGTGGAGTCACGAGGATGTCGGATACGGCCTAGGAGGAGAGGCCATGATAGTGGGGCCCAAGCAGCCCACATTAGGTAGGCAGTCCATGGTGGAGACTGCTGCCACTGCCGCGGTTGCTGCTGACTGTTTCCTGCCGGTGGGGACTACCCTTCCCGCCGCTGTTATTGTCGGAATTCCGTTCGCCGTGGCCCTTGCCGAACTGCCTGCTCCGGCGGTTGTTGTGGGTGGATGTGGGCTGTTGTAGGTCCTCAGGCCGGCGGTTCTTGTTGTCAGAGTTGGAGGTCCTGCCGATGGTGGAGGGCCCGACGGTTGTGGTGAGGGCGGCGTCGGCAATGCTGACCTGAGTGGTGTTGCGCTTGATTTTCCGGGTTTTCTCAAGAATAAGCTTTGAATGGGCCTCATAAAATGAAGGTAACGACGTGCATTGCTGAAGGATGGTGGCAACACCGTCATAGAATTCGTTCAAGCCTGCAATAAGTTACAATACCAATCACTGATTAGTGACTGGTGCGCCGGCGTTGGAGAGTTGGCCGGCAAACATCTTGAGTTCTTGAAAATATGCTGACACATTTGGGAAATCGTCCTGATGAACGTCCTTGAAATGATTTTCAAGGTATAACGCTCGTTGAGTTTTGTTGTCGTGGAAAATACTTTCCAAACGTTCCCACATTTGGCGGGCAGTGGCATCGGTCTCAATGATAGTGTGCAACAGATCATTAGAGCTTGTGTCGTATATCCATTGGAGCACGGCTGCGTCCAAACGAGACCAGAGTGCATCATCAGAAGTCGAAGCCGAGGGTAGGTATGTGGACTTCGGTGTAAGAGAGATGATGTGATCGATAACTTTGAAAACACGACAATGGATCTTAGAAAGCTCCACCTACGAGGAGTATTGACCCTTTTTCATCTCAATGGTGATAAGGATGAAGTTTTTGATTTTGTTTACATTAAGTGCAGGATGGAATTTGGTTTTGTCAGCCATGAAAGATTAAATTTAGGAGGAGAAGGGAGAGAGAATGGCTGGAAAAAATACTAGGGTTCCGTGAGGGTGGAGGCTTAGAGCTATGGTCGGCGGCGGCAGAGGTATTTTTAGGCGACAGATACCATAAATGAATGTGTTCCTTGATTGTATTCATCAATAATGTACAATATATATAGTAGTACAAAAATATTTAAACTAGGTAATCAACCTAATTACAATAGAAATATAATTCTACCTAAAATAGGAGACCTAATTACAATAGGAATACAATTCTACCTAAAATAAGAGATATACAATTAATGAAAGAATATTCGGGAAATATTCTATTAAACACAAATTTAAGCAAACAGGTGCAGAGTTAAGAGTACAATTGCACAAAATAATATGATGGGCTAACAGAGTTAGTTAAATTTAACGCGAAAAGAAATGGAAAATGAAGGATGATGATGATGATAGGTGGGTCGGGTCGGGTCAACAAACGGCAATGTATTTTTTTTTAAATCGGGTAATTTAAGAAGATTTGGGGATTTTCATCCAAAATAAGGGTATAAGTGTGAAGTTTGAAGACAACAGGAGTATTTTTGTTCACAATCGTTAACGGAGGATAAACACTATAAGAAAATATCAAATTTGTGACGGAATATTTGAGACAGAGCAGTCCGTCACAAATTGGAACGAATTTTGACGGATAACCTTACATAAATAAAGTTTTTTAAATTTTTTTTTCTCCACAAAAATTTAGATAGTGATTGAATGAAATAATCCCCTTGATTATTTTCATTAATTGAAAAGTATTTATACAAGTTACAAAATAGGAGAATCCTATTCCTATTCTATTCCTAAAACATTATTCTACCATAATTCTAACTATACAATTATGGTAAGTGTATAACACTAATTAAGGTAACCTTTACACTACAATATACTACAAATATATATACCATACATACAAGATTGCAATGCCTACAATCTGTCCGTGATGGGCTCAGGAGACTGCTGTCCGTGATGGGCCACTGTCGAGAGCTGGGCCAGTCCACTGTATTCCTGTGATATACACTTCTGTATATTCAGTGTATATCACAGGAATATTTCCTTGTTTAACACACCACCACAGTCATAGCGGGCGGTCTTCGAACGCTGAGACTGTCTCTAAAATCTTCAAAAAAGACCGCGGGTAAACCCTTTGTAAATATGTCTGCAACTTGATAACGAGACGGGACATGGCATACACAAACGTGACCCCTAACAACCTTTTCACGGACAAAGTGAATGTCCATTTTGATATGCTTAGTGCGTTGGTGCTGAACCGGGTTACAAGAAAGGCAGATGACACTAATGTTATCGCAATATACCAAGGTTGCCTTCTGAATGGGACAATGAAGCTCCAAAATCAAATTACGTAGCCAACATGATTCGGAGACCACATTCGCTACCTCTCGATATTCGGCCTCTGCACTTGAGCGTGATAGAGTTGCCTGACGCTTCGTCGACCAGGAGACCAAGTTGTTGCCAAGGAACATACAGTAGCCAGACGTTGATCGTCTAGTGTCGGGACAACCACCCCAATCAACATCTGTGTACAAGACAAGTGTGGATGTAGATGAAGGATACAAGTGTAAACCATAGTCCAGTATCCCATGAATATACCGAATGATGCGTTTGATTGCATTCATGTGCTCAACTCTGAAATCATGCATGAATAAACACACCTGCTGAACAACATACGTAATATCCGGTCTGGTAAAGGTAAGATCTTTGGAGGGCCCTGCGCAGATGCGATAGCGGGCCGGGTCCTCTTATGGTGCACCTGCCGCGACACTAAGCTTGGGTTTTGCATCAACTGGAGTGGAAGTTGACTTACAGGATGACATCCCAGCCCTCTCTATGATCTCAGCAGCATACTTTCGTTGAGACAAAAATAAACCATCTGAATGACGCCTGACAGCAATTCCCAAAAAGTAACTCAAAGGCCCTAAGTCTTTCATAGCAAACTCAGAGCTGAGCATGGTCATGATAAACTGACGTAAGGCATCGGAAGAGGCAGTTAGAATGATATCATCCATATACAACAGGATGTAGGCCAATGATGAACCACGTCGGTAGATGAACAAAGAATTGTCTGACCTGTTGTGAGTGAACCCAATGGTTGAAACTTAGACATCAAACCTTGTATACCAGGACCGTGGAGACTACTTAAGCCTGTATAAGGACTTCTTCAACAAACAGACATGATGAGGATGGTGGGATCTCAGAAACCCAATGGCTGATGCATATATACTGTTTTCTTAAGATCACCATGTAGGAAAGCATTCTTGACATCCAACTGATGAATAAGCCATGTCTTTGAAAGAGCCAGGCTAAGCATAGTGCGAATGATAGCCGGATTGACCACCAGACTAAACTACTCCCCACAATCTATCCCAACCTACTGAGTCTTACCATCACCCACAAGCCACGCCTTATGTCGAGCAAATGACCCATCGAAATTCTCCTTATGAGCAAAACTCCACATAGACCTGATAACATTAATACCAGTTGGACGTGGCACTAACTCCCACGTCTTATTATCAATAAGAGCATTATATTCATCAGTCATAACAATTTTCCAATTCGGATCGTTTAAGGCAGACACAGGATTACTGGGCAAGGGGGATTTAGAGACATTAAAATGTAAATTAAAATGTCTTTTAGGTGTAAAAATACCCCGCTGACTACGAGTGACCGGTCTATGACTCGAGGAAGAATTGAGTGAATTTTGGGAATTTACAGGGCTCGGGATGGACTGGCCAGCAGGCAGTGGGCCTGCTGGCCCAAAACTGGACGCAGTCGGGCCGAGAATCCAGAATCGACCGGACCGCCGGTGGGTCGGATCGCCTAATCACCGAACCGCCTAGTGAGAGGATCGCGTGCAAGGTCGACCGAGACGTGCAGTGGGACCCGCGGCAAGGTGGGCATTGGAGAGTTTTAAAAGTGCAGATGTCCGAAAAATGCCGAATAATATACGGGGATATTTGGTCATCCAAAAAATTATACGAACTAGGCTCGGGAGTATGAACTTTCGTAAAAGGAAATTGGGTATCATAAAAAATAACATAGCGATTAATTATGATTTTCTTGGAGGATAAATCAAAGCATTTGTAATCACGATGATTAGACGGATAACCCAAAAATACACACAGAGTAGACCGAGCCTGAAGTTTGTTAATTGTGGTGGATGAGAATAACGGATAACACAAGCACCCAAAAATCCGAAGATGAGAATAAGAAGGATTCTTATTATATAAGATTTGGAGGGGGGGAAGAATATGTCAGACCTTTGGAAGGAATTATGTTTAGGAGATATGTTGCCATTTGCAGAGCATGATGCCAAAAATATGGGGGTACGGAAGCATGAAGTAAGAGGGTGCGGACAATGTTATTTATGGAACGAATTTTGCGTTCGGCTTTCCCATTTTGAGAAGATGTATGAGGGCACGAAAAATGAAAATTGATCCCATTATTATCACAGAACTACCGAAACACCGTATTGTCATACTCTTTCCCATTATCACACTGAATATTTTTATTTCTCTCTCGAATTGTGTTCTAATGAATGCTCTAAATTTTATGAAGACAGAAAACACTTGAGATTTATTGGCAATTGGAAACGTCCACAAAAATTTAGAATAATCATCCAAAAAAAGAACATAATATCGATGACCTAATGAACTTAGAACAGGAGACGTCCATAGGTCGCTATGAATAATATCAAATGGCATTGAAGTATGAGAATTTGAGTCCACAAATGGCAACTTAACAATTTTTCGTAACGAACAAGACTGACAAATTTGAGTACGACTTGTACCCTTACAAGAAATAAAACTATTTTTATCTAAAACTGATAAAATAGAAGATCCCGGATGACCAAGGCGAGCATGCCACAAGGAAGGAGAAATGGCTGCAAAAGCTGAAGGCAAGGCTTAATTCGATGGACTGAAATCGGGTGTGATAGGATACAAATCTCCCCTACTATCACACCTTATGAGAGGACTCCCCGTCTTGAAATCCTTCAGAGAAAAACCAAAAGGATCAAATTCAACAGAAACAGAATTGTCAGTGGTGAACTTGCGGACAAACACTAAGTTTTTAATCAATTTGGGGGCATGTAAAGTATATTTCAAGATAAGGGGTGGATTGGGGGGAGACAACGTTTTATGACCATAACCTTTAATTGGAATAGAGTTACCATTTCCGACAATTATACCACGAGGGTTGCTCAAATTGGACTAAGACGAGAGAGTACCTTGATCGGAGGTCATGTGTGTTGTAGAGCCGGTGTCCATGTACCAATTTGGATCCGGTTGCGTCAACCCAAGTGTGTGCATTACGACCTCAATGTCGGTGGGAGTGGGGCCTGCTGCGTGGTGGTATTGCGGAGGTCGGGGCCCAAGAATCCCAAAAATGGGCTGTGGTGAGCTGCCGAATCTGGCGTTCTTTGGGCGATGGCGATGGCCGCCATCGCCGATTCTTTGGGCCTGAAGGTCAAGCCAGCCACCGGCTGCTGGACGCTGCTGGAGCATAGGGCCTGCTGGCCCACGGCCCACTGCCATGGGCCCCACTTCTGGGACCTGTAGGGTGGTGGGCCACTGTTCACTGGACGGGGCCCACTGCCTGCTTACTGACCATCAGAACCGCCGCGTTTGCCCCCGCGGTTTTTGTTATTATTCTTGAGATTATTTTTGCCGCCAACATGGATAAGATTTTGGCCTGAATTATCAACAAAACCTGAAGAATTTGTGTAGGACGTCATTTGGACGACGGGGCTTGCTCCGGTAGCAGCCTTTTTTGCCAAACCGGCTTCTTCCAAAGTAAGCATGGAGCGGGCTTGATAAAAAATGGGAAATGGGTTGCTTTGACGAAGGAGAGTTCCAACGCCGTTATAGGCCTTAGAAAGACCGGCAACCAGTTGTAGAACCAAATGATTATTTGTTACAGGTGTGCCAACATTACGGAGTTGATCCGCCAACTCCTTGCGTTTCTTGCAATATGCAGATACGTTTGAAAATTGTTCCATGCGAACTAGGGAGAATTCTTGCTCGAGTGTGACGACATGTGAATGTTGGTTATCTTGGAATATGTCACGCAATCTATTTCAGGTAGCCATAGCCGTGGTATCCGGCTCAATAATCGTCTGTAAAAGGTCAACCGAAATAGTGTAATAGATCCACTGGAGAACGGTAGCATCAAGAGTAATCCATAACTGAGGATCCTCCGCGGGAAGAGGTGTAGTGGGAGGAATTATATGATGGATAACTTGATGGGAGATAGCGTAAATTTTAAACAATTCTGCCCACGTCGCATATTGGACGTTTTCCATCTCAAGCACAATAGGGATACTGTTCTTGACGTTAGAAACCATGAGGGCAGGATGATAATTGTTCTTAGACATATTGAAAGAACAAAGAAGGAGGGGAAATTTGGGAATAGTAAGAGAGATTTGGAGAGCGGAAGATGAATTTTGGAAGAGAAAACCCGAGGGGGGGGGGGGCGTTCGGCCTAAGGGACAAAATTTTGTTAGACCTAGTCTCTTGATACCATGAAAGAAATAATCCCCTTGATTATTTTCATTAATTGAAAGATATTTATACAAGTTACAAAATAGGAGAATCCTATTCTTATTCTATTCCTAAAATCTTATTCTACCATAATTCTAACTATACAATTATGGTAAGTGTATAACACTAATTAAGGTAACATTTACACTACAATATACTACAAATATATATACCATATATACAAGATTGCAATGCCTACAATCTGTCCGTGATGGGCTCGGGAGACTGCTGTCCGTGATGGGCCACTGTCGAGAGCTGGGCCAGTCCACTGTATTCCTGTGATATACACTTCTGTATATTCAGTGTATATCACAGGAATATTTCTTTGTTTAACAGTGATGGATTTGGGACGGATTTGAGGCAAATATTTAATATAATTTTTGTGATAAAATATTTTCCGTCGAAAAATTATAGCAAATGAGAATTAGTGACAACTTGCTGTCATAAATCCGTCACAAAATTTGTGAGAGATTGAAAATTTCGTTACAAAATATTAAAAATAAAAAAATTAATAAATCAATAACTTTGTGACAAACCATTTTCGGTCACAATAATATTTTGACTTTTCTGTGACAATTTGAGAACTTTTGGACCACTTTTGACTTTCCCTCAAAATATTTTACACTAATTAGATTTAATAAGTTTTTAGGTTTTGGTTACAGAATTAGATTTGGGTCTTCTTAAGGGTTCTAAAAAGTGCGATTGAGACTAAAAAACTGCTGCGTGAAACTATTTTAGAACTCTTTTTGATTTTCAAAGGCTAAAAAACTGCTTAAAATCCGTGTTTTATTTTGTGCCTGTTATTTACATAAAGATATGGCTGCTACTTCATTTTAGAAATTTAGTGAAAGAAAACTAGTTACTACCCTTGTAGTCCGGCCTTTCTACGTACTAGCGGGAGCTTAGTGAATTCCTTTGTCCAAATCATTTCATGTATAGTTATCTTTGGAGAGATTCAGTTGTAATAGGATATGGTTGCGACTTGATTTCTGGTAGTGAGGCATTACACTTGTTGTGGTTGTACCTTCACAAAATTCTGGTAATTCATCTGACTTTTTTCCATTTCCTTTAGTCTCTCATTGTTGAAACATTAAAATATATTATTCAAGTAAAGGGCCACGAAAAGAGAGTACATTGGTCATAACTTTTGATTGTTACTTGAGTTCTGCTTCTGTTCCTGGAGTTTCTATAGAATATAACTATTTGGTATTCTTACTTGCTTTGAGATTAGATACTTAGGGGCCGCTTGGTTGAAGGGATTAGGTGGGTTATCTCGATTTAAAATTTGAGATTAAATCTGTCCCATATTTGGTTAGAGGTATTAGCTAAAATCAATAATAAAATCAGGATTATAGCCTTGATAACTTGCCCGAACACCGTGATTTGACAAAAAAAGAAAAAGAAAGAGTAGGTACTTAAGAGTGTTGCCTCATTGAATAACAAAATTTCTCTGTAATTAAACAGAAATCTCGGTTTCTTCATTTTCCTGTTCCTTTTTCCTGATTGAGAGTATCTTGTCTTGTACCTAGGCTGGATATATTTCTTGAGGATTTATGCTGCATTTTTAACTGTTTTTCTGTAAGGTTACCATTAAACATCTCTACTGAATTATTACAAGCCTTGACAAGTAAATAACTGGCGTCACAACCCAAATTACTAAGTCGTGCGGGCACCTACCTTTTCCCACCTTGGTAGGCGAATCCTTCCCTTAATCAATAATTCAACACAATAAAGTAAATACAACGAAAATAGTAGAAGTCTAATTCATATCATAAATATCACCTGCCTTGTCGAAGTAGAAGATGTGGCATCATATTTGCAACGGCCTCAGGGTCGAGAGGAGGCTCTTTAATGGAACTTTAGCCAAGTGCGGGTTACAACAACTACCCAAGGGATCTGGTCTGAATAGTACAAGAGCTTCTAAGTATACAAACAACTGGAATAAAAGATACAACTACAACCTGAATACGACTTCTGTTTAGAATGAAAGTTGAATAGAAAACCTAGATGAACTCCACGAGACCTTGAAGGCTAATTGAACCTCGCTGAAGTTCCTGCAACAACTCTACACCCAAAAAGGGTGTAGCAAGAGTAGTATCAGCACAAATACTATGTATTGGTAGGTATCATAGGTTGACAACAGTTAGCTAACATATATAAACACAAGAGATTGAAAAATGAACATGCTCTCAATCAAGTACGGCACAACACAATCCAACAATAACCACTCAAGTACATAAAGATCAATAGCCGAATCATAGCCTATGGTGAAACACCAAAACCCAAGTCTGCCAAGTTTTCCACGATTCCTCAGAATAATCACAAACACAAGTACAATTAACAAATCTGATCCATAGATGTAAAATGAGATGATGAGAATGGATGCATATGCAATGCAATGCACTGGCCAAATGTAATCTTCGTACACACATGCTCCGAGTGGAATATCTATACGTCTCGGAAGTCATGACCCATGGGGGATCCGCGATGTTCATGTACCTGATGCGGCTCACAGTCCGATCTACTTGTGATATAGTTGTCTCTCACTTATCTTGATATTATCATGGATAGAGGAAAAGAGTTAACTTGATACTGATATTGTGATATGTGTCCATGTGTGGCACGACTGGGGATTTGATATGATACACTTGATATTGTCATTACATTGCATTCATCCTCATTTTCATGATATATTGATATTATATGTGATTGGCGTGATGGTGATAAGTGAGAAAAAAACATTTGTGATTCATATGATATATTCTCATTGGCATTTGACATCATTTATACATACATGATCATACATTTGGATGGGATTGCGCGTTCCGCAACATATACATATATTAGACCGGGTTGTACATTCCACAACATATACTTATAGTATAGTATGACAACTACGTACAAGTCCAGTGATCACACAGAGGCAACAAGTCACAATCAGTCAACAATATCCAACCTAAGTAATCCATCCCAACTTCATACTCGAAGAAGTCGTACATGCTTTCTCCAACAATATCTAACTATACATGCACTTTGCTAACCGAAGTCTAACCAGAAGGTAAGTCGTAACCTACCTAGATGCCAAGTAGAAGCCACACACGATCACAAAGGAGCCTTGCCTCTCTGCGGGTCTCGATAATACACGGAGTCTAATCATTACTTTAATCTAAGTTAGAACAGAAACTGACAACACACATAACACTAGACTGTTCCTCGAATCCAACCAACTATGGGGAAAATAGGGAAAGTGGGCCAACGGGGGTAAAATGATAATTAAAGGGAAAACTTGGTAAACTAATATTCTAGAAGTTCAATTCTACTCTCCAATTGCCAAATTTGACCAATAATAGGTAAATTACATCATTCAAGTCAAAAACCTCAATTAGCATAAACCCTAAAATTTCCCCACAAATCTCCAAAAAGGTTTAAACATGAAATTGATCAATAAATTAGTATCTACTAGCCTACTACATCACTAATATACAATATCCATTACCATAAATCAATTTACAACCCCCGATTTCCCCAATTCACAACCTTTTATTCTCAACAAACCAAACTCTCTTTCCCACTCCCCAAAACATGGATAAAATTCTAAAATATATGAACATATTAATAGAATTAACTAGTTTTAGGGTTTAAAAATTACCTATGAGAAGCACCTTGAATCTCCCCAAAACCGAACTAAGAACTTTGGAAATGGAAAAATGAGGTCTAAAAGTCGGCTAGGGCTCTTTTATTCCACAACTACAGTGTCTCCTTCGCGTTCGCGAGATCGCGCTTGCGAAGAGTTAACCTAACCCAGCCCAAAAATACACTTCGCGACCGCGAAGCACCACGACTCTCCCTCCCCCCCAGCGCATGTCCATGCGATCGCGTCCAACACCACCGTGATCGCGAGAGCCTAATTTAATCAAGGCTCACGATCGCGCCCCTCTTCCTCGAGATAGAGAAGAAGGAAAAACAGAACAACAACACCATATTTTTCTATTTTCTCCCTAACTTCGACTCAACCCTCGAAAATTATTCAGATGCCAAATAACACAAACCAAATATGCAATCACACGTAAAACCTCATTACGGACTCCTAGTGGTCTCAGAATTCCCATCGGAGGTCTCAATGGCCGAAACTAACTTTCCAACCCAATACCAAAAAATGCTCCCGAGTGTTTCGAGAAACGAATCAACTATCCCGCTAAGTCATAATCGACCCTCCGAACCTCACGGAATCGACGGAATTTCAAAAAAGGTTTGTTTACATAAAAGTCAACTATTAGTCAACACTTACACTATTGAAGGTTCTAATTTCTCCACTTCTACTAGAATAGTCCGAAAGTTTTGAAAATCGAGTCTATGGAGGTAAAATAGTCAAAGTACACATAACGATAGAACATGTCATTACATCGGATACCAATTAAATAAGCGTTCATCCTCGAATGAAGAAGGAGAGTATGAAAGCTGACGTCACCAAGGAATCTCTAAGATAATAACACATAATCCTTTACGACACGAAGTGCGGAAATAACACTGCTCTATCACCTTTTCAGTCAAAACTTTCTCTAACTTAGCTAAAGATCCAATTTCCATATTTTTAAGTTCAAATTTCTCTCGCCACCAATTTTTGAATATAAGAACTACTTTTGCTGGAACTATCTAATTCGACATAACCATTCCTCTGAACGGGATCGATAAGTCCCACAAAGATTCTTCAAAACTACACAACCCTTTAGATATAGACACCATCATGTCCCATTTTGAAATGGTAAAATGTTCTGATTTCGCTAACCTTTCTTTCACCCTTCACAATTCCTTAAAAGCGCATAAACATCAGCCCAAAACCATGACTTACTCTTGCCAAAAAAGAATTCTTGCTTTATCGACGCAACTCCAAGCGATTCCATAAAACTGATCTTACTCATAGTTGACTTCGCTAGTTCAAGTCTTCTTAAACCTTCAAATCATAGTATAGGAAGCATACCACTGAATATCCCGCCTAGACAAGTCTGTAGGACACCATTCGATCACTCTAAAGACCTCTCGCAACCATAGTACCTCCTTAAATCATTATAAGTACCGACGTAACCCATCACATCTGTCCGAGTAGCTGCCCTTGGTAAAATATCATCAGTCCACCCGCAAAACCTGATGAAGCTCGATAAACCTTTCATACCTCAAATCTGAACTGAAATTCATTAAATCCGTGAAAGTGATTTACTAGGGACCCATAAGTCCTTATAGAAATATAAACATAGTCCATCAAGCTATATTCGAACAATTCATACCCGGAATGAATGCACATCCCCTAAATATTACCAATAGACACTCGAACTGACTCCAACCTTCTGAAATCAATTACAACCCTACCACACATCTGTGGTGGCTAATTTTAATCTTTTTCTCATGCAAAATTGATCATGTCTGTCACTCTTGACTCCAAAATCTGAGTCCTATCCAAGTTGTCCACTTAGCACTGAAGAACTATACCTTATGATTGCAATCTTCATGCACATCCCCTAAATACTACCAATAGACACTCGAACTGACTCCAACCTTTCGAAATCAATCACAGTCTTACCACATATCTGTGGTGGCCAATTCTAATTTTTTCTCATGCAAAATCGATCATGTCTATCACTCTTGAGTCCAAAATTTGAGTCTTATCCAAGTTGTCCACTTAGCACCGAAGAACTATACCTTATGATTGCAATCTTCATGTTTATCAACTTCTACTTGATACGCAAATCTGATACAACCCCAAACATTTTTGATGCAAAACCTATAGCCTCATATAACATCCCATTAACCATCGAACCTCCCATTGTAACACTTCAATATGCCCATAACAATTTCAAAAGTATAAAATATTACAACTACCACTCTAAATCTCATGCAACTACCCCAAGTCTTTAATATACAAAAGTTCTCACTCAAGCTGTCTAGTCAATATTACTTGCAACATAATCACACTTCATCTGAAATAAGAAAGACCACATGCCACTTTATTTTTATCGATTCTCGATCAACTATACTTCTTCTCGACTATCCCATTCCCCAATTCCAATCAAATCACAATTATCGTCACCGTCTAACCTTTTCTCGAACCCACTCAACTCTAAAACTGGATACTTTCTAAATACAAAATATCAAATACACAATCCTTCTAACATCCTCATGTATCTCCATCTAGTTGTCCTAGCTCAAATTCCCTTAACTCAATTTCTGAAATGCTTTCTACAACTCGAATTACTTGAAACTTCATCGTTGACTTACCCCTTCGAGCGCACTAATTGTCGAACCAGAACACCTCTAATCATTCGCGTAATTATCCCTTTCATCCGATCAACTCAACTGAGTAGTACAAAAGTAGTAGCATGAGTAATCCGAAACTTAAATAACAGGCACAAGGCTCTCAACACTAATCCAATATTAGATCACCAGTCACACCATTAATAGTATCCAAGATTCCTTCTTATTAATCCATTTTGGACCATTTGTGAGATTACCCATCTGATAGATCGCCAATCGCCAATCGCCAATCCATACATCCTATCACATCTGTCACTCGAAATTCACTTCCCCTCAGTCGCCAATCACCAATCCCATGGAACATATGTCTTAACACTTAGTCAATTACTGTAGACCAACTCCTTCGAGCGTACTAACAATTTTACCCCATTTGAAAGCAACGCCACCATAGTTCATATCCGCCTCAAGACTTTTCCATTGCTTCAAATCCAAATTATCCCTCTTCTCGAAGAGATACCTTACTCATTCCAAATTAACTTAATTTCGTGATTCACACATTCGGTTCAAATCATAACCACCACTAATGGCCGACCATTGTCACGACCCAAATATTCTGCTGACATACAACAAGGCCGACAGGGCCATATACGACTACTATAGACAAGACAACTGTCTACAAGCCTCTAAAGAGTACATGACATCACAAGGACGGGACAGGGCCCCGCCATACCCATATACATATGCAAAATATCATACCACTAGACTGCAACTCTGGAACAAATAGAGTGCTCCAACATCAGCAGAACCAACAACCTACTAGCGCGAACCGTCCCACTGTTTACCTGAGCCTGTGGGCACGAAACACAGCGTCCTCCGATAAAAGGAAAGTCAGTACGACTGATGTACTGAGTATGTCAGACATAAGAAATAACATAACAGAGATACACAACAACCTAAAATAGAAACAATCGACAAGGACAGCTGATAGAAATAACCGACAGAAATGACAGACTAGCAGTAAATGCCTCTGAGGGCCCTAATACATATGCCTAAATGTTATGCACAATGCAAATGCGATATACATATAAATATTGTCCATACAAGGGCATCTTCCTTTCTATAACAGCCTCTGTGGGCATCATTTTATTATCATATTGGCCACACAAGGGCATTAATATTGGCCTCACATCGACATCTTTCTTTTCGTGATATATGTACCAGCTGCACGTGGTGACGCGTATATAACGCTTTTCCCTTTTCCCCATCCCCTACATATATATATATATATATATATATATATTAATACCATATAGTAGTGTATATAACACATGTGGGTACAAGGTAATACATGAATATAATGCAAATGAAAATGCATTAATGACAATGAATCATTATGAATTTATCGGATGACATAATATCTTTGTACCTTCGACTAACATTGGAAATATTAACATGTACATTCAGTTAATATTGGAAATATCAACATCTTTCCCACATACCTCAATAAGGATTTAGAAACATATTTTGACATGAACATTCTTAACTACTAGGAGTAGAATAATTTATGGAACAATATCACGGTTATATTTCGTTACATGGAACATGCCAAAAGAAAGAAATAATTTGTCTTAACATACCTTAGCCATTTTGTGTCCACAATATAACTAAAGCAGCTCGTAATTCACTCCAATATTATCTTTCAAGAACCCCTTTCCTCCACCTCACTTTACTTCTAAGAAATCTCTAGTAGCATGTCACAATGATACAAATTCAATTCCTTCAATCTTTTTAACATGGAACAAATTGGGTGAGGAGCATTTGGTGCAGCAATTTTAGTGTATCACAAGCAAGAAAGAAAGAAGTATATGCTAAAGAAGATTCATTTGGCTGGACAAACAAAGAGATGTAGGACATCTGCTCATCAAGAGATGGTGTTAATTGCACGGATTCAACTCTATTGTTGAATTCAAGAAAGCATGGGTAGAGAATGGTTGATATGTTTGCATTGTTACTGGCTATTGCGAAGGTGGTGATATGGCTGAACTGATGAAGAAAACAAATGGACAATATTTTCCAGAAGAGAATCTTCTGAAGTGGTTCACTCAACTACTACTGGCAGTAGAATATCTGCATTCAAATTATGTGTTGCATCGTGACCTTAAATGCTCAAACATCTTTCTCACCAAGGAAAGAGATGTTTTGCAGTTCTCTTCTTTGTAAAGTTTTTTAAAGAAGATGTTAAAAATCCAATCTTATAAGCATCATTTACACGTGTAATTCATGCATCCTATGTGCCATGATTCAATAATTACATTATACGCCACCTAATGATTTCCTTAGTCTATAACTCACAGGTGGAAAAAGTGTTGTCCTTTATCACTTATTCAATTACACACGTAATTAATTTCTTGATCCCATTTCACTTAAATCTTGATGACCTATAAAACCTTCATATACTCAATGTCATAGTCATGTGATATAACACTAGTCCATAACCTCTTTTGGGTCATACAACTATTATCTTCAATTTCCGTCGTCGCACTTCTTAGGTCCAAAATTATTTCGGGATTTTATCCTTTTATATACCAAGCTCTTCATTTGCATACATGAATATGACCATATATTCCCCAACGCTCGGGTCTATTTACATATTCCTAGCGATTCAAACCATGACCCGAAAGTACGGGATGTTACACCACTTCTCAAACCTGCTAACATTCTCATATTATTCATTTGAAGAATCATTGCCAAAAATCCTTAACCGAAATAATCTTTCTTCTATATTGGCTCATACGTTCACTGACCTAATCATCGATCTCCGAAAAGTTCTTCACTATTAGTACTAGTCAAACCGTCATCACTCTGTTACCGTAAATAGCCCTATCGACCAACATTCTATTCGATAGTCCTTATGATGCCCACCTGCGAAGAATCAACCCTTACCTTATTTTGTCGAACCATAACCAACCAACCGTGAAATTTGTTTCCTGTCCTTCGGTCAACTCCAACTCATTATACAAGTATTTTAAGAACTTCTCAAGTATTAACCTTTACATACCATTGCCCACAAATCTTATCCAAAAACTAAATGCAACACCCATTAACCCTTCAAATATATACCCTCACACTTGTCCAGCGCAAGAGTTGTCCATAATTAGTCCATCATTGACTCCCATTAGCCTACGACGAGTCCAACATACCAATGCATATCCGACTTTCACACTCAATATTAAACTACTTTGAAACTACCCACAAATCAACAATCTCTTAGTTTCAAGAATCCCTTATCATTGCTAACCTTAAAAAATGCCAAGTGAACCCACAACACACTTTTTAGGTGAAAGAACGTGATTGTCTATTTCACCAAGCTTCACTTATCATAAGTAACACTGCTACTTGATTTCGATCAGAAAACCATTCCCTGGAGAATTTACAACCGCTAGTTTTACTCTGCCATCAAAATACTATCAAATTGAAGCCAACTCCACATTTCATAGCCTATACGACATCCGTTCGCGTACACCTTGCAACTTATCCCTTAAACACATCAAATACTAATTGTTCCCTTCCTATAGCAGAGATTGATCTATATATGTCCTCTTTCCTACGTATCTGTCCCATTAACACAATAGCACTCTTATCAAAATACCTAAAGAAATCTTAGTTCGCTACACGTTTTCACAAAAGTCTTCCTTCATGCCCCTATTCTCAACTTTCTTTCTTTATTACACGCGGTCATTATGCTTTTGCCAAATCCGAGCAACCCAACCTGAAAACATAGAGATTTTGTGACCCTATGTACCATCTTTCTCATTTCTCAAGAAAACCCCTACAATAATGAGTCTAACCACGACCCCACACAATAAAATCTTCAAGCCATAGCTAGAAACTGAACTTAGTCACGCATCAGAATCAGGATAACACATCTCATACCATACCACAACATGTCATAGACAATCGTTTGCGTACGAATTTAAGCACGAGTTCCCACCATTCGGGAGAGAGTAGAACATGGAAATTTACATACCAATTGAAATTGACTAGATACCTATTTGAATGAAGTAGCACGAAATAATGAAAAAATTCGAAGTTTCCTAGATGTCCTATAGCCTCCAAATTATAAGTGTGGTGCACAACACACCCGTAAGTAGGACTCTACTAGAAATTGCTCTTGTACTTATAGACCCGGTAACCTAGGGCTCTAATACCAACTTGTCACGATCCAAATTACTAAGTTGTGCGGACACCTACCTTTTCTTACCTCGGTAGGCAAATCCTTTCCTTAATCAATAATTCAATACAATAAAGTAAATGAAGCGGAATAAGTAGAAGTTTAATTCATATCATAAATATCAAGTGCGAGATACAATAACTACCCAAGAGATCTGGTCTGAATAGTACAAGAGCTTCTAAGCATAAAACTGAAATAAAAGATACAAGTACAACATGAATACAACTTCTGTTTAGAATAAAAGTTAAACAGAAAACCTAGATGAACTCCACGAGACCCTTGAAGGCTAATCGAACCAAGCTGAAGTTCCTGCAACAACTCTACACCCAAAAAGGGTGTAGCAAGAGTAGTATCAGTACAAACACTATGTATTGGTAGGTATCATAGGCTGACAACAGTTAGCTAACATATATAAAGTAAGAGACTGAATAATAGACATGCTCGCAATCAAGTACAACACAACACAGTCCAACAATAACCACTTAAGTACAGAAAGATCAATAGCCGAATCAGGTTATGGTGAAGCACCTAAACCCAAGTCTGACAAGTTTTCCATGATTCCTCAGAATAATCACAAGCACAAGTACAATTAGTAAATTCGATCAATAGATGTAAAATGAGATGATGAGAATGGATGCATATGCAATGCAATGGCCAAATGTAATCTTCGTACACACATGCTCCGAACGAAATATCTCAATATCCCAACAGTCATGACCCATGGGGGACCCGCGAAGTACATGTACCTACTGCGGCACATAGCCTGATCCAATATAAGTATATGTTGCAGAACGAGCAACCCGATCCAATATATATATATATATATATATATATATGTTGTGGGGCGCAACCCGATCTAAATGCATGACAATGTATGTATGAATGGTGTTAAATGCTAATGAAAATATATCAACACCCACGAGAATATGAATCACATATGTTTCCTTATCACTTATCACCATCACGCCAATCACATATAATATCAATATATCACGGAAATGAGGATGAATGCAATACAATGACAATATCATGTTTATCATGTCAAATCACCAGTTGTGCCACACATGGACACATATCACAATATCAGTATCAAGTTAAGTCCTTTCCTCTGTCCATGATATTATCAAGATAAGTGAGAGACAACTATATCACAAGTACGGTATGAAAACTACGTACAAGTCCAGTGATCACACAAAGGCAAAAAGTCACAATCAATCAATAATATCTAACCTAAGTAATTCATCCCAACTTCATACTCGAATGCATACATGCTTTCTCCAACAGTATCTAACTAGACATGCACTTTGCTAATCGAAGTCTAACCAGAAGGTAAGCCGTAACCTACCTGGATGCCAAGCATAAGCCACACACGATCACAAAGGAGCCGTGCCTATCTGCGGATCTCAGTAATACTCGGAGTCTAATCATTGTAGATATCTATGTTAGAACAAAAACCGACAACACCCAAAAGACTAGATTGTTCCTCGAATCCAACCAACTATGGAAAAAATAGGGAAAGTGGGCCCACAAGGGTAAAATGATATTTAAAGGGAGAAATTGGTAAACTAATATTCTAGAAGTTCAATTATACTCCCCAATTGTCAAATTAGACCAATAATAGGTAAATTACATCATTCAAGTCATAAACCCCCAATTAGCATAAACCCTAGAATTTTCCCCCAAAACTCCAAAAAGGTTTATACATGAAATTGATCAATATATTAGTATCTACTAGCCCACTACATCACTAATATACAATATCCATTACCATAAATCAATTCACAACCCCCAATTCATGCCCTTTTATTCTCAACAAAGCAAACCCTCTTTCCCACTCCCCAAAACATGGATAAAAATCTAAAATATATGGATATATTAATAGAATTAATTAGTTTTAGGATTTAAAAATTACCTATAAGAAACACCTTGAATCTCCCCCAAACCGAACTAAGAACTTTGGAAATGGAAAATAGGGTCTAACAGTTGGCTAGGGCTCTTTTATCCCGCAGCTACAGTGCCTCCTTCGCGTTCGCGAGACCCTGCTCGGGATCGCGAATGGTTAACTTAACCTGGCCCAGAAATACACTTCACGATCGCGAGAGATACCACACGACCATCAAGCATTGCGTCTCTTTCTCCCCTACGCGTGTGTCCACACGATCACGTCCAACAACACCACGATCACAAGATCTTGATTTCATCAAGGCTCGCGATCGCACCCCTTTCTCGAGATAGCAAAGACGGAAAACTGAACAGCAGCACCAGATTTTTCTGTTTTCTCCTTAACTTTGACTCAACCCTCGAAAATCATTCGGAAGCCAAATAACACAAACCAAATATGCAACCACACATAAAAATGTGCTACGAATTCACTCGTGATCTCAGAATGTACGTCGGAGGTCTATTTTACTGAGTCAACCCCCATAGACCAAAACTAACTTTCCAATACCAAAAAATGCTCCTGAGTGTCTCGGGAATCGAATCTGTCACGACCCAAACCGGAGGGCCGCGACGGGCACCCGGACCTTACCTGCCGAGTACCACTAATTATACAATCAACGTCTAATCATAATTAACCACGGGCCACAGGGACCGTCACCCAGTACCCTACAGACACATAGAAATTATATACTAGAAGGAAGCCATGTAAAATCTTACCAAAAGGCCTAACTTATATACATACATACCAATGCCATACAAGACTACTATACACAAGACATCTGTCTACAAGCCTCTAAAGAGTTCGCGACATCATAAGGTCAAGACAGGGCCTCACCATACCCCTATGCATATCAAAAAAATATCATACCACGACTAGACCGCAACTCTGGAACAAATAGAGTGTTCCAATATCAGTTGAACCAACAACCTACTAATGCGATTACCTGAGCCTACGGACATGAAACACAACGTTCCCCGACAAAAGGAACGTCAGTACGACTGATGTACTGAGTATGTCAAGCATGAGAAACAGCATAACAGAGATACATAAATAAACTGAAACAGACATAGTCGACAGTAACAGCCGATCCATAGTGAATGCCTCTGAGGGCCATAATATGCTTAAATGTCATGCACACTGCAAATGACACACACACACACACACACACACACACACACACACATACATATACATACATACATATACATACATATACATACATACATACATATACATACATATATATATATATATATATACATACATATACATACATATATATATATATATATACATATATATATATATATATTGGCCTCATAAGGTCATCTTCCTTCCCATAACAGCCTCTGTGGGCTTAATCATTATCATATTGGCCTTATTGGGCATCTTCTTTTTCGTGATATTTGTACCAGGTGGAGGTGGTGTTGCGTATATAACGTCATTCCTTTTTCCCATCCCCTACATATATATAATGCGTACCATATAGTAGTGTATATAACACATGTGGGTCCAGTGTAATACATGAATATAATACAAATGCATGAACGACAATAAAATATTCTGAACTCATCAAATGACATAATATCGTTGTACCTTCGGCTAACATTGAAAATATTAACATCTTTTCCATATACCCCAATAAGGATTTAGGAACATATTTAGACATGTTTTTAACATAGGAATAACATGAACATTCTTAACTACTAAGAGTAGAACAATTTATGAAATAATATTACGATTACGTTTCGTACACATAACTCTCGATTCAGCATAAGCAAGGGATGAGAGAGGCCTTACGAGGGCTCTTTTCGGGTTCGATTCCCACTATCCGCCCAAGATCCAAGATAAAGTAATTTTTTTACTATTTATTATTTCATTTCATAAATAGCATTAAATATATTCTTAATATATCGATATGTATAGTGGGATCGTATTAAATAAAGAATATGTTATTATTTTAGATTTAACCAATTTGATGAATTACTCCTAACATGCCAAAAGAAGAAAATAATTTACCTTAACATACCTTAATTCTCTATGAAGAAATTTTTATTTTGCTTTGGAACATTTGAGAGAACCGGTGAAAATGAAACCTCCCCATAAGTTGCAGCAACTCGTTGCTTATTTAAAGGAGAAGGAGAAGAAAATGATTTGCTTGCTTAGAAGAGAAAGAGAACAAGTGCCCTTTGTAATTTTTTCTATAGCCAACTAAACGTGGAAGTAAAATGTTAAAATTTTCTCCCAAAATTAAATGATTGTTGCCTACTTTAATAATCATAGGCGGTGGAACATTAAATTTAAAAAAAAATGAAATTTGATGCTTAGCTACAAGCTTAATGAACTTATCCATAAATTTACTATACAATAACACGTGTTTGTCCAATTTGGTAGACAATACCACGTGAACTCACATGAATAACGTAAACAAAAACAAGGATTTTGTCCTCATCTAAAGTACTACTATCAAAATATTAAAATATTTTTTAATAACAGTCGTTACACTTTTAAATTCTAAATTATTTCGGGATCGCATCCTTTTATATACTAAGCTTCTTTATTTGCATACGTGAACATGATCAAAAATCCTCCAACGCTCGAGTCTATTTATATACGTCTAGCAATTCAATCTATGGCCCGAAAGTATGGAATGTTACATAATCAACTATCCTGCCAAGTTATAATCGACCCTCCAGACCTCAAGGAGTCGACGGAATTTCAAAAAAGATCCGTTTACACAAAAGTCAACTATTGGTCAACACTTACACTATTTAAGGTTCCAATTTCATCACTTCTACAAGAATAATCCGAAAGTTCCGAGAATCAAGTCTACGAGGGTAAAATAGTTAAAGTACACGTAACGACGGAAAAGGTCGTTACAACTGGTGCTTCTTGTTATCAGTTTTTGCTCTTTCTAAATGTTATTGACATACCCAACGTCTTCTGTAAATGTTTCTAATTCTCTTTTTTATCAGGTTCTTCAACATTTTAGCAAAACTCAATCATCTTCCTAGTGAAAAGATAAAAAGAACGTCTCAATTTCAAGTATTTTTCTCCTTTATCTAGTGAACGGTAATCCCTATTTCAATATCGACATTGCATTTGTGATTTAGTTGGAACATTAGTTGCATGCTAACACATATAATCCTTGAAAGTGCTTTCATTTAAATAGGGAACTTGTGACTTTCTTATTATTTGGATCTTGTCATATTTTTCCTTTCCCGTTGGACGTTATAAAATATAAACTGGATACACACTTGGTATATATGTTTTGGTGCAAATTCATGACCAATATTTGGAAGATGTAAATTACAGAACACTCACTGTAACTTTGGTGAAGAACAACTGTCTAATGGTTTTGAATTCGTTAGATTTTGGTACCTCTAGGTTCTAGTATTATATGGTAACAACTTGTCATCATGTAAGTTCCTGTTGGGATACAATTGTTGCAAGGAATGAGAAGTAAGTAACTATTATAATGGTAGAAAAGATAAATTAAATATTACAACTAACTGAAAATAAAAAACTTAACAAAATGCTTTGTGATTTGCTGAGTCAAGTGATGACAGTATTTCTTTTAGACAAGATTGCCCTGTATATCTCCTTTTACGTTGTCGGGCAATAGTCTTTCAAGATACAACAACAACTTAACAATTGAGCAAAGGAAACTCAAGTGTTACTCTTGAAGAACTTTGAGTATAGTGACTTTGCTAGAGAGGAAAAGATGAATTCAGAAAATTCAGGAGTATTTTCTAAGTGTTGAGTGTTGTGTTCGATTGAGCCAAATGCCTCAATTTATAGTGTAAGGAGAATACCCCTCAACTAGCCAACTAATGACCTTCAATAGCCATGTAATGATACTTAATTGAGGGGTTACATTAAGCCAAATAATGGTTGAATTCATGTGCCAATTAATGGAGAATCAATGCTCCAAAATCAGCCCAAATGTCAGAACTTTTCAACTTCTTGTCGCAGCATTCTGCCTCCGAAGCGCCGCGGCGCTCTGGCGCCTCTGCGGCTGACGGGGCAGCGCCGCGGCCCTTCGCGGCGATTTCCGACTCGTTTCATCTTACACTTCGTACACTTCTTCCTTCTTTTACCAACGTGGAATACTTTGTCATTTGGCCAATAACCGTCCATAATTCTATGTCTCAAACGTATTACATAGTACCAATATCTCTTTCACTAATGAAATTTGTGATACTTGACACTACGTGTGCACGTGTGTGGAAACGACGTTTCCGACGTGCGGGCCCCAATTGTTCGAGTCATAAATTTAATGGGATAAACTTAATTCCACATTAGTAAATTTCCAACCGTTCCAACACATGTTTATTCTGTGTTAGACATAAGAGAAAGACTTGGAATTGAAATATATCAGTAGAACTATCCAGCTAAGAAGTTTTCACTACTTCAACTGATCATTCTATGCATTTTCTTAAAATAAGAAGTCCATGCACATTAACAGATGGGCTTTTATGCCATGAAATAGTGGACAACAACGATACAGCATGTGTTTTTACTTTATTAAGGATGTAATTGTTGATAAACTAGCTCCTAATGGGTATATAGGATGTAGCTAACTGAGAAGCTGGTGCTTTTCAAAAAACTGAAAAATAGAAATACTAACTGGGTCCATTGGAACCTATAGTTTAAACTCAGCGTGGTTTTTGTGCAACTGTCAGATGAACTTGTTAGTAATCATGATGCAGAAGGCAACAGGATCTAGTAACAAGAATATTGGTTTTTTGATGAGTTAGTAACAAGAAATATGTTATCAGTTCATTATCTAAATTGAAATTAGTATCTAAAACCTGATACCTTCAACATGAAACCTCAAGTTCACCACATTAAGGCATTTCCTGTTTAGTGGCTACATGGGGTTGCAAAAGAAAATCTACCTTATGAGGTGGGTTCACTAGCATATTGTTTCTTTCCCCCAAAGCTCTCATAGTTATTTGCAAAGCTTAATACTGTTAGAAATTTGTCTTTGGCGGAAGTTGCGACCGACCAACTTTAACGGCTTAAACACTAGTGTTACGTATGTTGGAGAATTCGGTTCTTCACACATGCATGATCTACTAAGTACGTAGATAACCGTAGGGCCAAGAATCGTCAAATTTCATTGAGAAATGAAAGAGATATTGGTCCACGAAGTGAGGTGTTTGAAGCATGGAAAGTGTGGTGTTGTGTTCAATTCTCCCTCATCGGTAGAGGAAGAAAGAATTGTTGTGTATATAAGACTCGAAATTGGTTTGGGGTTTGGGACCCCAACGGGTATCCCATGTGTTTAAAGGAGGGAGGACCTAGATGTGCTTCGGTTCGAGGAAAGACCACACGCGCGCCGCCGCCGCCCGCCCGTCCGGTCCGGTTCCGAGTTCCGGGTTCTCGGGTTCACGGGTCACTGGTCACTGGTCACTGGTCACTGGTTGGTTGTTCTTGTCTCCGTTTACTTTCATGTATCTGTTATGCTATTCTTCACGCCTGACATACTCAGTACATTAGACATTAGTCGTACTGATTCAGCAAGTATTGGAGCACTCCCCTTGTTTCGGAGTGGCGGTCTAATCTCGATACGGTATTTTTGTGTGTACATATGATGTTAGCAAGGTACTTTGTGACGGCCCTCGGTGCCTATGATTAATTATGGTTAGACGTTACATATATAATTAGTGGTACCTAGCAAGTAAGGTCCGGGTGCCCGTTATGACCCTCCGATTAAGGTCTGTGTACCACACTTATAGATAGGAGGCTACCGGGCATTTAGGATGGTTAGTTTCCCTTCTTGTTCTAGATCGTGCAGTAGAGCTGAGTTATAAGCATTCCACCTCTAATCCGTCTCCTGCTTATGATTTCAGTAGTGCTTACAGTAAAGAAAAAGTTCCAGAGTATGAGGGCATTGAATAGGCTGCTGGTGAAGGTACCAGCCGAGTGTCACCCGCTAGCGAGGGCCAGAGTGAGACCCACAGTGTGACTTCTTCCCCCAGTCCACCACCTATAGAAGAGCGTAGTGGGGCTGCAGTACCCCATAGTTTCTCCACCTAATACTCCAGATGAGGATCTTGATATGCGGAGTATTGTACCGTTATTGACTCGATTAGTAGCCGCTCAGGCCCAACGTCAGATTCCCAGTCCTTCTGATAGAGCTACTAGCGCGAGAGCTCATGATTTCATCAACATAGACCTTCCGGTATTCACGGGATCATACCTAAATGTGGACCCGCAGAATGTTCTGGATCAGATACAACGTACCTTGCGGGTAATGGATGCTACCGATACTGAGTCGGTAAAGTTTGTTTTTTATAGACCGCGGGATGTCGCGGTGACCTGGTATAAGACATGGGAGCATTCTAGAGGACCTCGTGCTCCACCAGCAGGGTTGAGAGAGTTTTCAAATGCCTTCTTACAACATTTTCTGTCGGTCGAGCTTTGACGGGCCATGCAAGATAGAATTCTACGTCTTGAGCAGGGTAATATGAGTGTTCGAGAATATAGCTTGCAGTTTAATACATTGGCCAGTTATGCCCCTACGATTATAGCTGAGATGAGTGACAGGGTACATAGGTTTGTTATTGGCTTGGGGCCGTACTTGGTCAATGAGTGTACTACGACTTCTCTGAATTTGAATACGGATATTGCTCGCATTCAGGCGTATGCATAGAATTTGGAGGATCGTAAGAGACAACAGCGGGTAGATGGAGAATGTGATAGGGGCCAACATAACATGGCTCGATCCGTTAGTGATGTAGGAGAGTTTAGAGGTGGGCCTAGGCCACAGCTTTATAAACGCCCATCCAACCCTGCAGTTAGTGCACCATTACCATTTTTGAGGTTGATGGTTGATCGGTTTGTTCAATCGGGACCAGGTTAAAGTTCACGAGCATCAGGGTCTTATTATATATGGGATTCTATTCAGATGAGGTCGTCGTTGCCTCGATGCGAGCAGTGTAGTAAGGCCCATTCGGGGTCGTGCCGATGAGGATCAGATGTGTGTTATTCTTGCGGTCATCCTGGTCATATTATGCGAGAACGCCCGATAAGAGGCGAAGTTGTTAGGGCCCAGCTGGTCGGATCTGCAGCAGCTTCATCATCTTCAGTACGTCTGTCAGGGCAAGGTCATCAGACGTTAGCAGGTCGAGGCAGAGGTAGGGGTGGAGCAACTAGCTTTAGTGGTGGCTAGAACCGCATTTACGCATTGACGGGTCGACAGGATCAGGAGTCCTCACCTGATGTTATTACTGCTATATTATAAGTATTTTCACATATTTTGTATGCGTTGTTAGATCTAGGCTCCAATCTATCATATTTTACCCCTTTCATTGCCTATAAATTTGGTATAGAGCCTGAGTTGATAAGAGATCCATTTGTGGTATCTACACCAGTTGGTGAGTTGGTAGTTGGTAGCGGATCTCTTGGAATTGTGAAGTATTAGTTTGTAGCCATCAAACCTTAGCAGATTTGGTAGATTTAGAAATGGTTGATTTTGATGTTATTATGGGCATGGATTGGCTGGCATCATGCTACGCTAATGTTGATTGCCGAACAAATATTGTTAGATTTCAGTTTTCAAGCGCGCCAGTCCTTGAATGGAAGGGTAATACGGCGATGACAAAAGGTAGGTTTATTTCATACCTTAAGGCACGAAAGATGATCATCAAATGTTGTATATATCATCTTGTTCGAGCTAGAGATGTCGATGCCAAACCACCTATTTTTCAATCAATTCTGATGGTTAATGAGTTTCTTGATGTATTTCCAGATGAATTTCCAGGCCTTCCTCCCGAAAGGGAGATTGAGTTCGGTATAGACGTGTTGCCAGACACTCAGCCGATATCTATTCCTCCTTATAGAATAGCTCAAGCTAAATTGAAAGAATTAAAGGAGCAATTAAAAGATCTTCTTGAGAAAGACTTTATTAGGCCCAACATATCTCCTTAGGATGCACCGATATTGTTTGTACGAAAGAAAGATGGCTCGTTACGGATGTGTATTGACTATCAGTAGCTGAAAAAAGTCACTATCAAGAACAAATACCCTCTTCTCAGAATTGATGACCTATTTGACCAATTACAGAGTGCAAAATATTTCTCAAAAATTGACCTAAGGTTAGGGTACCATCAGCTAAGGGTCAAAGAGAAGGACATTCCGAAAATAGCTTACAGAATAAGGTATGGGCACTTCGAGTTCTTAGTAATGTCATTCGGGCTCACAAACGCACCGACTACATTTATGGATCTCATGAACATCGTGTTTCGCTCATTTCTGGATGTATTTGTGATAGTATTTATAGATGATATTTTGGTTTACTCTCACTCAGAGGTGGATCATGTGGATCATTTGCGGGTAGTACTACAGACGCTCCGGGATCATAAGTAATATGCTAAGCTCTCCAAGTGTGAGTTTTGGATGAATTCAGTTGCTTTCCTTGGTCATATAGTGTCAGATGAAGGTATAAGAGTTGACACTCAAAATATTGAAGCGGTGAAGAATTGGTCGAGGCCCACGACTCCATCAGAGGTTCACAGCTTTCTGGGCTTAGCCGGATATTATAGGAGGTTTGTAGAAGGGTTTTCTACTATGTCAGCACCAATAAAAAAATTGACACAAAAGGCCATAAAATTCCAGTGGTCCGATGCTTGTGAGCAGGGTTTTCAAGAGTTAAAGGATAGACTAATATCGACACCAGTCCTTACTCTTTTAGAGGGTCTAGAAGGCTATGTTGTGTATTGTGATGCCTCGGGAGCAGGTTTAGGATGCGTGCTAATGCAATATGGTGAAGTGATTGCCTATGCTTCAAGGCAATTGAGGAAATATGAGAAAAAGTATCCGACACACGATTTAGAGTTGGCCGCAGTGGTCTATGCACTAAAGATTTGGCGGCACTAATTGTATGGTGTTCATGTAGACATTTTCACGGATCATAAAATTTTGCAATACATATTTAAATAGAAAGAGTTGAACTTGAAACAAATGAGGTGGCTTGAATTATTGAAGAATTATGATGTGGACATCTTATACCATTCTAGTAAAGATAATGTTGTAGCAGACGCGCTCAGTCGTAAGTCGATGGTCAGCTCGATGCCGGTGTAGGTCGAGAGAAAGGAGTTAGTAAGGGAGCTCCTTCAGTTAGCTAGTTTGGAGTCCGACTAATGGATTCAGAGGATGGTGGCTTTTTAATTCAGAATACATCAGAGTCGTCCCTCCTATCAGAAGTTAAGGAATGCCAGTGGGAAGACCCCATCTTAGGAAGAATTAGAGAGAGTATTCAACAAAAGAAGACTACAACTTTCGAGATTGACGAAAATAGGGTTCTATGACGGATGTCCATTGCTCACGATATTCCATTCACCCTGGATATACTAAGATGTATCATGATCTCAATGGTATTTATTTGTGGAATGACATGAAGAGGAGCATTATGGAGTTTGTAGCTTAGTGTCCTAATTATCAGCAAGTAAAAATAGAGCACCAAAAGCTTGGTGGCTTGGCTTAGAATATTGAGATTCCGATGTGGAATGGGAAATGATTAATATGGACTTTGTTACAAGTTTACCTCGCTCTTATCGTAAGTTTGATTCTATTTGGGTAATTTTGGATAGACTGACTAAGTCAGCTCATTTTCTGGCTGTCAAAACTACCTACACATCCGAGGACTATGAAAAGTTGTACGTTAAGGAGATTATTCGCCTTCATGGTGTGCCTATTTCTATTATATCTGACCGAGGTGCACAATTTACAGCTAACTTCTGAAAATCAATTCAAAAAGGTTTGGGCATCCAAGTTAATCTTAGCATAGCTTTTCACCCTCAGACAGACTGGCAGGCCGAGCGAACGATTCAGACACTAGAAGACATGATACGAGCTTGTATATTGGACTTTAAGGGAAGTTGGGATGATCATTCCCCTTATTGAATTTGCGTATAATAACAGTTATCATGCTAGCATTAAAATGACTCTATACGAGGCTTTGTATGGACGGAGATGTAGATCTCCTATCGAATGGTTTGAGGTAAGCGAAGTAGAGTTATTTAGGCCTGACTTAGTACACCAAGCCATAGAGAAGGTAAAGCTTATACAAGAATGGTTGTTAACCGCTCAGAGTCGTCAGAAGTTGTATTCAGATGTTAGACGGCGAGACTTAGAGTTTCAGGTAAATGATTGGGTCTTTTTAAAGATTTCGCCTATGAATGGGGTAATTAGATTTGGGAAAAAGGGAAAGCTCAGCCCAAGGTATATTGGGCCATATTGCATAATTCGACGAATCGGCCAAGTAGCTTACGAATTGGACTTGCCTTCAGAGTTAGAGTTTGTCCATCCGGTTTTCCATATTTCTATGTTAAGAGCGTGTGTTGGGCATCCTTCCCGAATTATACCAATTGACGATGTGAAGGTTACCGAGGATCTATCATATGAAGAGGTTCCTATTGCTATCTTAGATCGGCAAGTCCGCAAGTTGAGGACTAAATAAGTAGCCTCCGTGAAAGTTCTTTGGTGGAATAAGAACGTAGAAGAAATGACATTGGAGGCGGAAGAGGAGATGAAACGCAAATATCCATACCTATTTCAGACCAACGCCGAGGTTCCGAGAGAAGCATAAAGTGAGTTCTATTTCATATTATTATAATTAATGCTTGAGGACCATGTAAGGTCCGATGTAATGAGGTATGTTATATTATATGGCCCCGTGAAGAAGTAGTTGTATTCTCTGGTTACGTTACGGGGATTAGATATGTCACCCCAACATACGAATGACAAATGTTTTTAAGGGAGAAAGGATATAACACCCCGTACTTTCGGGCGATGGTTTGAGAATCTATATGTAGGCAAATTAAGAGCTTAGTATACAAAAGGATGCAGTCCCAAAATAATTTAGGACTTAACAAGTGTGACGATGAGGATTAATAATAATATTTTATATGTCCCAAAAGAGGTTATGGACTAATGTTATATCACATAATTATGATAACGAGTATATTCAGTATTTAAAAAGTGATTAGTAATTTAGTATATTGAGAACAAGAATTGATCATGTGGGAAATCAACAAATTGTTGGATTTTATATATGTAGGGGGATGGGAAAAGGGATACGACATTATATACACACACCACCTGATCAGCTGATATATGATGATGATTATGCCCATAGAGGCCAAAATGATATGATGGGAGACAACGTTATATACGCATATATATATGCATGACCGCATTGTGCATGACACATAGGCATATTATGGTCCTCAGAGGCATTCTGCACATATATGATAATTAGGCATATTATGGGCCTCAGAGGCATTCACTACTGGTTGGTTGTTCTTGTCTCTGTTATGCTATTCTTCATGCCTGACATACTCAGTACATCAGTCGTACTGATGTCCCTTTTATCGGGGGACGCTGCGTTTCATGCCCGCAGGCTCAGGTAGGCAAGGCGACGACCCACATTAGTAGGTTGCTGACTCAGCAGATATTGGAGCACTCCCCTTGTTTCAAAGTAGCGGTCTAATCTCGGTATAATATTTTTGCATGTACATATGGGTATGGCGGGGCCCTGTCCCGATCTTATGATGTTACGTACTCTTTAGAGGCTTGTAGACAGTGTCTTGTGTACAGTAGTCAGGTATGACCTTGTCCGCCTTAGTATGTATATATGCATGAGTTGAGTTTTTCTGTTTGTAAGATTTTGCGTAGCTTCTTTCTAGTTTATCGTTTCCAAGTGTCAGCAAGGTACTTTGTGACGGCCCTCGGGGCCTATGATTAATTATGGTTAGACGTTACTTATATAATTAGTGGTACCCGACAAGTAAGGTCTGGGTGCCCGTCATGACCCCTCAGTTTGGGTCATGACACAATTTATGTGACTAGATGAAGAATTTTTTCACGGAGGTTATTTTGTCACTGTTTTGTAACGGAACAATCTGTCAAAAGTGGATCACAAATTTGTGACGGAATCTAAGCCATATACAAAGCTCTATATTGTGAGTCAGTTTTGTCACAATTGCGTCACAAAAGTAAAATTCATCATAAATAATTTACGACTAAGGGTTATGCGACGTCCATGATTCCATCACAAATCCGTCATAATCGCTTATTTGTGACGGATATGTCCGTCACAATTTTGCCATTTTCTTGTAGTGAAAGTTAACTAATAAAACAAAGTAGATGAGTATATTTTACCTTTTCCCGTGAATTTATAAGATTCATTTGATATCCTTATGGTGGACGTCGGTTGGGTTGTCGACGATTACGATCATTCAAAGGCATTTTTCCATTAGCTGGAGTTGGAAAGATCAATTCAAGGTGAAAATGGGGTTGCTCCCTCGGTGGGATAAAGTTATTTGATTAGAAACAAAGTTTAATAATTTGGAAAATATTTTCGGGCCCGACAATATTATTTAAGGTGTACATACGATATTAAAATCATTTCTTATATTTCGTGATTTTAAGTATGTTTATGTCATTTCTATAAAAAAATTGAAAGTATATTTATGTCCTAGAGACAATCTGTATTAGGACAAATGTACTTTATACACATTCGTATTATTATTAACGGAGATTAATACTTTGGCATTTGCAATTATTGAATTATTCATTGATTGTTTATAATATTCTATAATATGCATCCCTGGAGGTTACGCTGTTATTAATAGTGTGAAATATTAATATTATAACGTAACTCTTAAAATAGCCCCGACTAATGATCATCAAGAATGGGATATGATGATATGTGATAAGTCAACATGTGGTCTGCATCACATCCTTAGTGGATGTAGTATGTCTCACCTGCTACGAGTAATGGCTACTCGTGATGGACACATGGATACTTTGGAAGTATTGGTATATCCTGCTGATATACTATTTGTTATACTTGTCTAAAGTATGATCAGCGTGTGGGAGATAGAAGTCCTTATACTTGAGGTCAATACACACATTGTTTATAAAGTAATGTACTTTGATCCTGTCCTAAGTTTGTATTGGGTACATTACGATGTGGATTAAAGGTGGTAGTTGAGCCAAGATTATGATTCATTCCTCGAATGTATATTCGAGAGAACACTCAGATTCTCAGTGATATTAGATTGACTAAGTCGTTGGCCAACACAATAGACATATTTAGAATATGGTCTAGTTGTCAACTAATATAGATGAGATACAATGATTAAGCCATTTGGATAGACACTTGACAAATCCTAAGCTTGATCGGGTGTGTCATGAATGAAAGGATTTTATCTTACCGCATAGAGGTTAAGTTTACTGGATTCGTGTAAACGTATTTCACACATTGAGTTCGTCTTGCGGCGTCGTCTAGGAGTTCCACGTAGACCTTAATTTGATTAATGTCGATATGTGAAGGCATGTAGGGTCACACTATGTCGATTGTCCTTTCGATCTAAGGATGTATTGGGAGAGTAATTAAATATTCGATTTAGAATCGAGATATTTAAATAAATAATGATTATTTTAATTAAGTCAAAATTAGATTTTGGATTTAATTAAGAATGCGCAGAAAATAAATTGAGACAGTGCAGGAACACTTCGAGTGTCGCGGAGCCCATACCCTAGGGCTGCGGCGCCTCTGCCACAATTTTTGGGCCAGGCCCATGGTCAAACCCTAATTCGGTTTGACCTAATTTTCACCTATAAATAGTGGCATTCTTTTCATTATTCACACACCAATTTCAGATTATCATTCTAAGCCTTAGAGACTTAGAATCAAAACACTCTCGAACCTCTGCCGGATTTTCTAGCTTTCCGAAAGAGAAATACATTGAAGCTTGAAGCTTGCAATCGTAAGGGTATTCGCACGCGCACCTATAGTAGATAAAGATTTCAGATACTATAACATGTAAGTTTTATTCTTTATGTTACATGTTTTGATTGTTGTATAACCATACCAGAATAAGTTGTTGGGGTAAGTAAGATACAAAATTTTAAACTACCGTTGTGCCTTACTTATGTGTTTTGAACCCAACAAAACCCTACAAAAACATCATTAAAAGTAAAATAAAAATGTTAACAATAAAAGAAAGTAAAACAAGTAAGTTGATGTGTGAATATTTGCAGTTATTAGCAGTGGCGGAGGCAGAATTTTCATCAAGGGGTTTAAAACATGAACGTGAAAATCACAGGATGAAAAGCAGAGCGGGGCGTCCACTAAATTTTAACTCGCATTGTCATGTTTGTTTAACATTTTTTCCAACTCCCTACTACATCGAATCCTTCTTAGTTTGTATTTTCTCTTTCATTTTGCAGTTTTTAAATTTTTAAATTTTTTTCTTCCGAATTAGTGCCCTTCAATCGTATATTACTTTAAAAATCGCCAAGGTTCTTAAAAAAGGTGTAAGGATTAAATAATTAATATTATAATAATACATATTCAGTACTCAACAATAATTAAAAAAATAAAAATAAAAACTACGCAATAATATATTAAATGATAAAAATATAATTAAAAAGAACGAGCTATATAATTTAATAAATAAACGGTAAAAGTTTTTCAGTGGTGTGAAGGGGGTTCATTATATGGTATTTATTCATAACATTTAAATTTGACTTTATATATATAGTATAATTTTTCGACGAAGTGAGTTTAAATTCCTCCCGCCATTCTGACTCCGCCCCTAATTATTAGGCGGCTTATATATATAGGGGTATGAAAAGCCAAAGTCGTCTTAAAATCTGAAATTGAATCCAAGTTTGTCATCTAAGACTCACTGCCTACTTTCCTGTCGTGCAATTGATGTTACATTTCATCATCATTTGTCTAACATTTTGTCCCCAGCTTTTTTCATTTCTTAAATTAAGGAGTAATTCTTTCAGATAATGGTTAGATATAAAAGAATGATAAAAGGTGATAGAATATACACCGTATATTCTTTTGATATTATTAAAGATTCTATACATCTGGAATTATGGTAGTAATCTTTTGTATTAGGAAAGTGTATATTTGATTTTCGTAATTATAGCCTAGAATGACTATTGTATATCATGTATATAAACCATTTACATTAATGAAATCAGCAAGAGATTATTCTCTTTCATGGTATCATCAGTCTAGGGCAAAAAAATTTCCTTCTCCATGCACTTCCGCTGCCCTCACCCGTCGAACATCCCTTCAACTTTTTTTTCCAAAACCCTAATTCTTCTCTTGTTCCTCCATCATATCTAACACAAATAATACCTTTCACCCCGCACTTGTAGTCTCCAACATCAAGAACAACATCCCTATCGTCCTTAAAATGGAGAACGTCCAATACGCGACGTGGGTGAAACTTTTTACAATTCACGCAAAGTCTAATAGAGTCCTCCATCACATCGTCAAACCGGAAAAGGCAAGGAGAAGATGCCTTCCACCGATGATGAAATAGAGTTGTGGGCAACTCTTGATGCTACGGTTCTCCAATGGATTTATTCCACCATCTCTTCGGACCTCTTACACACAATTATCGAACCCGACGCCACGATAATGGAAGCTTGGAATAGGCTATGTGATATATTCCAAGATAACAAAAATTCTCGTGCCATGACCCTTGAGCAAAATTTCTATCACATAAATATGGAGGATTTTCCGAATGCCTCAGCCTATTGTCAAAGGTTAAGGGGCCTGACTTAGGCCAGTGGGCAGTGGCCCATGCCGCCCTACCCTTACACATCTCAAAATGGGGCCAGGCCCAGTGGACGACAACAACAGCAGTAAGCCCAGAATGGGCATGGGCCTCACAATCACTCGGCCTGGCAGCAGCCTGGCCTGCTTGGGCCTCGGCCACAGCAGGCTTTCGCTGCTGCGGGCCCATCCGTATCTCTGACTCACATGGATATCGAGGCGACAATGCATACACTTGGGTTAAATCCTCAGGATGCAAGTTGGTACATGGACACTGATTCTACTTCTCATATGATATCTGCATCATGTAATCTCTCATATTATTTCAATTTTAGCAAAAAATCATGGCATAATTATTGGTAATGGTAATTCAATTTCAATTTGTGGTTATGGTCACACAAATTTGTCTCCCCCGAACCCACTTTTAGCCTTGAAAAATGTCATTAATTAAAAATTTGGTGTATGTTTGGAAATTTACAACTGATAACTCTGTTTCTGTTGAATTTGATCATTTTGGATTTTCTGTGAAGGATTTCTGGATGGGAATACATCTACTGAGATGTGATAGTCGGAGCGAACTCTATCCCATCACCACCACAATCACTACTAAACAAGTCACACCATCAACGTTTGCCGCTTTAGCACCTTCCTTATGACATGCGCGTTTGGGTCATCCGGGAGCGTCTGTTTTTTTCTTCCATAAAGACAATAAATTTATTGAGTGTAATAGTGCTCGTAGTACTAATGTTTGTCCTTCTTGTCCGCTTGAGAAACATGTTAAATTGTCGTTTGTTGCCTGAAATTCTAGTACTTTGTTGCCATTTGATATTATTCATAGTGATCTTTGGACATCTCCCATTTTGAGCTCTTCGGGCCACCGTTATTATGTGTTATTTTTGGATGATTATTCTAATATTTTGTGAATATTTCCGTTATCTAAAAAGTCTCAAGGTTATTCCACATTTCTATCATTTAGAGCATTCATCCGTACTCAATTTGAACGGGAAATTAAGAACATTCAATGTGATAATGGAAGAGAATTTGATAATGGGCCATTTAGAGAATTTTGTAAGGTTAATGGTATATCTTTTTGGTTTTCATGTCCACAAACGTCATCACAAAATGGAAAAGCTGAGAGAAAAATCCACACCATTAATAATATTGTTGGTACATTACTAGCTCATGCTTCATTACCACCTTCATTTTGGCATCATGCATTACAAATGACGACTTATCTTCTTACCATACTCCCTAGCAAAAGATTAGCATACCAATCTCCACTCAAAATACTTTATCACAAAGACTCTTCGTATTTTCATCTTCGGGTGTTTATGTTATCCTCTATTCCCCTCCACTACAATAAAAAACTCCAAGCCCGCTCTACCGCTTGTGTATTTTTGGGTTACCCGTCTAATCATCGTAATTACAAATATTATGATTTATCCTCTAATAAAATCATAATTAGTCGCCATGACATTTGATAAAACCCAATTTTCGTTTGCTAAGTTGCATAATTTTGTGTCCAATTCCTCTAATTTTTTAGATGATGGGATCTCACCCTATGTGGTCCACCATTTGGTCAAGCCTACACCTCAGCATCTGGACCAGCAGACACCGGTAGGCCTACTGTATGCTAGCCCAAACACCCCTCGTTCTCAAAATCTGGCAGCAGGCCCACTGTCTGCTGGCCCAAATACCTCTGGTCCATAAATTCTGCCAGTAGGCCCACTGCATGCTGGCCCAACCCAGACCAGCCATCACCCAACTACTGTTTTCCCAACCCGAATCCAGTCCAACACCATACCTTCTGCATTGGGCCAGCCCACGACTTCCACTCCTATCCAACCTACTTCTTTTCCGGGACAAGGTCCCGTTACTCGTAACCAACGGGGCATTTTTAAACCAAAGCGACAGTTTAATTTTAATTATAATGTTACTAAATCCCCCCTACCACATAACCCTGTTTCTGTCATTCATGACCCGAATTGAAAAATGGTCATGTATGATGAATATAATGATTTTATTGAAAATAAGACGAGGGAGTTGGTGCCCCTTTCACCCGGAGTTAATGTGATTCGTTCTACGTGGATTATTGCTCATAAGAAAAAAATTGATGGTTCTTTTGAGAGGCATAAGAGTCGTCTTGTAGGTGATGGTAAAACTCAACAGGTTGGCGTGGATTGTGGAGAGACATTTAGTCTAGTGGTCAAACCGGCAACTATTCATACTATTCTCAGTCTAGCTCTCTCAAAATCATAGCCCATTCATCAGTTGGACGTGAAAAATGCGTTCTTACACGGCGAACTCAAGGAAACTATATATATGTATCAGCCATTGGGTTTCACGGACCCCACTTATCCTAATCATGTGTGCTTGCTGAATAAGTCCTTGTATAGGCTAAACAGGCTCCTCGGGCCTGGTACACAAATTTTACCGATTATGTATCTACTCTTGGATTTTCTCACAGTAGGTCTGATCATTCTCTGTTCATCTATCGTCACGGTACTTCTATGGCATACATTCTGTTAATGTGGATGATATTATATTGACTGCTTCCTCTGAAAAACTGTTCAAGTCTATCATATCTTTTTTTAGCTCAAAATTTGGTATGACAGACTTGGGGCCATTGAGCTATTTTTTTGGTATAGCTGTCACTCGTCATGCAGGTGGTTTATTTCTATCTTAGAGGAAGTATGCAACAGATATTATTGAACGGGCGGGCATGTCAGCCTGTATGTCATCTACTACTCCGGTTGACTCTAAACCAAAGCTGAGTGCTAATTCTAGCACACCATACGAGGATCCCATGATCTAAAGGAAGAATACATGCACGCTCGCAAACGCATTGTGCTTACATTCAGGGACTCTTGATTATGATATACACTTATATCCATCATTTGTATCTACTCTCATATATTATATAGATGTTAATTAGGGTGGATGTATAGATACCAAGCATTCGACGTC
Organism: Anisodus acutangulus; assembly: GCA_029783415.1. Taxonomy (NCBI): domain Eukaryota; kingdom Viridiplantae; phylum Streptophyta; class Magnoliopsida; order Solanales; family Solanaceae; genus Anisodus; species Anisodus acutangulus. The sequence goes on from CM056498.1 coordinate 14,016,944, forward strand.
TGGTTATTGTATGTTTCTTGGTGATAACTTGGTCTCTTGGTCGGCTAAATGTCAGGCTACTTTATCGTGCTCCAACACGGAGGTCGAATATAGGGGGGTTGCCAATGTGGTGTCTGAATCATGTTGGTTGCGTAACCTCCTCTTAGAGCTTCATTTTCCTATTCAGAAAGCTACCTTGGTCTACTGCGATAATTTTAATGCGATACATCTCTTGGGGAATCCTGTCCAACATCAGCGCACTTATCGAGATGGATATTCACTTTGTTCGCGAAAAGGTAGCTCGTGGATAAGTACGTGTCTTGCATGTCCTCTCATGTTATCAAATTGCTTACATATTTACTAAGGACCTTCCCTTAGTTCTGTTTGAAGATTTTAGGGACAGTCTCAGTGTACGACAACCGCCCGCTTTGACTGCGGGGGTGTGATATAATATACACAGTATATTCTTTTGATATTATTAATGATCATGTACATCTGTAATTATGATAGTAAGCTTTTGTATTAGGTAAGTGTATATTTTATTTTCGTAATTATAGTCTAGGATGACTATTATATATCATGTATATAAACCATTTACATTAATGAAATCAGCAAGGGATTATTCTCTATCAAAAGGATAAAAACTATATAGTTTCACAATTAAAAGGTACTTAACTTATTATAATCTAAACGTAATATTTTTTGAAGTTTGACTTAACTCTAGCGCGCATATATATAAAACATAACTAGTATGTTTACTATTAATACAACAATATTATTATTGTTATGAAATCAATTGTGTGGATATTCACTACTCAAATATAATTTCCACTACTCCTTTCCATGATGTAGTTAATTCTCCATTACTCCTCTCCATGATGTAGTTAATTCTCCATTACTCCTCACCATTATGTGTAGTAATGACTATGTATCCACCATACTAAATAGTGGATGACCATACTGTTGGAAATTTACTACTATGGAATTAAGTATATCTCATTAATTTATGACTCGAACAATTGGGGCTCGCACGTCAGAAACGTCATTTCCACACACGTGCACACGTAGTGCCAAGTATCGCAAATTTCATTATTGAAAGAGATATTGGTACGTATGTAATACGTTTGAGACATAGAATTATGGATGATTATTGGCCAAATGGCAAAGTATTCCACGTTGGTAAAAGAAGGAAGAAGTGTACGAAGTGTAAGATGAAACGAGTCGAAAATCGTCGTGGAGCCGCGAAGGGCCGCGGCGCTCCCAGGCAGCACTGCGGCGCTAATTGGTTGGAGAGTTACTGCACAGAGCCGCGGCGCTTCGGAGGCAGATTGCTGCGACGAAAAGTTGAAAAGTTATTACCTTTGGGTTGGTTTTGGAGCATTGGTTCTCCATTACTTGGCACATGAATTCAGCCATTATTTGGCTGAATGTGACCTCTCAATTAAGTGTCATTACATGGCTATTGAATGCCATTAGTTGGCTAGTTGAGAGGTCTTCTCCTTACACTATAAATTAAGGCCTTTGGCTCAATTGAACAAAACTACCAAACACTTAGAAAATACTCCAGATTTTCTGAATTCATCTTCTTCCTCTCTAGCAAAGTTACTATACCCAAAGTTCTTCAAGAGTAACACTTGAGTTTCCTTTGCTCATTTGTTAAGTTGTTGTATCTTGGGAGACTATTGCCCAACACCGTAAAAGAAGATATACGGGGCAATCTTGTCTTAAAGACAGAGTGTCACCACTCGACTCAGCAAATCATCAAGCATTTTGTTAGGTTCTTGATTTCCAGTTTATTGTAATAGTTAGTTTATCCTTTCTACCATTGTAATAGTTACTTACTTCCCGTTCCCTGAAACAATTGTATCCCAACACATACTTGTAGAAGTCCATCCCTTCCACTATGTATTTCCTACTCTTGCAAGATACCTCATTCAACATGCCTATAAAAGGCGCAGCATATGAGAAGTGAAAGACACATCAAGAAAGAAGAAGAAATAAGATTTCTCTCTAAAGTTTCTTGTCTAAATTCTTTTACTTTGATTTGCAATTCTATAATTTTTATAACTCGTTATCACCACGAGTCTCTAGTTCTACTTAAATTGTTTTCCTAGTTGATAGCAATACATGGACTCAAGCATATAGATAATACTCTAAAAAGTCATCTGCTGCCTACTGTGTCTGGAGAAGCCTTTCAATAAGGCCCAAATTAAATGGTCGATGGATGAGAATGTTGGAGTGTTCTGGTATGTTTTTCAAACTCTTGCGGCCGATATATTAAAAGTAACTAACACCTTCAGGTTTCACGTTACAAACAAAGGATATTTCATCTTAACATAAAACGTTTAAGTGGTAATGTTGTTAGTCTAATGTTGTTTTGCCTTATTAGTGTTTACAATTATTTAAGTTTTGAAATCAAAATAAAATCTAATTGTAGACATAGGACACTAGTTTTATGTGCAGTCCTTACCATTAGTTGTGTGCTATAAAGAAGAATAAAATAAAATAGCTCTGCCATTTCGTTTTCCTTAGAAACAATGGGTTCTTAATTTTTTTTACTGAGTCTTACTTTGTGAATTGTTGTGGACTATAGAAAATTTCTTCGTCGCATTCAATATTTAATTTAAGATCAAAAATGGGTTCTATGCATTGTTCCCTTTAAATAGGCGCAAATCCAGATATTTTCGTTGTCTTTTTACAAGGCCTACCTATTGATTTAAGACCATAACTATGTTTTGTTTGAAAGCTTATTTGTTGTGTTAAGATGCAGAATCATTTTGGTTAAGGTAATATTTTTAAAGGCTCAAGGGTGAGTCCTATTACACTTTGGCCTATTATGTCATTGGTTATGGGTAAGTCAATGGATTCAAGTCTCATCGCATTATGAAATAAAATATTGGGTTCAAGTCCTGGTACACTATGATTATAAGATATTGGGTTCGAGTCCTGATAAATTATTGCCTAACACAACTTTATATGGATAAGACGTGGGGTTAAGTCCCGATACACTATGTTGATGATATAATGATGACTAAGGCAAAATAATGTATTTTTGATGAAAAATCATGAAGCTCATACCACTTGATATGCTCCATTCCGTGAGGGGAATGTGGTAGCAGTGCGTAATAAGACTGAATGAAGACAAGTGGTTAAACAAATGAACATGAGTGTGACAAAGGAAAAATAATGTTAATCATCATTGTAGTAATATAAGAGAGAGAACATTATGGGTTCTCAAAATGGTCCTTCTATTGGTGAAGGTATTTTATGAAAGGTATTGGGCACGCGGTTATCGCGACCTAATTAAAATAAATTTTGTAAATCCTCCATCAAAGAAAGGAATACAATTTCAAAGTAATGTTGAGGCGGGTCTATGAATATGACAAAGATAATAGGTTTATAATAAAAATTTATGAAGCACATATATATGATTATAGTCTATTTTTTAAAGAGAATGTGACTTGTGATAAGCATCGTGTATGCTCACCCGTTTTTGAAAGTGAAATGTGTAAAGTTATAAATAAGGACATGCTTATGTATGGTTGGATAAATACCACAATGTCTCACCTCTATGGGAGGTTTGAGAGAAATAAACAAATTTTGTGTTGGCATAAACGGTCATTGGTCACGTACTTTTAATAATTTATAAATATTATGGTATGTTTTATCATGAATTATCAAATGATAAAAGCAAGAAATAAGTCTTGTTTATAACGGTGCCAAAATGATAATTACTCTAAAAAAGAATATGTTCACCATACAGATGGTATTATGAAATATGTGGTAGTACATAATTAATTGGGAACTCTGAAAATTAGTTACTACCCAGAGGAATGAACGTGTTCCCAATATTGGTGGTGTAGTATGTATCAAAAGAAACCTTTTAAGTTTTTAAGAAATTGGCCAAAATAAATTATATTGAGACTATAAATTATGAGAATATTTATTATCTTCGTATTACTATAATCAAAGCGGGTTATAAATATTTATATAAAAGGTTATCCGTCTTTTCCTATTGTTTGAACTACACAAATACGAGCATGATGATGGAATCACATGCGATAGTAAACTAGAAGTTTACTGAAAGAAATATGTATTGACATGACCGGATGGCCATCCTGGTTCAAATGTGATGCCAAATAATTGAGAATTCATGTGGTTATATATTAAAGAAATAAAAGATTCTTCAAGAATTCTTATGTGTTGCTTGTTCTCATGATGATAAATTGATTATTTTACCAGCCAAAGTTGGGATTGTATCCCCTGATATTTGGAACATATAAAATGTGATGTATATATATGGGCCAGTCACCTGTCCTGTGGGCCGTTTACTATTATATAATTTTAATATATGCATCTATAGTATGGTCACATGTGCATTTGATATCTACTTGCAATTTGATTTTTGCAAGGTTGTTTGCTCAAATTGATTAATTAAGAGCATGATTCCAAACTATAAAATTATATTGATAAAGCTGGTTTATATCTAAGCTGGTTTAGCAAAAATTGCATGCCTTCAATTATAGCTAAATAATTGATTATGAGAACAAAATCCCCCGAAAAAATTTGGGATGAAATATGTTATTTAATATGTAGCAGCACTTGTACGTATCAAGCCAACAAGTTATGATAAAGTCTCCCCTTACAACTGGCTTTTAGCCAGGAGCCGAATATTTCCCATCTTAGAATGTTTGGATGTGCGGTATATGTTCCAATTCCCCTACCACAACGCAAAAAGATGGGTCCCCAAAGAAGGTTGGGGATATATGTTGGGTGTGAATAACCTATTATTAAATATTTGGAACATGTGACTGGAGATTTATTTACGGCAAGATTTGCTGATTGCCATTTTGATGAATCAATTATCCAGCATTAGGGAGAGAAAAATAAGCAGGTAGAAAAAGATATAGATTGAAATCCGGTATCATTATCTCATTTAGATTCTCGAACAAATCAATGTGAACAAGAGGTTCAAAATATGCTCTATTTGCAAAATATTGTAAATCAACTGCAGATGTATTCTCTGACCTATCAAGGATTACTAAATCTCATATTCCAACTGCTAATGCTCCAATTCGAGTTGATGTCCCAATAAGGCAATCAATTGATGCAAATGAGTCTAAACCACACTTGAAACATGGTAAACCTATTGATTCCAAATATAAAAATTCTCGGGAAAAAAGAAGCAAATAATAAAAATGATCATAATATGGAAGCGGTTGCTGAAGAAGAGAAATGAGACATAACAATTTATCAAACCTCGAAAGAGGTTTAGGTACCTGAAAATAATAAAAATGAAAAGAATCTCAATAAGTTATGTCTCCTCAAGAAAAATTTGCCGAAATGATATAATTATCGAAAATATTTTTGCCTATAATGTTGCTGATATACTAATGCAACAAAATGAGGATTTTGAACAAAAATCTATCGAGTAATGTAGACAGGAAAATGATTGTCCAAAATGGAAAGATGTAATTCAAACTGAATTAGCTTCGCTTGAAAAACGTGAAGTTTTTGGACCTATAGTCCGAACACCTTAAGGTATAAAGCTAGTAGGGTACAAATGAATTTTTGTGCGAGACAAAATGAGAAAAATGAAGTCATAAGATATAAAGCACGACTTGTGGCACAAGAATTTTCGCAAAGACCTGACATTAATTATATGGAGACAGGATGCAATCACCTTCAGATATCTTATAAATCTGGTTGTCCAAGAAAAACTTGAATGCATGATGGATGTTGTCACAACCCAAACCGTAGGGCCGTGACGAGAACCCAGATCCCACCCGCCGGGTACCACCCATCGTACATCCAACATCTAATCACAATTAAATACAGACTAAACCGAAAGACAAGTATGTGAAATCTTTATCCAGAAAATCAACTTATATATATACATACCAAAACCAAGGCCGACAAGGCCATACAAGTCAACTACACACATGGCATTTGTCTATAAGACTCTAAAGAATACATGACATCACAAGGACGGGACAAGACCCTGTCATACCCATATGCATATGCAAAAATACTGTACCACGACCAGACTGCAACTCTGAAACAAATAGAGTGCTCCAACATCAGCTGAACCAACAACCTACTAGCGTGAACCGTCACTCTCTTTAACTGAACCTGCGGGAATGAAACGCAGCGTCCCCTAACAAAAGGGACATCAGTACGACTGATATACTGAATATGTCAGGCATGAATAATAGCACAACAGGGATATACCAATAACTGAAACAGAAACAGTTGACCAGCAGTAAATGCCTCTGAGGGCCCTAATACATATGCCTAAATGTTATGCAAAATGCAGTATACATATACCTCAACCTCTTCGGGCATCTTCCTTACCATAACAGCTTTTGTGGCCATCATACCATATAATGGTTAATGAATGTATGCATGATGCAAATGCGGTATACATATATATTGGCCACACAAAGGCATCTTCCTTCCCATAACCGCCACACATGCATCCGGTTATATCATATTAGCCACACAGGCTTTAATATTGGCATATTAGGACTCTTTTGTGATAGTCTATACCAGCTGCAGGTGGTGACGCATTTATAATGCATTTTCCTTTTCCCCGTCCCCTACATATATATATATTGATACCATATAGTAGTGTATATAACAGAAGTGGGTCCATGGTAATATATGAATATAATGCAAATAAAAATGCATGAATGACAATAAAACATCCTGAGTGACATAATATCCTTGTAACTTCGGCTAACACTGTGAATATCAACATCTTTTCCATATGTCTCATTAAGGACTTAGGAACATATTTAGACATTCTTTCAACATATAAATCAATAATATGTATATTGTTAACTACTAAGAGTAGAACAATTTATGGAATAATATCACGGTTATATTTCGTTACATGGAACATGCCAAAAGAAGGAAATAATTTGCCTTAATATACCTTCGTTTTGCTAAACTGGAAGGAAAATATTGTTGCTTGCCAAGAAATACCAACTAATGTTGCTGGCTGATTTCCCTTTTGTTTTTATCACTGCTTCGTACTCTCCCTTTTTTTTCAACTCAAAGTAAACTGAGATGTAACGTCCTAGCTCTTAGTTACAATGTTGCTTATTGTTTTCGGTCTTCCACGAATTCACAACATGAAAATGTAATATAACCCCTCCCTAATCGTGCTAACCAAAAGATTCCCAATGATTATGTTCCCTACTAACCAATCTTAATGAACCCATATTAATCTAACGCATTACACCTCCCAATTTCATGCATTTTGAAATGATTTTGTGGCTCACACCTTCACGCCACACATATATCATACCCCATAATTAATCAATTTTGCACACAATTAATTTCGTGATCTCAATTCACTTAAATCTTAATAACACATAAGACCTTCATATACTCAATGTCATATTTTTTTGTATTATGACACTAGTCCATAATCTCTTTATGCACACACCAAAATTATTTTCGATCCCCGTCGTTACACTTGTTACGTCCAAAATTATTCCGGGGTTTAATCCTTTTATATACTAATCTCTTTATTAGCATACATAAATATAACATAAATTTTCCCAACGTTCGGGTCTATTTACACATGCCTAGCAATTTTACATATGCCTAGTGATTCAAACCGTGACCCGAAAGTACGGGATGTTACATCCTTCCCCCCCTTAGAAACATTCATCCTCGAATGTTGGGTGACATATCTAATCCCCGTTACGTAGCCCAAAAATACAACTACCTTCATACATCACTACATCAGACCTCTCATGGTCTCCAAGCATTAATTATAATACCATAAGATAGAACTCACCTTATGCTCCTTTTGGACCTCGGCGTTGGTCTGGAACAGGTGTGGATATTTATGCATCATTTCCTCTTCCGCCTCCCATATCATCTCTTCCACGTTCTTATTTCGCCAAAGAACTTTTATAAAGGCTACTCCTTTAGTCCTCAACTTGCAGACTTGTCGATCTAGGATAGCAATAGGAACATCTCATACTCCCTTTCTGCATTAGAGAATCGCCACCTTTGGCCGAAGAGTTCCTTCTGTCCCTCCTCCACCATTGATCCTTGCGCCGTTCTCAAATAATCATACCTTTGTGAGACCTGCATAACTATAATCTTATTCACCTTTATCCTTCTTATTGTAATCCTTCATTCTATTCGTCACTAAGCGAAAAATATTTCTGCCTTGATAATTGATCATACCATTTCATTCATACTTATTACATGTTTCCATATTTTCTACCACTATCATTTGATTGCACCATAATTCTCATCCTCTATTTCCACTATTATTATACGGAGGTTACATTCATGAAGCTATTTTATGTGCTCACCCACTCCTTTGGATATCCTAACCTTTATCTAATATAATAATCCATTTGTTACTTGAGCAAGTTGTGATACTCATTCTTCACCCCTAATTTCTTTGCATGACTTGGTGATTTTAAAATCCCAAATGTCTTCGAGTTGCTGGTGAACTTGAAATGAAATTGTTGCTGCTTTGCTGATAATTGGAAAAAAAAAAGCAGTGGTTTCTTTGCTTGTTGTCTAAACCAATGTTATGCTTGAGAGACTTTCTTATGCTGGCGTTTTTTTTACTTCCACTTGTTGTGGTTGTCCTTTGTTGTTGCCTGTTTCTGCAAATCTCAAGTGAACAGATCATTTCTCAAGTGCTGAACTTTGATAAGTTGTTGCACATCCTGAGAATATGCTACCTGTTAAGGCTATCTGATTGCTGCGGTTTTGAACCCACTGTTGCTGCATCTTCTTGCTATACTTTGGTAGTTTAATGATGCACATGCTACTGCATTTTGTTCTCTGTTGCTATGGCTCAATTGTTGCACCTTCTAGCATTTTTGTGGCTATGCTCGATATACTGCTGCTCTCTGAATTTCTTTCCATCTAATGCTTCTGTCAAAGTTGCTACTTGACTACACGACGGTCGGGGCGGTCTTACTCGACCTCTACAACTTTGACCCCGAGATCTCGGAATCCTTGAACCCTTTAAGTATCATCGATCCCTGACTAATAAATTCCTTCGGTTATAAGCTCCCTGACTACCCAAGGGGCCTATCTCTATCAAATGCTTCAGGATGAGGTCGTTCCTGAGAGGCAACCAATTGATTAAATACCTACACTGGTCTCCTTACATCTTAACCAGATGGAGCCGGTGGTAGGATTGATGGTACATGAACCTTTCTCAACTCCTCTGGTGCTACAGGATTCGTCAATCCCTGGGAAAACGACTTACTCATATCCCCTGACGGATCTGTCTCAATGGAGAGCATACTACTCGTATTTACACTCAATCCAACTTCAATCTCCCTGTTAATCATAATCTTTCCAGAAGAAGGTATTGCTGTAATCGTAAATACGATAAGGTCTACAGAGAAAATCCTTACAATCTTCTGAGTTATGATGCTTAGTACTCCCTTTACCTTACTAAACATTTTACTTTCCAAGCTTGCATTATCTCTTCCATCTTTCGTATATGAGTGAGACAACTTCTCATAATCTCGAATTTTAACAATAATTCTGCCCCTTCTGGCGTATCAATCGTCTTGGTAGAAATCGCTCATTTACTGTCTACGAATATAAACTAACCGAAGTCTTTTTGGTAACCGGCATTACTGAAATTGTAATAGGCACGAGTCGAACTCGAATTCTTAAGAATCAGCTCTACTGCACCATCTATGATGTGAAAGAATAGAAACCATTCCTGAATGTCATACAACCTTCTGCTTATAAGTATGGTGCACAACATACCCATAAACAAGACTCTACTAGACACGGCTTACAGACTCCCTAGAACAGACATGCTCTGATATCAAGTTTGTCACGACCCAAACTGTGGGGCCGCGACGGGAACCCGGATCCCACCCGCCGGGTACCACCCATCTTACATCCAACATCTAATCACAATTAAATACGGACTAAGCCGAAAGACAAGTATGTGAAATCTTTATCCAAAAAACCAACTTATATATATACATACCCGAACCAAGGCCGGCAAGGCCATACAAGTCTACTACACACATGACACCTGTCTACAAGCCTCTAAAGAATACATGACATCACAAGGACGGGACAGGACCCCGCCATACCCATATGCATATGCAAAAATACTATACCACGACCAGACTGCAACTCTGAAACAAATAGAGTGCTCCAACATCAGTTGAACCAGCAACCTACTAGCGTGAACCGTCACCCTCTTTAACTGAACCTGCGGGCATAAAACGCAGCGTCCCCCGACAAAATGGACGTCAGTACAACTGATGTACTGAGTATGTCAGGCATGAATAATAGTACAACATGGATATACCATTAACTGAAACAGAAATAGCCGACCAGCAGTAAATTCCTCTGAGAGCCCTAATACATATGCTTAAATGTTATGCAAAATGCAGTATACATGTACCTCAACCTTTAGGGCATCTTCCTTACCATAACAGCCTCTGTGGCCATCATACCATATAATGGTTAATGAATGTATGCATGATGCAAATGCGGTATACATATATATTGGCCACACAAGGGCATTTTCCTTCCCATAACCGCCACACATGCATCCGATTATATCGTATTAGCCACACAGGCTTTAACATTGGCCTATTAGGACTCTTTTGTGATAGTTTGTACCAGATGTAGGTGTTGACGCGTATATAACGCCTTTCCCTTTTCCCCATCCCCTATATATGTATATTGATACCATATAGTAGTGTATATAATACAAGTGGGTCCAGGATAATATATGAATATAATGCAAATAAAAATACATGAATGACATACCTTCGGCTAACACTGTGAATATCAACATGTTTTCCATATGCCTCAATAAGGACTTAGGAACATATTTAGACATGTTTTCAACATAGAAATCAATAATATGAATATTCTTAACTACTAAGAGTAGAACAATTTATGGAATAATATCACAGTTATATTTCATTACATGAAACATGCCAAAAGAATGAAATAATTTGCCTTAACATACCTTCGTTTCGCTAAACTGGAAGGAAAACATTGTTGCTTGCCAAGAAATACCAACTAATGTTGCTGGCCGATTTCCCTTTTGTTTTTATCACTGCTTCGTACTCTCCCTTTTTTTCAACTCAAAGTAAACTAAGATGTAACGTCCTAGCTCTTAGTTACAATGTTGCTTACTATTTTCGGTCTTCCACGAATTCACAACATGAAAATGTAATATAACCCCTCCCTAATCGTGCTAACCAAAAGATTCCCAATGATTATGTTCCCCACTAACCAATCTTAATGAACCCATATTAATCTAACGCATTACACCTCCCAATTTCATGCATTTTGAAATGGTTTCGTAGCTCACACCTTCACGCCACACATATCATACCCCATAATTAATCAATTATGCACACAATTAATTTTGTGATCTCAATTCACTTAAATCTTAATAACTCATAAGACCTTCATATACTCAATGTCATAGTTTTTGTAATATGACACTAGTCCATAACCTCTTTATTCACACACCAAAATTATTTTCGATCCCCGTCGTTACACTTGTTACGTCCAAAATTATTTCAGAGTTTAATTCTTTTATATCATAATCTCTTTATTAGCATACGTAAATATAACATAAATTTTCCCAACGCTCGGGTCTATTTACACATGCCTAGAGATTTTACATACGCCTAGCAATTCAAATCGTGAACCAAAAGTACGGGATGTTACATTATTTATATGGCTCACTGGACAACGACATTTTTATGAAAATCCCTGAAGGATTCAAAACACCTGAAGCATATAAAATTTTCCAGAAAACTTATTCAACCAAAGTTTAAGAATCTTTATATGAGTTGAAACAATCAGGACGCGTGTGGTATAATCGCCTACACAAATACCTATTGAAAGAAGTGTACACAAATGACCCAATTTGTCCTTGTGTCTTTATGAAAAGTTCTGGATCTGAATTTGTCATAATAGTTGTATATGTTGATGATTTGAGTATAATTGAAACTCATGAAGAGCTTTCAAAGGTAGTAGAATGTTTGAAATAATGAATTTGAAATGAAAGATCTTGGAAAGACAAAATTTTATCTTGGTGTATAAATTAAAAATTTTACAAATGAAATATTTGTACATCAATCAACATATACTGAAAATATCTTAAAGATATTTTACATGGATAAAGCACATCTATTGAGTACCCCAATGGTTGTGAGATCACTTGATATTAATAAATATCCATTTTGACCTTCTGAAAATGATGAAGAGCTTATTGGTGTTGAAATAGCTCATCTTAGTGCAATTGGAGCATTAATGTATCTTGCCAGTAATTCTCGACTAGATATAACTTTCTTTGTAAGCTTATTAGCAAGAATTAGTTCTTCCCCAACATGAACACACTGAAATGGTATTAAACATACATTCAGATACCTCTGAGGAACCCTTGATATGAGATTATTTTATTGAAATGAGTCAGACTCACAACTAATTGGTTATGCAAGTGCAATATATTTATCTGACCCACATAAATGTCAATTTAAATAGGTTATTTATTTACATGTGGAGGTACAACTATATCATAGCGTTCGACTAAACAAACTATGGTTGCTACTTCTTCAAATCATGAAGAGATAATAGACATTCATGAAGCAAGTCAGGAATGTGTTTGGTTGAGGTCAATAACTCAACACATCCAGGAAATATGTGATCTTTCTTTGGAAAAGAATATTACAACAATATTGTACGAAGAAAATGATGCATGTATAGCTCAATTAAGAGAAGGATACATTAAAGGAGACATGACAAAACACATTTCGCCAAAATTATTTTTTCACTCATGATCTTCAAAAGAAAGGCGAAATAGATGTTCAACAAGTTCGTTCAAGTGAAAATTAGCGGACTTGTTCACTAAGACATTACCAACCTCAGCCTTTGAGAAGATGATATACAAGATTGGGATGCATCGACTTTAAGTGAAGTTTTTATTAGGGGGAGTAATACACGTTGTACTCTTTTTCCCTTAATCAATGTTTTGTCCTATTGAGTTTTGTCCACTACTCAAATATAATTTTCACTACTCCTCTCCATGATGTAGTAAATTCTCCACTACTCCTCATCACTGTGTAGTAATGACTATGTATCCCACTATAGTAAATAGTGGATGACCATATTTGTAGAGGTCCATCCCTTCCGCTATGTATTCCCTACTCTTGCAAGATACCTCATTCAATATGTCTATAAAAGGCCTAGCATATGAGAAGTGAAAGACACACCAAGAAAGAAAAAGAAATAAGATTTCTCTTTAAAGTTCCTTGTCTAAGTTCTTTTACTTTGATTTACAACTCTATAATTTTTATAACAATTATGCATTTTATATATACTCCTACAAGTAGAAGGAGATAAATGTATCACACTACTTTTTATGTAATGGAAAAGGGCCAAATATACACATGTACTATGAGAAAATGGTCAAATATATCCCTCGTTATATTTTGAGGCAAAACATACCCCTGCCGTTATACTTTGGGGTCAAATATAACCTTCATCCGTTAAATTTGTTCAAGATGGACATTCAATCCTACATAACAATGACATTTGATGAGGTGGATGCCACGTGACATGTCACCTTAACACCCCTAACCCATTTTACCCCTCTCCTTTATTTGTTCTTCCACCATTAAAATTTACTTCCCTCCACTACCATTACCACCATCATCGCCACCACGACCAACTCTCCATTTGTCCCTTTATCTATTCTCCCATTAAACACAAAAACAGAACCAAGTAGCAATTATCAAACATAAGTCTCGTTGTGCAACAAAATGGTAACTGAAGACAAGATGACCACCTGCGATCCAGGAATTAGGAAAATTGAAAATTTGAGAAAAGGGTTGATTTTAATTGGGAAAAGGGAACATGAGTTGGTGATTTATTGGGGTAGTGGAGTAGGGTGGGTGGATTGGGGTCGTCGATGATCTTCTTCTTCTTTGTTATTTTGTATGTATATATGAGCACAATGTATTGAATTTGGGAGTTCAATTGTTTAATACCTATTAAGTTTTTCTGCCTGCCGACATCATTTTTCGATGACATAAACAGAAGAGGGATATGAAATGATTATATGGGAAATATATTTTTTAGAAGAGAAAACAAAAATGGACTAATTAACCCTAATCATGTGCAAAACCCCATTAGATATAGAGTTGGCCGTGGAGGCGGTGATGGTTTCAATGGTGACCGATGGAAAGAAAATTTTAGTGGTACAAGAATAAATAGAGGGGATTGGTAAAATGGGTTAGGGGTGTTAAGGTATCCACCTCATAAAATGTCATTGCCATGTAGGATCGGATGTCCATCTTGGACAAATTTAACGGATGAGGGGTATATTTGACCCCAAAATATAACAACATGAATATATTTGACTTCAAAGTATAACGAGGGATATATTTGACCATTTTCTCATAGTACAAGAGTATATTTGACCCTTTTCTGTTTATGTAATGATATTTCACCGTCCATATCCCACCCACAACCTAATAAAGAAGGGATAAAAAAAATATCCCCCGAGCATAGCTGGATGGCAAAAAAGGTGAACTTAAAATCCAGCTGGAGGCTGTAACGTGGGTTCGAATCCTGGTGGGAGCACTTTGCTCTCTTCTGGGATAGGACCTTGTAGGTGATATCAATTGCTCTGTTCTCAAACCATAGTCATTCAGACACATCCCGCGATTTACTGGTAGTAGTATTGAGGGACCGGTACAACTATCTCTAGGAATAATTTAGCGTAAGCCAGAAAGCTGAAAAAAAATATAGAAGGAATAAATAAGATTAAATTTTTTTAAATACTGGAGTATTATATTATTTATGTTTTAGTCAACGAAAATCAACATTTCTTTTTGCAAGATCCATCTTTGTGTATATGTAGTGAGAATTGAAAGGACGCAATCATTATGTAGTCGTCGTTGACCAGGCTCGCCAATTTTAAAGAAAAATACAAGTTGAGGAAAAAAACAAAAATGATTCCATCAAACTTATTTTTGATTGTATAATTTGAGAGGAGAAAAAAATCACATTAGGGGTAGTGGCCAGTGGGTATCCTTTTAAATTGAAAATTGGAATAAATCTATATTGCCCATATTCAACGACACCAAAATAAAAATAGCTTGCTCGACTATAATTTACTGATATTTTTAAAATCAAATGTGTCCTTTTCCCTTTTCTTCAAGTCATAAGAAATCAGAGAATTGATTCGTTAAGCTAAACTTTCACAATTTAAGAAAGTAAAAGCTGAAACGAAGTTATTAAAAGATGGATTAGAAAATGAAATGAAATGATGCGAATTAAATTAAAGACTATTCTATTAAAAGCAGACATTGACTTGACTATATGCTCCAAGTCAAGAGGCCCTCGTACTAACTAATTTTATATTATATCACCTAACATATTTAATTTGTTACTTCACCCCAAAGCAAGGACGTTTTGATTTCACGAAGTTAATACAGTTTGGTGTAAATATTGAATGTGAGTAAGTTTTTATTAGACTAGGATATATATAATCTAATGCTCTGAGATATATATAATTGAATTTTCTTAATTATATTATTATAAAATTCATTGTCATGAAGAAATAACTAGTGCAAGGTTAGTGAAATTATGCCGACTAAAAATCTAAATATTTACCTAAGGAGCTTATTAGATCATTGTTTTTCCTAATCTTCTTTCCAGTTGACAGGCAATCCACCCTTTGGATAGCATAAGAGCATACAAATTACCAATTCAAATGATGATTAAAAGAATCAGTGTAGCTCTAAACAATGAATTTAAAGAAGGTGTGAAAGTATATATGCAGCAGTTTGATGGTTAAAATATTCTAATGAAACTGGGCATTGACTTGACTTTGTTGCTTGAAGGTCCCATTACCTTGTACTCTAACAATTTCTATTTCTTCATCCCTTATGAAAACTAGTATCCCTGGTTTTCTAATCAATAATATTCTTTTGGTTCGAGCTTTAGCTAGAAATTGAGAACTTCTTGGTATAGCGGAAATAATTTAACCTCTTAGTGGCCCTGCCCGATGTCAATCCAGATTTTACAGACCTGGGTTTTGGATCTCAGATGTGATAAAGAAATGAGAGTCTATCTCAACTTAAAAGTTAGCTCAAGAGATGCGAATTGTCCAAAATCATATAAAAAAGTCAAACGACCACATTCCCACCAATGTGGGATATCCAACATCCCCGTACACCCAAACCTAGCAACGGGTACATGGATAATATAAATACAGGACCTCAACATTAGGTAAAATGAAATTAACATTTCGTCTAACTCAATGTAAAAGAAAAAGTAGTTTACGAGGTAAGGATTGTCCGAGATTATGTAGCAGACTAAAGGACTATATCACCCTCGATTTGGATATCGAACAAGATGTCTAAAGAAAAAAAAAACAGAAACGAACATTTTGACCCATTCTACTACTCATTCATACTCAATAGTTTGCTTTGCTTTCCCCTAAAGAAACGGCACATCTAAATATGTCAACTTCTTTGTGTTTCATTTTCTGTCAACAAGCTAAGGTGGCATGAGGAGTTGTTTTTTTTTTTGATATTCAGCTTCCCGGCTTACGCCAGACTATTCCTGGAGATAGTAGTCCCGGTCCTCAGCACTACTACCAGTAAATCGCGGGATGTGTCTGAATGGCTAGGATTTAAGAACAGAGCAACTGATATCACCTACAAGGTCCTACCACAAAAGAGAGCAAATTGTTCCCACTAGAGTTCGAACTCACGTTGCAGGTCTCTAGCTGGATTTTAAGTTTTTCTCTTTTGTTATCCAGCTATGCCCAGGAGGACTGTCATGAGTTGATTTTCATCTTATGAAAAGAAAACTATCAAATTGTAGAAAGAAAAAATGTATTTTCAACATTGTTAAAAAGGAAGTTATTCGACCACTCGACTTTGCCAAAGAATGTGCAACCTTATAACTTGTAATTATAATATGAAGGTCAAACCATTAATGAGGTTATGTTCTAATCTCCATAATAGGTTATCTTCTATTCAATTTGTTTCATTTTATTTAACAGTATTTGATTAAAAGACATAAATTTGAATTGTTAATGTGGCTTTTGATTATATTAAATATAGCAGAAAAATATAAAAATATATGGTTGGAAGTCATTTGAGTAACAAAAACGTCATGGAGTATCAAATTCAAACATTAGAATTTGAACACTATAATAAATTTGGTCCTTAAAAGTTGAGAAGTTTAATAAAAATAGAATAGTATCAAACATTTCAGTGCGTTCCAAGATTAATAAAATCTCATATAAAACAGATTAGGAAAAATATTATAGTTGAACATTAGTTACAAGGAGATGTAAATTTCTACGTAATTTCCCTCCAAAAATTGAAACATGTCATGCTACACGATTTGGGAGAAACTTTATTTTTAGAAATGCCTAATGTTTATTAGATGGCCTAAAATTAACCACACCTAATATGCCAACTCTTGTTGCTTCCTGTCTTCAGCAGTATTATCTACAATTATAGGGGACTAAAATGAAATACAAATAAGGTGAGAATGCGGAATTTAAATTGGGCCATGACCGTTGGAACTGTCGTTTTAGTCCTCGAGGTTTTTAAAGTTGTGCACATGGATCTGTAGCTTAAATAACCAATCATGCCAATGACATGGGCACAAAATTGGGT
This sequence comes from Anisodus acutangulus, assembly GCA_029783415.1. Classification (NCBI taxonomy): domain Eukaryota; kingdom Viridiplantae; phylum Streptophyta; class Magnoliopsida; order Solanales; family Solanaceae; genus Anisodus; species Anisodus acutangulus. The sequence goes on from CM056498.1 coordinate 14,034,616, forward strand.
TTATTTTGATAACTATTTCATTGGTTTTTGTATTTTACGTGCAAACTTATGATGGTTGGGATAAACCAATTACAATTGCTAATAACTCATGCTAACAAGTAACAATATCCAGACCAGATCTTCGACAGAAAATTATACTGTATATATAAAAATTAATTTTTATGTATATATAATAGGTAGATATTGAATCTCTTGGATTCTTAGTGTGTTTAATTTTTTATATTTCGAACTCTCATAGTGAAATCATGACTCTGTCGTTGAACGACATCCATCAATGGGTTTATCAAATTGAATTTTCTTTCTCTCTTATGCTTCTTTCACTAGTTAGATTGATATCCAGCCAGATTGAACGTTATCGATTTATATTAACGAACATAGTCATCATTTTTAATAACTATGGTTTACTATTTCAACGAGATTATTGATATTATAAGCTCGCTGAGCATTATTTCACCTATACCATTTATTTCAAGAAGGGGAAGTATTTTTCAATAAATCATTTGTCTGAGTACTTAATCCAAAGTTTGTTTCATTATCAAATTAATTGGTTAGATCAAACTATAAAAAAACTAATCCACTCTTATGGATTAAGATAATCCCATTTAGCCACCATGTTTGATTACTTAATGACCCCTAATTCTACTCTAATTATTTTTTATTTCTTGTATGTTTTGTTGGATATGTAAAGCACGTACGCGAATAGTAAATAACTATTACAGTGATTGAAAGGATAAACAACAAAGAGGACAACAACAAATTGTCAATATCTTGATCTTGAATTGAAAACTTCAAATATGGAACTTGTATTCGGAAATACAAGAACTTGAACTGCTACACTTGTGGCTTATAGATCCGCTGAGATTACGAACGGTTAGAGTCCTTTGAGATTCTAGTTCACACCTCAAACACTTAGCAACCGATTAGATAATCACAACACCACCGGCTGAGTCGAGAGATGGCTCTCTGTCTTTAAGACAAAATTGTCCCCGTATATAGGCTTTACAGAAGTGTGGACAATAGTCTCCCAAGATGAAACAACAAACTATCAAGTGTGCAAAGCCTACACAAATGATCTCAGCGAAGAACACAAATAATGAAGATTGCTAAGAGAAAGATTGATATCAGGTAAATCAGATCTCTTTATGTTGTTGTTAACTTATTTTTCTGTTCATGGTCATCTATAGAATTGAGCCAAAGGCCTCAATTTATAGGTGTGCAAGATGGCCTTTCAAATGCCCCATAATGGCAATCAATTGCCATGTAATGGATGACATTTAACCCCCAAGTAATGCAGCAACATAATGGTCCAAGTAATGGATATTATTGGGTGGATTCAATGACATTGAAACCACCTCAACAACCAAACCTTTGGGATTCCGTCGAGCAAACACTGCCTGGGAAGCGCCGCGGCGCTGCAGCATTTTGCATCGCGGCTCCAGAATGCCAAACAGTCAATTAGCGTCGCGGCCCTTCTTGGCTTCGCGACCCTTTTTCCGACCCGTTCCATCTTACACCTCGCACAATCCTTCATTCGTTTACCGACGTGGAACACTTGTTATTTATCCAATAACCATCCATCATTCTATGTCTCAAACATTTCACTTACGTACCAATATCTCTTTCATTAACGAAATTTATGATACTTGGCACTAAGATTGCACATGTGTGGAAACGACATTTCCGATGTGCAGGGCCCAATTGTTCGAGTTATAAATAATGGGATAAACTTATTTCCACATTAGTTAATTTCCAACAATCCCCTCCTGAAAGAGATTTTGGTGCACACACAAGGTGCCTACTTTCAACAATCTTTCAGCGAAAAGATATTACATCAGGAGAGGTAGCTTCCGCTTTGAACCTTCCCTAGTTGAATACCATCGGACTTACTTACTGCGCGTTTAACGTGATGTCTTGAACCGTCAGTGTTTAATGTAAGCCTAGACAGCGGTACCAACACAATACCTCTCATTTATTCGTTTCTTCTTATTGTTCTGTCCGTTGTGGTCGTGGACACACTTGGATTCTTAAGTGCGTTCATTTGAGGTGGCATGTCCTCGCACTTAAATAGGTGATCTCCTACAAGGTATCCTGCTATACCCCACTTCACAAGTGTTAAGAATCCTTAAAAGTTTCCCCAACCTTAACCTCAACTGTTTGAGGATCGTTAAAGGTTTGGAAGATTAACATTTACCCACCATGCAGGTAGCACTTTAATGTCTATCGCGGGAACGGCTTTGGATTCATGTTTATTTACATAAATCATAATCTGAAGTGTTCTTGCTTCCACCGAAGCGCTCAATTGAACCTTTTGCAGTTTAGTTTTCCCATTGAACCAAATTCTTGGGATCTCCAGTCAGTATAATTGGGTTACCACCGCAAAGGTTTGTATCGTTTGGGTTTTAAGCCCATTCCCCTAGACATGCAGAACTCTTGATTTTTGGGTAGTCTCTTAGTTAAAGGGTCCTCTATATTCGTTGATTAGTAATCAACGAAGTGACACCCATGGTGATCAACTGCCATACGGTCTTATGTCTCCGACATATCCGACAGATACGTCCAGGCGCCGTCATCTGTGCCCTTTTCTGAAGCTGACCGGCTAGCCACAATGTATAACTGCTGAAGGCACGGGTTTCTCCCAATAAGGGACGTCCTCTAAGGAGTCGTGAAGTTACTCAACTTCTTTCATGCTTAGTATAAAGCGATAAACTCCGATTCTATCATGAATCGGCCGATGCAAGTTTGCTTAGAGGATTTTCTAAGACATACCATACACATCTACTTGTGGCTTTGGTGTTCTTCATATATGATGTCCAGTTTGCATCACTGTGTTCTCCCAGAACCGCTGGACATCCAGAATATCATAATCCATAGATAAGCGAATATTTCAGATATCGTCATATCTGACTTAACGCCTCCTATCGATCATTTCCAAAATCACGAGTGAACCTTAGTTCAACTGATCTGCTTTATAAGCCGATACCAGGTCGGTTGTAGTGTGTACAATACATTGAACTACATATGACCTGCGTCGCTCTTTGTATATGGGTGCACCATGATTCCAATCAGTTCTATGATTCATATCCATTGGTGGCTTCAACAAGACTGTCACAACTGAGTTTGAAGTTAGACCAGTCCGTTAGATGTCTTAGTAATCTCAATTCCTAAGATGTCATCTGTGATACCCACGTCTTTTATATCGAGACTTTTGTTTCAATATGACTTTCACTTTCAGACTGTTGGTTTTTCCAACTATTGGCTTTCTAACTTCAGAGTCAATGTTTCTGTTGTCATATTCATTATTTATGTTTTATCTGAAACTTCCAGGACCAAAATGTAAACATTTCATGGACCAAAATGAAAGTTCAGGAAGAAGCCCAACAATCCAACAAACCAACTCTGATCCTCCCCTTCCAACTCCCCAGTTAGGAAGGTTGTTTCAACATCCATGTTACGCAAGACTGCAATGGCCCTTGATGTTAAGTTATTCACATGGGAGCACATGTATAAGTAGTCGAGGCCTTATACTCGTCGGTAGATCCATCTACTTGGTACTCACTTTTGAGTATCCACTTTCACAACCCAAAAGTTCTTTTCCCGAAGGAAGGTCAACCATTACTCAAGTATGGTTCTATATGATGGAATATGTTTCTCTCTCTGTAGCTTCTTCCCAAAGCAGCGCTTCTGGAGATGACAATTCTCTGTTAATTTTCCATAGTTCATTCTCAACCATACAAGATAGAAGGCATGGAACAAGTCTTTGTCCCCTCTTTGCTCCGTCTTAGTTCAACATCTAGAATCCCTGAGTTTTGTAGATCTGAAATATTAAGTTCCGGATAATCAGCAACTTCTGAGTCCTGTAGATACGGAGCATCTAGTTCCGGACAGTCAGGCCCTCGCAGGTTCTTGTTAACCTCGATCAATTACTTTTTTTTCCTTCTCAAGGAAAGTTATCCTCAAAGAATTCAGCATTCTTTGACACCAAGAGGCGGTAAGCACTACTGTTATTTGCAGGTCCAGTGAATATGCAATCTACAGTCTTAGGTCCAACTTTACCTGTTTCGGTATTCCGACTTCTATCAAGCCACCCCATATCACAACATTTGTATGTGGGATCTTTTCCATGTTTCACACGGAAGGTTATCCTTATCCTTATGCATAGTTCTATTGAGAATTGCATTAGCGGTAAGGATCACCTTGCCTCACATATTTTGGGCGTACAACCTTGCGCTTGGCTAAAACCATTAGACTGAGGTGAGAAATGAACAGTCGTTTGATGAACGATGCTTCACATTCCCCCCCTCTATCACTACGAATTCCTCAATCTGTGGGCTTAGTTGATTTTCAACTACTGCTTTGTAGCGCTTATCGGCTTCAACATCTTCATCTTTTCTTTACAACAAACAAAGGATGCAATACGACGTACCATCATCAATGAAGGTCACAAAGTACTTGTCTCCCCCATCAATTTTGTATAAACTTCAATTCACCCATGTAGGTATGACTAAGTTCTAGAGGAGCGGTGCTTCTTTCTCTATTCCTTTGACTGAATGGAAAGGTGATTTTGCCTCTTCGTCTACATCACATTCATTTTGAGGGTTTATGTCGACAAAATGCAACAATCTCAACTTCGTTAGCTTTTGAATGGCTTTCTATTTAACGTGTCTTAATCTATAATGGCATAGATGCACGGATTACAAATATATCATTCATTTGGCTACAGACATACTGTATCATTCTTAGTTATTACAGACCTTTTGGACTAGTCTCAAACCAGCTTAACCAACAGTGTCCCTTTAAACCAAGTTGGGACATGTATCACCTCCTTTTAGAGTGATCGCATTCCCTAAAGTCCTATTGAGGACAACCTCTCCAACCCCTTCTACTTTAGAGGTGGCGTTGCTTCACATGAATAATTTGTTGCCTGTGGTTAGGGCATAACCGGATCATATATGATTTGGATACTCTGCCCCACCCCAGTTGCTTTGGCAGACTAAGTGTCCTATTTCTTTTCTGCCTTTCTTTTGGCCTTCAGATCATTTTAGGACCTGGAAACTCTGACCCACCTCACTAGGCGTCCATTACTCTTCTGCCTTTCTTTTGGCCGTCAGATCATTAAAGACTCGAAATTCTGGCCCACCTCACTAGATGTCCATTACTCTTCTGCCTTTCTTTTGGCCTTCAGATTATTTAAAGACCTGGAAATTCTTGCCCACCTCACTAGGTGTCCATTAATTTTCCTATCAAATGAATTTTGGCCCCACTCTAGTGGCCCGTAGGCTTTGTACGACTGAGTGTCCAATATCATCCTATCAAATAAAGGATCTTCTTTCAAATAGTGTGACAGGTTCAACGTCTTAAGATAAGCCATTATCTTTTAGTCTTCTTCCCTTGAGATTGGTGCCCAGACAATTCGTGGCGCTTACTTAAGAGTGATAACAGTTTTCGCACAGTTAGTGGATCTCTATCCTTCGTATGTGCGAACATACTTTACACACTTTTAATAATTACACTCAAAAGAACGGATATTTTAAGTTTTGTTTACAATAGTCCAATCTTTAACCGGGAAGGAATGAGATTCAATATCTGATTTTAGAGTATAGGAAATATAAGTTTTTAATGAAAACACTTTCATATTCCCAGCTTTGCTTTACACATTTTTCTTCAGATATTAACTAAACACATTATAGATAAGGAATGATTATTTACTTAGACCTTTTGGATTCTGGCCTACTTCAGTTAGACTGAGTGTCCACATCCTCCTTACCATAATTCGGATCCTTTGTCTGGGATAGATATAGGTCTTTTGCTATATGACCGAACATCATCTTCTTCCTTCTCTTCTTGTCCCAGTTGACATCCTCAGCCTCTCGTGGGCGTTTGTTTCCACCACCATCGGGAGCGGTGACACCAACTTGTCTTTGATCTTTAGCCGTACTAGCATGACTATCAGCAGTATCTTGAAGCTCAGCATCAGATCCAGAGATCCCACATTTGATGGAAACCGTTTTGTAACTGTCGTCAAAAAGAGAACCAAAACTAGGACCAGATTTGAAACCACGGTTGTTGACAGAGACAGTGTTTGAACTATTAACAGAACTGTCAACCAGACTGTTTTCAAGAAGAAGACCACAGTCAGATTTAGTCACACACTTGTCGACCAACATCTTTCGAACACTAATACAATCTTGTCTTAAAATTATTGGATATGTAAAGCACGTACGGGAATAGTAAATAACTATTACAGTGATCGAAAGGATAAACAACAAAGAGGACAACAACAAGTTGTCAATATCTTGATCTTGAATTGAAAACTTCAAATATGGAACTTATATTCGGAAATACAAGAACTTGAACTGCTACACTTGTGGCTTATAGATCCGCTGAGAATACGAACGGTTAGAGTCCTTAGAGATTCTAGTTCACAATCTGAAACACTTAGCAACCAATTAGATAATCACAACACAACCGGCTGAGTCGAGAGATGGCTCTCTGTCGTTAAGACAAGATTGCCCCCGTATATAGGCTTTACGGAAGTGTGGACAATAGTCTCCCAAGATGAAACAACAAACTATCAAGTGTGCAAAGCCTACACAAATTATCTCAGCGAAGAACACGAATAATGAAGATTGCTAAGAGAAAGATTGATATCAGGTAAATCTGATCTCTTTGTGGTGTTGTTAACTTATTTTTCTGTTCATGGTCATCTATAGAATTGAGCCAAATGCCTCAATTTATAGGTGTGCAAGATGGCCTTTCAAATGCCCCATAATGGCAATCAATTGTCATGTAATGGATGACATTTAACCCCCAAGTAATGCAGCAACATAATAGTCCAAGTAACGGTCATTATTGGGTGGATTCAATGCCATTGAAGCCCCCTCAACAACCAAACCTTTGGGATTCCGTCGAGCAAACACTGCCTGGGAAGCGTCGCGGCGCTGCAGCATTTAGCGTTGTTGCTCCAGAATGCCAAACAGCCAATTAGCGCCGCGGCTCAGCTAGGGGGCGTCGCGGCCCAGTTCGGGAGGCATTGCGGCCCTTCTCGGCTCCGCGACCCTTTTTCCGACCCGTTCCATCTTACACCTCGCACAATCCTTCCTTCGTTTACCGACGTGGAACACTTGTTATTTATCCAATAACCATCCATCATTCTATGTCTCAAACATTTCACTTACGTATCAATATCTCTTTCATTAACGAAATTTACGATACTTGACATTAAGATTGCACGTGTGTGGAAACGACATTTCTGACGTGCGGTGCCTAATTGTTCGAGTCATAAATACCGGGATAAATTTAATTTCACATTAGTAAATTTTCAACATGTTTTCGTTGTCAAATGTACAGAGAAAAAAGGTCGATATTGCATGTAAAGGCAATCTTTCTCGTAATCACAGTTTAATTATAAATTAGATCTTCAAAAACCTTTAAGCTGGACGAATTTATAAAAGAAAACGTAAGTTTGCAGACCTTTTTATTTTAAGAAATAAAATACAAAGATTCTGCGATATCTTTTTTAGTTATTTTCCAGTGTGCACGCAGCCACGTTGCTAAACAACTCATTTTGTGCCACTGGAAATTAAAGGCCAGATCCCAACTGACAAAATTGCATTATAAAGTCGACAAAAAGAAACTGCTAGTATTTAATATTTTAATTTGTTCAATAACTTAGGCATCACGCTAAATATTTAAACACAATTCTCCCTCATTATGATTCTCTAACATTGTTTTCCTTCTCTTTTTCTTTGGCATTTTTGCCATTAATTTTTTTTTCTAACATTTTTTGGATTTTCTTTTGACAATGTTAGGGAGAAAAGTTTTGTGGTCTTTGAATTAATAGTATGTTTGGTCAAAAATTAAAAAAAATATTTATTTGAAAAAAGTTTTTTTGTTAGAAGTATGTTTTGGAAAAATACTTTAGTAGAGTATCAATTTGTATTGCCTAATCATTGAGAAATATTTTTATCATATTAGAATAATAATTTGTGTTTGACCAAGATTTTTGTTCGAATAAAAGAAAGAAGAAGAAGCTGAAAGTTCTTAAGGGTGCAAAGTGAACATTTAATGACAATACTTGTCCCAAAACAAACCCTACTAAATTCAACTGAATACACTATACAGGTGGACATATATACATACGATTGTTATGTATTTTGGATAGAAAAGTAGGGGTGAATGTATATCAGTTCGGTTTGTATCCGAAAAATATGAATCGAATAAAAATCATTTTTTTTTTTAAAAAAGCGAATACAACTTTTAAAAAAAAACGATATGTTCGGTTTATATGCCGAACGTATCGGATTATACCGGGGTTTTTTAGTGGGTCGGGTCGGGATTTTTTTTTTTTTAGAATTGAATTTTCAAAACTGAAATTGACATTCACACCTAAACTATCATGAAATTTCGACGTTGAAATCTATTGTGTATCGTGAGATGTTTACTAAAGAAAAAGGAAAATTATAAATCGATTTGGGGAAAAACACAAATTGATTGGGAAAACGGACGTTTTCGTAAAAATTGGATGCGCCAACCGGCTCCAAACAATCGGGTAAAACGGACATCCGAGCGCAGAGTTATGACCATTTAAAGTTTTATCAATTTACAACTACTTTTTCTCCCTACATTTTATGTCAATGCTTCCGTGATATGTTAATCAAGTTCATGCCGCATGTGACTTCCATAAAACCTTCATAGATTAGCTTCAATGTCTATGATTCAAGAGATAGTAGTAGCCTAAAATAAATAAATATATATATATATATTTAATTCGGTTTTTGGGTTCGATTTTTCAAAAAATCGGTTTTCTTTTATAAAAAAACCGAACCGAATGGTTCAGTTTTTTCTGTTCTCCGGGTTTTTTGCCCACCCCTATAGAAAAGAATCTAGTTAGTTATATTGTAATATTAGACACTAGGCTAATTCTTATTGGTACAAGTATAAATATTTTATTTTCTTTTACATTTTTCTTATTCAGCAGATACTTGTAAATATATAGGACCTTATACAGATTTATTCATCAATCAATACAGAAAATTTTCTCAAGCTTGTCTAATTTTACTAATATGATATCAGAGCAGTAGTTTTAGCTGCACTGTAATCTTCTTTTCTTCTTTGAAATCTTCCTTTTACTGAATCAAAATGACATAGAATTCTGGTACTTTTTCTGAGACAACTGGACAAGCAGACTCTTATGATAATTCTCATCCTTAATTCCTCCATGCCTCTGATTCACCTGGAATGATCCTTGTGAATGCTCCATTTGATGAAAGAGTCTATCCACGATGAAGGAGATCTTTCCTCATCTCACTTTCACCAAAGAACAAGTTGGGCTTCATTGATGAAGGTTGCCCAACACCAAATCAAACAGATCCTTCATTCAAGGTCTGGAATATGTGCAATGGTATGGTAACTGGTTAGCTTTTGAATTCTCTTTATAAGAACATAACAGATCGAGTTCTTGACTCTAATGCTGCTAAGGATATATTGTTTGATCTGGAGCACATATTTTGTCCGCCCAATGGGGCGAAACTCTATCACATGTAAAAAGAATTGACTGGTTTAGATTAAGGGACTAATCTAGGGGTGGCCAGTGGGCCGGGACAGGCGGGCTGGTTTGACGGGATAGGGTCGGGGCAGGACGGGGGAAAAGGGCGGGATCAGGGCTAGTCGGGTCAGGCGGGATCGGGATAGGCGGGATTTGCTTAAGTCCCGCCCCGATCCCGATCCCGTCGGAATCGGGTCGGGTCGGGATCTCGGGCATTTGTTTTTCATATACACCTCATCAACTAGATTACCATTGAGGAAAGCGGTTTTGAAGTCCGTCTGCCAAATGTCATAGTCATAATATGCAGTTATTGCAAGAAAAATTTGAATGGACTTAATCTTAGCAACAGGTGAAGAGGTTTCATCATAATCGACCCTAGGCCGTTGATTATAACATTTAGCCACCAACCTTGCTTTATAAGTCTGTACAATTCCAAATGCATCGATCTTCTTCTTAAAGACCCATTTGCGTTTAACCCCAGCTGGCAAATCAACCAAGTTCCACACTTGATTGATATACATAGATTCCATCTCGAATTTCGTGTCTTCTTACCATCTCTTCGAATCAATGTCTAATATTGCTTTGCTATAGGTTGTAGGCTCATCGTTATCGAGAATATATATCTCACTATGTGTTTCCACAAGTAGATTTAGTTTTTCAGGAGGACGATGAGTCCTAGTGGACCTACAAAGTTGATTGTTTTGCAGTTCAGTGCTTGGTATGTTCTGACTGTGAGAGAGTTCTTGTGTGTTGGATAATCCATTAACTTGAGAGCTTTCAAGAATATCATTTTCATGTATTTCTTGAATGGGAGGAGGTGAAACCATTGCATCTACTCCCAAAGGCTGTGTAGGAGGATCTTGCATTTCTGTATTGTTCCTCGTAACACTCCCACTGGCCGAAGGACGTACTTGAAGTACCCAATCTTCGCCAAATACTCCTACTGAATTCTTGCCTTGGTCATTCTGCAAGGATTCAACATCTATGTTATCTTGTGGTTCTTGAATTTCTTCAAGTTCTATCTCTGTGCAACTATGTTCCTTGTAGACATATTCTTCTTCAAGGAAAGTTGCGTTCCTAGAAATAATAACCTTACGTTCTCCAGGAAGATAGAAGTAGTATCCCTTAGTTTCCTTTGGATACCCCACGAAGTAACATTTCTCACTTTTGGATTCCAACTTGTCAGTGAGCATCTTCTTAACATATGCAGGGCACCCCCAGGGTCTTATATGTTTAAGAGATGGCTTCTTGCCATACCATATCTCATAGGATGTCTTTTCTACTGACTTGGAAGGAACCCTGTTCAAGACATATATTGAGGTTTGTATAGCATGTCCCCAAAGGTATGTCGGTAGAGCTGAGAAGCTCATCATGGATCGAACCATATCTAATAAGTTTCGGTTTCTCCTTTCGGCAACACCATTCATCTGTGGTGCTCCAGGAGGTGTCCACTCTGATTGGACTCCATGTAGCTTTAAGTAATCTAGAAAATCCTTGCTCAAGTATTCACCTCCTCGATCCGATCGAAGGGTCTTGATACTTGTTGCAAGTTGCTTCTCTACTTACGACTTGTACTCTTTGAACTTCTCAAAAGCCTAGGATTTATGTCTCATAAGATACACATATCCATACCTTGTGAAGTCGTCAGTAAAATGGATGAAGTATGGAAAACCTCTTTTAGCTTGAGTAAAAAATGGCCCGCATACATCAGTATGGACCAACTCAAGCACCTCCTTGGCTCGCATACCTTTCCCAGAAAGTGGCTTATTGGTCATTTTTCCTCTCAAATAAGATTCGCAGTTACCATAAGACTCCAAGTCAAATGGTTCGAGGTAGTCTAACTTCATCAACATTGCTATCATTGATTCATTGATATGACCAAGTCTGCAATGTCATAGGTAGGTATTACTTATCTTAGCTCGTTTGTTTTGTACATTGAATATTTCTCGACTATAGTTTAGTGTATATAATCCATCCACAAGAGGAGCAGTTCCATATATAATATTATCAAAAGACAATACTTGACTACCATTATAAATATATGAGGAAAAAACTCTACATGTCCAAAACAGGGATAGAAATGATATTCATCGTTAACGAGGGTACATAGTAACAATCATTTAACACTAGACAATAGCCAGAAGTCAAATTTAATCTATAAGTTTCTACGCGCTCAACATCCAATCGTGCTCCATTTCCAACGCATAGGTCCACCTCTCTTGGTCCAACCTTCATGCTATCAGTTAGCCCCTGCACGTTGGTACAAATGTGTGAGCCACAAGCGGTATCCAATACCCAGGAATGAGATGTTACACCTCGTAAGATTAAGACGATAATTAAGAATGTCATTAAGGAAGTAAGATTCGGATATTGAATATAAGGAGCACTTACATATGTTAATACGGGAAATTAGTGTATAAACGGATGTTATCTCGGAATAATTTCTCTTTAGTGCTATACGTGTGACGACGAGAATTAATCCTAGTAGTTGAATGTATTCCAATGGAGTTATGGAATAGTATTGTATTATAAAATTATGACATTGAGGATACGAGGCTTTATGAAATTCTCAGAAATTAAAAGAGGTGGGTTTAAGATTTATTAATTGAAGAACTTGGGGGCCAAAGTGTAATATTAAAAATCTAGATTTTTTTACTTAACCTACATTCTTTCATCTTCTTCATTCAAAACTTAAAACAAACTCTCCTCTCCTCTCCTCCCCCATACCCCAGCCGAGAACCCCCAACCCCATAGCCAAATTTGAGGTTTTTATCTCCTCTTCTTGGACTACATTATTCACAAAATTGGAAGTCAAAACAACACCAAAAACAGTGGCAAAACAGCAACTGTTGGCCGAGATTATGCCCAGAAAATTTGGGATTTTAGGATGAAATTTTGGAAGAAAAACGTGTAGGGATTATGGCTTAACATTGTAGAACACTTGCATGTCAATTGGAGTTGAAGAAGTGAACAAAAAAAGGGAAAGAAATACGAAAACAATGGGGAATTTCGGACAAGCAGTGGGCAGAAAATTGTGGACTGTTTTGGACGAAATTGAGGTATAAAATTCTTCTTTCTATAATCTAATTGAAATGCATGTTGTTAGAATTAAGGATATGAATTTGTGTTAAGGAAAAATTGAAATTTGAACAATGCATGTCACAATTTTGGGCTAGTTGCCAATTTGGGACAGATTTTGGTGATTGTTGGATTCGTTGGTTATTGTTGTTATTATTATCACTAATTGCATGATGAAATTGAAAGAAAATATTTATATTAAAGTTTAAATTAGTTATATGGAAGTATTGAAATATGGAATTTGATTTTAGGAGTTAAGAGAAGAGTTATAGAATTAGGACATGTTGTGGCCAAGAACTTGCATGAAATCGTTGGGCATGTTGAGATGAACATGGACTATTTTAGGGACTGTTTTGTGGTGTTATAATCCTGAAAATTTAGTTACCATTATGCATGTTTAAGTATGGTAATTGCTAATGTAATTCCTAAAGGAATAAGGGTGTAGAAAGGTGTAGAAAGGCTACACATTCTACCCTCGTTGTTGTTGGAACATGGACTGTTTTTGTGGGTTGTTTTAATGTGGATTAAGAGGCTAAATTTACATGAGAAGTGGATGTGTAAATCCCATTTGTTGTTGTTTTGGTTGTGCCCTTAATTGGTGCTTGGTTATTGATGTTATTAGCCTCGTTTGGAAGTTGTGGAAACATGTATAAACAAGGGAAGTGCTGCCCGAATTTTTATAGAATAGGAAGTCGTTATTCGATATAAAGTATGCCAGTGATCATAGAATTGACGAATGTATTACCATTATTATAGGTTGAAGTTAAAAAATGAGACGTACTCTAATATTGAGTTGATTAGTTCGTCTAAGAGGTATGTGAACTATCTCTTCTTTCTTTGGCATGATTTTTATTTAAGGAAGGTACGACGGACGTACATGATTCTTATACAGTTTAATTCCTAAAGATGTTAGTTATGAGAAGTGCCTATGATTTTTCAGTAAATAGTTTATTATGACATTATTATAATGATTTTATTGGGAGTCAAATGAAAATTTTGATTGCATATGGTTACTTATGAAATCTACTCGTGCTAAGTGTTATTACTTCACTTTACCGAGTCCCGGGTCGAGTTATGTTCGTGCACAGCCTTGCATTTTTCACCGAGTCCCAGAATGGGCTGAGTTACGATATGACTTTACCGAGTCCCAGAATGGGTCGGGTTATGATATGACTTTACCGAGTCCCAGAATGGGCCGGGTTATGATATGACTTCACCGAGTCCCAATATAGGCCGGGTTATAATATGATTCCACCGAGTCCCGCATTAGTGGGCTGGGTTACGTTACATGTATATATATATGTATATGGACAGACATTCATGTTTTCTTGACATGACTCTCATTTTTATAAGGCACAACTGATTTTTATTGTTTATGGCACAGTTGGAGTTGGATCCTGATTTTTATACTGACCTCTTGTTATCCATTGACTACTTATGATCTCATTTGCAGTATTTCATGTTTACATACTCAGTACATTATTTCGTACTGCCCCCTTTCCTCGGGGGGCTGCGTTCATGCCCGCAGGTACAGGTGCTCAGTTTGGTGACCCTACGGTTTAGGTTCCTGCACAGCTGTTTGGAAAGCTCCTTTGATCCAGAGCTTTACCATTTTGGTACAGAACCCCATCATTTTGATTTATGTATATTTAGGGGCACAACGGGGCCCTGTCCCGTCATATGTCATTGTCCTTCTTATAGAGGTCTGTAGACAGTTGTGGGTTGTACTTATGTAAGGGTTATAACTCTGTTTTGGTTAGTCATGCTATTGTACTCTGTATTGGGGTGTCCCCGTGTATATATGATATTATCTAGTGGTAGCCTTGTCGGCTTGCCTGTTGTATTGTGTTGGCTAGTTGTGACTCCTCAGGAGGCAGGTACATTCGGGGGTAAAGGCAGCCTTGTCGGCTTGCCTACCCTGGCATATGTTGTTATTGCAGCGTTATGCTGCCGGATTTCAGACTCATTAGGTGTTAGTTGGATTATGTATGACAGGTTAGGATAATGACGTCATTAGGGCGGTTAGTCGCGGCCCGTCGGGTCGGGTCGTGACATGAGAGTTATTTATAGACATATTTATTTCATTGACGTACATACCTTATCCACCAGAGGTAGAAGCACCTGGTGATTTTCCTCCTCCTGTTGCAGTCCATTCCTTTTTCCAATGACCCTTCTTATTGCATTTGAGGCATACATCCTTAGCCGGATTCACCTTATTCTTCTTCACACCTCCCTTAGGCTTCATAGCTGAGGGCGCAGCGACTACTTTGCCCTTCTTCTTCTGCCATTCCTTACATTTCAGCTCGGGTCGGCTAGTAGAGCTCACCATGAACACAGCTTTTCCTTTGAAAGTGGAAGACTCAAAGGTCTTGAGCATGTTGTGCAGCTCCGGCAGACTCGCCTTCGTTCCATTCATATTGTAATTCACTATGAAGATTTCAAAGGAACGAGGGAGAGAGTTCAAGATGAGGGTGGTAGCGACATTCTTTTGCAGCTTCGTTCCAATTGGAGCATGTCTCTCTATCAGCCCTATCATCTTCAACACATGTTGCGAGACTTGGCCCCTTTCATTGAGCTTACACTTAAAAAGTTCTATCAGTAACTCATATTCTGTAGTCTGAGATAGTGAGTCATAGAGACTCTTCAAGTGTTCGAGCATCTCATTGGGACCCATGTTCTCATGTTGTCTCTGAAGTTCCATAGACATGGAAGACAACATCACGCACTGTGCTGAAGTGGCATCATCTAGGTGTTTTTGGTAAGTATCCTTATCAAAAGAGACATATTCAGCAGAGTCTGTCGCATAGACTGTTGGGAACACCGTGTCCAACACGTATTCTAATTTCTCTTGTCTCAGCACTATTCGCAAATTTCTTAGCCAGTCAAGGTAGCTAGGTCCAGTAAGTTTGTTCATTTCAATCAACATTTTCAATTATAAGCTCGACATCTTTGATAATCTGAAGAATTAGATAGACTGAAAATCAAACTCAAAATTTATTTCATATTATACAAATTCGTTTAGGCTAATCAACATGGTCTTTTGTTTAATTAGCTCTCACTATTTTAACATACTTCTACAACCCCATGGTAGAATACGGACCTATATTAATTGAGGTCATAATGGGCCAAGATCTAAGCTTATGCTATCTCCGCGTTTGCTTTGGCTGATAACTTCAATAACACATCTTTGTAGGTTTTAAACCAATTGCAAAACTTATTTGCAACTCTTGGTTGATCAAATATTATATTTAATCTTGCGTCCTTAGATTAGTCCGACACTTTGGCGCTAAGATTTTGTCTAAGCAAGTCAACCCCATTACACGACTGCGTTTATGTATCTAAGTAAATTTGGCATTTGTAAGCAAACACTTTGGTGTAAATACCCACAAAAGTTTATCGTTTACCTTTATATTTAAAACACATCTATGAAAGAGTTTGGGTCCTCGTAGACTTAGAGAAAATGCTTTGGCTTAAATACTAGTATCGCCGAAAAGGATTTTGCACTTTAACAATTATATGGTCGACGCGTTTTAATTTAGACTTGTATTTAAAATTTTGGGGAATATTTTAATTTAATGTTTTAACCAAGATCAACTCTTTTACGCCATATCCAATAGGCCATCTTAATATCATGCAAAACTAATGACACTTATGCATGATATAAGATGGTTTAATCAAATACTGGGCGCCGCCTGCCCAGACAGTTATAGCTCACACTATGCTAATTATTAAATGAAAGCATTTAAACACTTAGCATATAGTTCGTATATTATTCAATAATATACAATTAATAATAATCTGAGTTAACCTGTCTAAACTCTAAAATTTAAGTCTAATCCAAACAGCCCCTTAAACATTTTCTGATTTTTAGGATATTTCTGTAAGTTTCAGATATTCAAAATTTACAGTTTAGTCCCTCAAGAATTTAAAATTTCAATTTTGAACCCATTTAAATTCAGAAAATCCAATTTTAATTTTCAAAAAATATTTTCAGATTTCAGGGGCCTGTCTGTAATTTCCAGAATTTAAAAATAATTACAGATTTGACCTAAGGGACCAAATCTACTTTTATGAAATTTACAGATTTGCCCCAAGGACCAAATCTGATGATTTTAAAAACTTTTCCAGGGATCAGATTGCAATTCTAGAAACTTCTAAAATTTTCAAATTTGGCCCAAGGACAAAATTGCAATTTTGGAAACCGCCACTGCCCCGCCGGAACAGTGACTGCCTCCATTGTTCACAACGGAACAGTGTTCGGTACTGTTCACTGTTTCGGAAAAAATATTTTAAAAAAATACGCCGGAACAGTGTTCGGTTACTGTTCACAATTCCGAAATATATATATATATATATATATTAATTGGAGCCTCGGTGCCGCGGCGCTCCATCGTAGAGTTGCGGCGCCTCCGTCTCAGAAGCACAAAATCCGCATCTCCGAAACCCTAAAACTAATTCAGGGTCAGGTTTGCATATTCATCTTCGTTACCCTTCACTATCAAACAACACGTTCATCGACCATCATCCAATCCCTTCTCGTTCTTCGCTTCAGTGCACCATGTTCTCAATGAATCAGTTACGCACATTGACTTAGAAGAGTTAGATCGGAATGACTTCATCGATTACATCATTGTTTAATAGTTTGGGAGGCAAGAATGATGTGCTTTTAAGATATCAGGTTTTCAAGCTTTAAACGACATAAATTTCAGATTTAAATAAATTCTAAATCATATTATTATTAACTAATTACCTTATAATCATACAAAACAGCTCTGGCTCTTGATACCACTGTAGGGTTTTTGGTGGGTTGTTGTACACAGCGGATATTGAAAACTTATTTCAAACCCAACAAACGCAGAACTGTTACCCAACAAACGTAGAATTGTTTGACTATAGGGTAATTTAAAACCGTAAACATAAGACTTAGATGGTACTTACATATTTACAATATTTGGAATCTTTATCAACTGTGGGTGCGCACGCGAATGCCCTTTCGATTGCAAGTTTCAATGTATTCCCCATTTGGAAAGCTGGGAAATCCGGCAGAGGTTCGAAAGAGTGTTTTGATTCTGAGTCTCTAAGACTTAGAATAATGATATGAAAATCAAGTGTAATGAATAATGAAATGTATGTCTGTATTTATAAGTGAAAAATTAGGTCAAACCGGATTAGGGTTTGACAAATTTCAGCACATTCTTAATTAAATCCAAAATCCAAATTTGACTTAATTAAAACAATCATCATTCATTTTAATACCTCGATTCTAAATCGAATATTTAATATTCTCTCAATACATCCTTAGATCGAAAGGACAATCGACATAGTGTGACCCTACAAGCCTTCTTATATCGACACTAATCAAATTAAGGTCTACGCGGAACTCCTAGACAGCGCCGCAAGACGAACTCAATATGTGAAGTACGTTTACATGAATCCAGTAAACTTAACCTCTATGTGGTACGATAAAATTCTTTCATTCACGATACACTCGATCAAGCTTAAGATTTGCCAAGTGTCTATCCAAATGGCTTGATCATTATATCTCATCTATATTGGTTGACAACAAGACCATATTCTAGATATGTCTATTGTGTTGGCCAACGACTTAGTCAACTCAATATCAGTGAGAAGCTGAGTGTTCTCTCGAATATACATTCGAGCTCAACTACCACATTTAATCCACATCGTAATGTACTCAATACAAGCCGTATCTCAACCTGTAAGGCATTTGAGCTTAGGACATGATCAAAGTATATTACTATGTAGACAAGGTGTGTATTGACCTCAAGTCTAAGGACTTCTATCTTCCACACGTTGATCATACTTTAGACATGTATAACAAACAGTATATCAGCAGGGTATACCAATACTTCCAAAGTATCCATGTGTCCATCACGAGTAGTCATTACTCGTAGCAGGTGAGACATACTACATCCTCTAATGAAGTGATGCAGACCACGTGTCGACTTATCACATATCATCGATATCTCATTCTTGATGATCATTAGTCGAGACTATTTTAAGAGTTACGTTATAATATTAATATCTCACATTATTAATAACAACGTAACCTCTATGGATGCATATTATAGAATATTATAAACAATCAACTAATAATTCAATAATTACAAATGCTAAAATATTAATCTCCATTAATAATAATATGAATGTGTATAAAATATATTTGTCCTAATACAGATTGTCTCTAGGACATAAATATACTTTCATGAATGACATCCATCAATGGGTTTGTCAAATTGAATTTTCTTTCTCTCTTATGCTTCTTTCATTAGTTAGATTGATATCCAGCCAGATCGAACATTATCGATTTATATTAACGAACATATTCATCATTTTTAATAACTATGGTTTACTATCTCAGCGCGATTATTGATATTATAAGCTCGCTGAGCATTATTTCACGTATAACATTTATTTCAAGAAGAGGGGAGTATTTTTTAATAAATCATTTGTCTGAGTAGTTAATCCAAAGTTTGTTTCATTATCCAATTAATTGGTTAGATCAAACTATAAAAAAACTAATCCACTCGTATGGATTAAGATAATCCCTTTTAGCCACCATGATTACTTAATGACCCCTAATTCTATTCTAATTATTTTTTATATCTTGTATGTTTTCGGTGTCAAATGTACAGAGTAAAAAGGTCGATATTGCATGTACATGCAATCTTTCTCGTAATCACAGTTTAATTATAAATTAGATCTTCAAAAACCTTTATGCTGGACGAATTTATAAAAGAAAACGCAAGTTTGCAGACCTTTTTTAAAAATAAAATACAAAGATTCTGCAATATTTTTTTTTAGTTATTTTCCAGTGTGCACGCAGCCACGTTGCTAAACAACTCATTTTGTGCCACTGGAAATTAAAGGCCAGATCCCAACTGACAAAATTGCATTATAAAGTCGACAAAAAGAAACTGCTAGTATTTAATATTTTAATTTGTTCAATAACTTAGGCATCACGCTAAATATTTAAACACAATTCTCCCTCATTATGATTCTCTAACATTGTTTTCCTTCTCTTTTTCTTTGGCATTTTTGCCATTAATTTCTTTTTCCTACCAATTTTTGGATTTCCTTTTAACAATGTTAGGGAGAAAAGTTTTGTGGTCTTTGAATTAATAGTATGTTTGGTCAAACATTAAAAATATATTTATTTGAAAAAGATTTTTTGTTAGAAGTATTTTTTGGAAAAATACTTTAGTAGAGTATCAATTTGTATTGCCTAATCAATTGAAAATATTTGTCATATTGGAGTAATAATTTGTGTTTGACCAAGATTTTTATTCGAAATCTGCAACCTCAAGCTTCTCAAGCTCCCAAATTATTGAAGAACACATGAAATAATGGAGGGAGACTTTGTTCGAATAAAAGAAAGAAGAAGGAGCTGAAAGTTCTTAAGGGTGCAAAGTGAACATTTAATGAAAATACTTGTCCCAAAACAAACCCTACTAAATTCAACTGAATACACTATACAGGTGGACATATATACATACGATTGTTATGTATTTTGGATAGATAACAATCCCTCAACCAACTAGAAATCAGATAGATAGAATAAGGTGTTTTGCCCTCACATTTACATGATTTTATATGCAACAATGTATTTATGACAGACCTCACTAATAGTTGTTTGGATACACTTTCAACAATAGTGAAATAAATAATCCATTATTATTTTCACTAATTGAAAGGCTATATATACAAGTTACATAATACGAGAATCATATTCCTATTCTATTCCTAAAACATTATTCTATACATTTATGGTAATACATTAATTATGGTAATACACTACTAATTATATTACAACTTTACCTAAACTAGGATACTAAATATTTACCATAAATTACATTGACTAAATAGGCACAAATCCGAGAGTCTAAAATAAGAGCAAATCTGAGACCAAATATACACAATATACACATGTATATTGTGTGTATATTGTACACACTCCCGCAGTCATAGCGGACGGTCTTCGAACGCTGAGACTGTCCCTAAAATCTTCAAAAAGGACCGAGGGAAGACCCTTTGTAAAGATGTCTGCAATCTGATATCTTGACGGGACATGACAGACGCGTACCTGACCCCGAGCAACCTTTTCACGGACAAAGTGAATGTCCATCTCGATATGTTTAGTGCGTTGGTGCTGAACCGGATTACCAGAAAGGTAAATGACACTAATATTATCACAATAAACCAAGGTTGCCTTTTGAATTGGACAATGAAGCTCTAAAATCAAATTACGTAACCAACATGATTCTGAGACCACATTGGTTACCCCTCGATATTCAGCCTCGACACTTGAGCGGGATAGAGTCTCCTGACGCTTCGCAGACCAGGAGACCAAGTTGTTGCCGAGGAACATACAATAGCCAGACGTAGACCGTCTGGTGTCTGGAAACCCACCCCAATCAGCATTTGTGTATGAGACAAGTGTGGATGTCGATGAAGGATACAAATGCAAACCATAGTCCAGTGTACCCTGAATATACCGAATGATGTGTTTGAGTGCATTCATGTGCTCAATTTGGGGATCATGCATGAATAAACACACCTGCTGGACAGCATACGTAATATACGATCTGGTAAAGGTAAGATACTGAAGGGCCCCTGCAAGACTGCGATAGCGGGTTGGATCCTCGTAAGGGACGCCGGCCGCGACACCAAGCTTGAGCTTGGTATCAACTAGGGTGGAAGTGGACTTACAGGATGACATCCCATCCTTCTCGATGATCTCGACTGCATACTTCCGGTGTGACAAGAACAACCCATCGGAATGACGAGTGACAGCAATCCCCAAAAAATAACTCAAGGGCCCCAAGTCTTTCATAGCAAACTCGGAGCTAAGCATGGTCATGATAGACTGGCGCAAGGCATCGGAAGAGGCAGTCAAGATAATATCATTCACATATAACAAAATGTAGGCTACAGAAAATCCACGACGGTAGATGAACAAGAAATTATCCGACCTACTGTGAGTGAACCCAATAGTTGAAACATAGTCAGCAAACCTTGTATACCAGGCCCGTGGAGACTGCTTAAGCCCATATAAGAACTTTTTCAATAAACAGACATGATGAGAATGGTTGGGATCCCTGAATCCCAATGGCTGATGCATATAGACTGTTTCCTTGAGATCACCATGTAGGAAAACATTCTTGACATCCAACTGATGAATAGGCCATGTCTTCGAAAGAGCCAAGCTAAGCACCGTGCGAATGGTAGCCGGCTTGACCACCGGACTAAACGTCTCCCCACAATCTATACCAACCTGCTGAGTCATACCATCACCCACAAGGTGCGTCTTATGTCGAGCAAATGAACCATCTGAATTCTCCTTATGAGAAAAAATCCACATAGACCTGATAACATTAATACCAGATGGACGGGGCACCAACTCCCATGTCTTATTATCAATAAGAGCATTATATTCATCAATCATATCAATTTTCCAATTTGGGTCGTTTAAGGCAGACACGGGATTACGGGCCAATGGGAATTTAGAGACATTAGAATGTAAATTAAAATGTCTTTTAGGTGTAACAATACTCCGCTGACTACGAGTGGCCGGTCTATGACTCGAGGAAGAATTGAGTGGATTTCAGGAATTTACTGGGCTCGGGACGGGTGGCGGCGATGGGCTTTCTTGGCCCAACTTCGAAGTAGTACTGGCGAAACAGAAACCGGACCGCTCCAAAGATAATGATGTGCCCAATTGTTTAAACCGCCCGATGATATAACTGGGCAGAGGGGATTGTGACGGGCCAGTGGAACCAGCGGGCAGTGGGCCCGCTGGAGAATTTTGGGTGGATGAGATGTCCGAAAAATGCTGAATAATATACGGGGCTATTTGATTATCCAAAAAATTATACAAACTAGGCACGAGAGAATGACTTTTAGCAAATGGAAATTGGGATTCATAAAAAATTACATGGCGATTAATGATGATTTTATTGGAGGATAAATCAAAGCATGTGTAGCCACGATGATTAGATGGAAACCCCAAAAACACACACGGAGTAGACCGGGCCTGAAGTTTGTTAATTGTGGTGGATAAAAATAACGGATAACATAAACACCAAAAAACTCGAAGATGAGAATAAGAAGGAGATTTATTATATAAAATCTGAAGAGGGTAAGAATATGTCAAACCTTTGGAAGGAGTTATGTTAAGTAGATATGTAGTCATCTGAAGAGCATGATGCCAAAAATATTGGGGTACGGAAGCATGAATTAATAGAGGGCGGATAATGTTATTTATGGAACGAATTTTACGTTCGGCTTTCCCATTTTGTGAAGATGTATGGGGACAAGAGAAACGAAAATTTATCCCATTAGTAGCACAGAATTCCCGAAACACCCCATTGTCATACTCTTTTCCATTATTACACTGAATATTTTTTATTTCACGGTCGAATTGGGTTTTGATGAATGCTCTAAATTTTAGGAAGATGGAAAAAACTTGAGATTTCTTCGCTATTGGAAACGTCCATAAAAATTTAGAATAATCATCCAGAAAGAGAACATAATACCGATGACCCATAGAACTAGGAACAGGAGATGTTCATAAGTCGCTATGAATAATATCAAATGGCATTAAAGTATGAGATTGTGAGTCTACAAATGACAACTTAACAATTTTTTCTAAAGAACAAGATTGACAAATTGGAGTACGACTCGTACCCTTACATGAAATAAGACTATTTTTATATAAAGCTGACAAAATAGAGGATCTCGGATGACCAAGACGAGCATGCCACAAGGAAGGAGAGATGGCTGCAAAAGCTGATGGCAGGGCTTGACTCGAGAAACTGGAACTTGGCGTGATAGGATAAAGATCACCCCTACTATCACACCTCATGAGAGGACTCACCGTTTTGAAATCCTTCATCGAAAACCCAAATGGATCAAATTCTATGGACACAAAATTATCAGTAGTGAATTTTCGGACAGACACCAAATTTTTAATCAATTTTGGAGCGTGAAGGGTATTTTTCAAAATAAGGGGTGGATGAGGGGGAGACAATGTTTTTCTGACCATACCCATGAATTGGAATTGAATTACCATTACCAACAATTATACCACGATTGTTGCTCAAATTGAAATAAGACGAGAGAGTACCTGAGTCGGACGTCATGTGAGTAGTGGCGTCGGTGTCCATGTACCAATTTGGATCCGAAGGATTTATTCCAAGTGTGTGCATCGCGGCTTCAATATCGGTAGGTGTGGGGCCCACTGCATGATGGGCCTGGTGGGGCCCAAAAGTGCCTTCCTGCTCACTAAAACTGCCACTGTAGCGTTGGGCTGGAGAAAAAACAGTGGGCCTTCTGAGAAGCCAGGCGGTGGGCGAAAGCTGCTTCTGGGCCGTCCCTGCCGGTTTGAAAGGCTCTGGGTTAGCCATCCGCTATGAGGCAAACTAGCTAGGCCCAAACTGCAGTTGTGGGGCCTGCTGCCATTGCATAGGGGCCTACTATGGACCCCAGAACTGTTGTTGTTGATGGTGACCACCGCGAGGACCCCTACAGCCACCACCATTCTGCCGGTTGCCGCCGCGGTTCTTTCCATTATTTTTCTTAGTTCCACCCTTTTTGCCGCCACTGTTGTTGTGGTTTTGGCCCGAGTTGTTGGAACTGGTAGGATACACCGTGGACTCGGTCATCATGACTACGGGACTAGTACTGGTAGCCGCTCGTTTTGCCATACCTACTTCTTCTAGTGTAAGTAGAACGAGCCTGATAAAATTGCGGAAGCGGATTGCTTTGCCGAAGAAGCGTTCCAACACCACTATAGGCCTCGGAGAGGCCGGAAACCATTTGGAGGGCCAAACGATCGTTCGAAATCGGCGTGCCAATGTTGCGAAGTTGGTCCGCCAATTCCTTTAATCGTTTGCAATAAGCCAAAATATTAGGGAAATCTTTCATATTGACGTGGGAGAAATACTGCTCAAGGGTAACGGCTCTAGAATTTTGATTATCTTGGAATATATCACGCACATTATCCCAAGTCGCATGTGTCGTAGCGTCAGGCTCAATAATTGTTTGCAAAAGGTCGGTAGATATATTAGAATATATCCATTGAAGGACGGTAGCAACAAGAGTCGTCCACAACTTAGGATCATCCTCGCGTTTTGGCACATCTGTATCCTCAGGAGCCGCGAGGATTATGTGATGGATGACTTGATGCGAGCGTGTCTGAACTTTGAACAGTTCGGCTCACGTCGCGTATTAGACGTTTTCTATTTCAAGAATGATAGGGATATGATTCTTGATATTAGAAACAGTAAGGGCATTGTGAAACGTGTTCTTTGACGTAGACATAACGACAGAACAATACGTGATTGAGGGAGTTGGAAGAAAAAATTTGGGAAGAGGAGGACACCGTCGGGGCACAGAAAACGAGAGAAAGGAACTCGGATTCCGGTTGTTTGGACAGAAATTTTGAGAGGGGAATTTAAGACCTAGACTTCTGATACAACTTTACCTAAACTAGGATACTAAATATTTACCATAAATTACATTGACTGAATAGGCCCAAATTCGAGAGTCTAAAATAGGAGCAAATCCGAGACCAAATATACACAATATACACATGTATATTGTGTGTATATTTAACAAATAGATAAGAAGGCATGAAAGTAGAACTTGATGCATTAAAATAGAATCATACTTGGATATTGTCATTTTGCCTTAAGATAAGAAGGCATTACCATGTAAGTGGGTGTACAAAGTAAGGTGGCGGTGGTGGGATGGCTCGACCAGGCAGGCCGAGTCCCTAGCCGCCCGGTCCCAGGCCGACCAGAGTAAAAAAATGGTAGCGGGACTCGAACTCGGGACGGGACAATGTCTCGTCCCACCAGACCTGAGGCCGCCACAGGCCCGCCCGCCCCGACCCCACCCCGAGCCCATCCCGAGCCCGCCCCCGATCCCGCCCGAGAGCCCCCCCTTTGCAAATATAGTCGTTGCACCAACGACCATTTTAGATTTTGGCCGTTGGGCAACGGCCATTTTAGATTTTTGGCCTCCCCCCTACCCCTTAATATTTATTTTTAACCCATAAGTTATTATATTTACACTTTAACCCAATTTTCCAACTATAAATAACTCATTTTCTCTTCATCTTTCTCACAAATCTTCCTACAATCTCTCTAATCTCTCAATATATCTCTCTACAAGTCTACATTGTTTACTAAATATTCAATTTTATTTATTCATTTGGGAATTGGGAGTGAAGTTGGCAACTAGCTTGAGGATATTCCATCGAGCAAAGTTTCAATTTTCAACCTCTCGATTACACGTCGACGTTACGTCAGCGTTTGAAATGATTAAGAGGTATGTTTAAGGGTAAGGGTAAGGGTGCTTCTTCTAGTAGGAGCAACCAAGGCAAGGGTACTTCTTTTAGTCATCTTATTCCTACACCGGATGATTTTGTTGATACTCAACATTTTCCTACAATACCATTAGATTTAGACGATGAGCTATTTTCTGGAAATCAAGAAGACTTTAATTTAGACGATGATCTAGATGATACACCCACTAATGTTGATGACAACACACCCACTAGTGCACCTTCAACTGAAATACCTCCTATTCCCCCTAGTATGAGACGAGGTCCAGCAAAACGACCATTAAAATCAGATGCATTGACATTTTTTGATAGGGACGTAGAGAATCAAGTAGCTATATGTAAATTTGTAAAAATGTTTTAAAATTTAAAACTGGAAAAGGTCACGGTGGGACGGGGGGTTTAATTAGACACGTAGTAAGTGATCATCCAGCTAGGTATGCCCAATACCAGGCTTCAAAATCGGGTGCATAGCGCCGCTCCATCGGGACAAGGTTCACATACCGATATTGTCCGGACCAAATCTGAGTGGTCAAATTAACCCTATGACGGGGGGAATTATAGGCCCTAAATACAATAAACATAGAGATAGGGAAGCAATATCAAAATTAGTTGTTGTGGAGGGTTTGCCTTTTTCATTTCCTTCATCTCCCGGTTTTATTCATTACATTAGAGATATATATAATCCTGCTTTTAACGGTTTTCCTAGATCAACTGTTAAGAGAGATGTATTTAAATTCGCACATGAATATCAACAATAATTACGTTATTCATTATATCATTTTAATGGAAAAGTATCTATCACGTCTGATATAGGTCGTAGTACTAACGGCCATGATTATTTAACGGTAACTTGTCATTGGATAGATTATAAATGGTCTATGCAAAAATGTATCTTAGCGTATAGATATATAGATGATAGGCACACTGATACTTTTATTGCAGATAATATTTATCAAGTGTGTCATTATTACGGAATAACCGATAAAATTATGACTATTACATTAGATAACGCTTCTTCTAATAATTACGCAATTACAATTTTAAAAAATAGTTTAACTCCGTCTTTTCTAGATCATTTTCATATAAAATGCGCGTGCCATATATATAACTTAATTGTAAAGGATGGTCTATCACTTTTTGAAGACATTCTTAGTAAAATACAATTTGCTATAAACTTTATTTTTAAAAGTAATAAAGTACAACGTAGAAAAGAATATAAAAAAACTTGTCACGATTATGGACTACCTTATAGAAAAATTTCACAAGAAGTATCCACTAGGTGAAATTCTTTATACGAGCAACTACTTGTTGCTTATGACTATAGAATACCTATAACTTTATTTTTTAACTCTCATAATAAAAATCCGGCTGATATGATTTTAGATAGTGATTGGGTAAAAATTTCCGAACTTATTGTATTTTTAGAGAAAAATTTTCAAGCAACAAAAGAATTTTCCGGTATATATTATCCTACTATTTCAACTATGTTGTTTTATATAACTCTAATATTTTTATTACTTAGTGAATATATGGAAAAACCAGCTTATAAGGCAGCTATTAAAAAAATGTTTGTCAAAATAAAAAAATATTTTATTCCTATTCCCACTATTTATATTATTGGTTATGTATTAAATCCTACTATTAAAAAAGAAGGTACTAAATCACTAATTGAAACTATTTACGATTGTATAGAAGTACTACCACCTCCAAGTCCCAAAAATCTAAATCACCCACCACCTATTAAACAAAGTCAAACTAAAGAAGAAGTGTTGTTTAGCGTAGAACATCAATGCAAAAAAATATATATATTTTATCAACAAGAAAATGCTAGTAACTTACCGGCTTCCATACCATCTTCTTCATCTTCAACACAACCTCACAAAAGACATGTTGTTTTTGCGGCTAGTATTGAAAGCCTCAGAAATAGAATGTGCGGCCGTACCTCTACTACTAACCAAATTAGAGAGTTGGATATTTTTATTTTGCAGGGTTATGTACCGTACCAAGAAGTTATCAATGAAGATGGACATGAAGACTTGCTGAAATACTGGAGGGGGAATGAGAAGACCTTTCCGACACTTTCATTGATGGCCCGAGATGTTTTGAACATTCAAGCGTCATCAACTGCGTCTGAAAGTGCTTTTTCTGCCGGTAGATATCAAATAGGAGACCACAGACACTCATTAGCAGGAGACAACTTGGAAATTGCAGTATTATTCAGAGATTGGATACGAGCGGAGCGGAGAAGGTGCGGTCAACCGGAGATCAACGAAGAAAAAGATGAAAACTACAACGAAATCTTATCCGAAGGTGGTGGAAGCGACGTGGATCAATTTGACCAACAAATATCAATTCCAACCGAAGAACCACAGGAAATTATCAAGCAATTAGAACAGGTTTTTTTGAGAATGTAATTTTTTTAATTACAATTTTATTATATAATTTGCAACTTTTGGACAACACCACAAAGTTGTAATTTAAATTTTAGACAATTGTATTTGTATTACTAAAAAATCATATGTCTATTAAATAATATAAGAGGCACAAAAACAGCCTTGGGATGTTTTTATTACACTATCTTGTCTTGTTTATTGAGTTTTTTTTATACATATGTTATTAAAAAAAAAAAAGGAAAACCCGTCGGAACCCGCCCCGATCCCGACCGCGACCCGACCCCGCCCCGCCCCGATTCCGACGGGATCGGGATCGGGATCGGGACGGGACTGGAGCAAGTCCCGCCAAACCCGACACCGCCAGACCCGACCCCGCCCCCTTAGCTCGTCCCGCCCCGACCCCGACCCCGCCAGACCCGAGCCCGACCCACTGGCCACCTCTAGTGCAAAGTGAAACACAATGCAGATGATACATGATAGTGGTCTAGGCTAGTTGTTAGACGTGATATTCAAAGGGAAGGTGTAGACTATAATGAAATATTTTATCCTATAGTTAAAATGACTACAATTAGATGTTGTCATCTATTGTTGTCAAGAAGGACTGACCTGTTTTTCAGTTTGATTTTTACATGGAGATATTGAAGAGGAAGTATTGTTGCAAATTAGCCTTTGGCGGGGAGATGCGTCCACCCATCTTTGATGAATTAAACACTAGTGTTCCGTATGTTGGAGACCTCGTCTCTTTACACATGCATGATCTACGAAGTGAGTAGATGACCGTAGGGCCAAGAATCGTCTAATTTCGTTAAGAAATGAAAGAGATATTGGTCCACGAAGTAAGGTATTTGAGACATGGAAATGTGGTGTGGGACAAATCTACCACATCGGTGGGAATAGGAATAATTGCTCTCTATATAAGTCTCTAATTGGTAAAGGGTTTGGGACCCCAAGGGGTATCCCATGTGTTTAAAGGAGGGAAGACCTAGATGTGTTTGGGTTCAAGGCTAAGCCCACACGCGCGCCGCCGCCGCTCGCCCGTCCCGTCCGGTTTCGGTTCCGGGTTTCGGGTTCTCGGGTTCTCGGGTCGTGAAATTTGTGGGGTGTGAAATTTGTGGTCAGTGTCTAATATTATCTTTTTGGACCAGAGAACTTTGCCAGATGTACAGTTTGATCCTGAAGTTTCATATGTACAGTTTGGACCAGAATTCTTTGGTCCCTAAAGTTTCAATATTTACAGTTTGGTCCCCAAAGTTTTGGGAAGGTGACGGAAGGCAGAAGCCTACCGTTGGGACTGTTTTTTGAGGCATTAATCAGCTATTACTTGGCTGATTAACTCCTCCATTAACAGCCCATTACTTGGCCATGAACAGCCATAAATCTGCCTCCTAAATGGCCATTAACAGCCCTCACTAATGGCTATTAACAGCCTTGTTTGTGGCTGTTGGGCAGCCTCCTCCTTGCTATATATTGAGCCTTCTTTTGGCTCAAAACAGTAGCAGAAAACACACGAAAACAGGCAGCAAACGCACTGCAAACACCACTGAAAACTGTCACGAAAATAGCTCAAAACAGTGAGCAAATTGTCACGAAAATCAGTGAGCAAACCCACACATATACACAAGATATACACTACAGAGACACACTATATACACAGAGACAAAAGAGAAGAGTATTGAGAAACTCTTCCTTCCTATTCCATATCTTCAGCAAGACGAGTCATATTTGTTTTCTTCGCCAGGCTCAACCTATTGGCTTTGTAGTGTTGAGATTAAAGTGTTGTTTTATCTTGGGAGACTATTGCCCGCTAACGTAAAAGCATATATACGGGGCAATCTTGTCTTAAGGATAGAGGGCTATCCTCGACTCAACACACAACGTTGTAACCATCCAGATTTAGTTATTTCTTGATTTCAGGTTATCAAGATTCAAGGCACAACAAACTTGCGGCAGTTCTCAACATTGGCTTTGCAAGGTGATCAAGATTCAAGACACAACACACATGCGGCAGTTTTGAAGATTGACCATTTATTTATCCTTTCGAACATTTGTAATAGTTATTACTTCCCGTACTGCTTTATAAAGTACCATAGAAACTCCAACAATTTAAGACAAGATTGTATTGTAATACTATTAGTGTTCGAAAGATGTCGGTCAAAAGTTGTGTGACCAAATCTGGATATGGCAATGGTTTTCTGGTAGAAGAGAGTGATGATGATGAACATGTTCATGGTGTCACCGCTACCAAGACTGGTGGGAACAAGCGCTCTCGAGAGCCTGAGGATGTCAACTGGGACAAGAGGAGAAGACTGAAGATGTACTTCTATCTTGCAAAGAAGGCTGTATCTGCCCTGGACAAAAGATCCAAATAATGGTAAGAAGGAACTGGACACTCAGTTTGATGAAGTGACTGAAGTGAGCCAGAATCCGAAGTTGGGATAAGTAGTTTTTCTTACTTGTCAAGAATAAAGATTAAATGAGGTCTGATTAAAAATTGATTAAAGTAAGGAGGAATATGAAAATAATTTATATTCCTTACGCTTTAAAAATCAGAAGTTTAATCTCATCTTCTTTTCCGTCTAAAGATTGGATTGTAAAGCAACTTAAAAAGATCTGTTCTTTTAAGTGTAATTATTAAAAGTGAGTAAAGTATGTTCGCACATACGAGGGAGTAAGATCCACTGACTGTGCGAAAACTGTTACAACTCTTAAGTAAGCGCCAAGAATTATCTGGGCACCAATCATAACGGAAGAAGTCTAAAAGTTAAAGACGTTGAGCCTGTCATACTATTTGGCAGAAGATCCTTCATAGGATGATATTGGACACTTAGTCGTATAAAGCCTCCGGGCGACTGGAGTGGGCCAAAAATCCTTTGATATGATGATATTGGACACTCAGTCATATAAAGCCTCCGGGCGACTGGAGTGGGGCCAGAATTCATTTCATAGGAAAAGTAATGGACACCTAGCAAGGTTGGCGAGAGTTTCCAGGTCTTAATGATCTGAAGGCCTAAAGAAAGGCAGTAAAGAAATTGGACACTCAGTCTGCTAAAGCAACTAGAGTGGGCCAGAGTATCGAGATCATATATGATCCGGTTGCGCCCTAACCACGGGCAAGAGGTTGTTCATGTGAAGCAACGCCACCTCTAAAATCGAAGAAATTTGGAGAGGTTGTCCTCAATAGGACTTCAGGGAATGAGATCACTCTAAAACAGGTGATACATGTTCCTAACTTGGTTTAAGGGACGTTGTTGGTCAAGTTGGTTTGAGACTAGTCCAACAGGTCTGTAATAACTAAGAATGGTACAACATGTCTATAGCCCAATGAATGATATATTTGTAATACGTGCATCTATGCCATCATAGATTAAGACACGTTAAATAGTAAGTCATTCAAAAGCTAACGATGTTGAGATTGTTGCCTCCTTTCGACATAAACCCTCAAAATGAATGTGAGGTAGGCGAAGAGGCAAAATCACCTTTCCAAATTCCGTCAAGGGAATAGCGAAAGAAGCACCTCCTCTAGAACTTAGTCACACCTACTTGGGTGATTTAAAGTTTATACAAAATAGAGGGAGACAAATGCGTTGTGATCTTCATTGATGATGATACAACGTATGGAATCCTTTGTTTGTTAAAAACAAAGATGAAGTTGTTGAAGCGGATAAGCGCTACATCAACTAAGCCTATGGATTGCGAAATTCATAGCGATAGAGGGAGAATGTGAAGCATCGTTCATTAAATGACTGTTCATTTCTCACCTCACCCAACGGTGTTAGCCAAACGCAAAGTAAATGCGCCCAAATTATGTGGGGTGGCTTGGTAAAAGTTGGAACATCAAACAGGTCGATTGTACCTAAGATCGTAGATTGCATATCCACTAGATGCGCAAATAACAAGAGTGATGATCGCCTCTTGGCGTGAAAGAATCTTGAATTCTTTGAAGATAGCTTTCCTTGAAAAAGGAAAAAGGAGTAATTGCTCAAGGTTAACAAGAACCCGCGAGGGTTCGATCGTGGAACTAGACGTTCCGTATCTACAGGACTCGAAAGTTGCTGGCTATCCGGAACTTAATATTTCAGATCTGCAGAACTCAGGGATTCTAGATGTTGAACCGAGACGGAGCAAATAAGGGGACAAAGACTTGTTCCAGTCCTTCTAGCTTGTAGGGTTAAGAATGAACCATGGATAATTAACAAATAAATGTCATCTCCAAAAGCACTGCTTTGGAAAGAAGCTACAAAGAGAAATAAACTCTATCATATAGAACCATACTTGCGTAATGGTTTATCTTCCTCCGGGAAAAAAACCTTTGGGTTGTAAGATGTGCTCCCCTGTGAGTAGCTTCACATCCAGGGCCATTGCAGTCTTGCGTGGCATGAATGTTGAATTAGCCTTCCCAACCGGAGAGTTGGAAGAAGAGGATCAGAGTTGGTTTGCTGAACTGTTGGGCTTCTTCCTGAACTTTCATTTTGGTCCCTGAAATGTTTACATTTTGGTCCTGAAAGTTTCAGATAAAACAGAAATAATGAATCTGACCACAGAAACATTGACTCTGAAATTAGAAAGCCAACAGTTAGAGAATCAACAGTTTGAAAGTAAAAGTCATATTGAAACAAAGTCTCGATATGAAAGATATGGGTATCACAGATGACATCTTAGGAATTGGATTTCTAAGACATCTTAGGAATTGGATTTCTAAGACATCTAACGGACTGGTCGATAGTTGACAGTCTCGTTGAAGCCACCAATGGATATGAATCATAGAACTGATTGGAATCATGGTGCACCCATAGACAAGGAGCGATATGCTCAGGTCATGTGTAGTTCAATGTATTGTACACACTACAACCGACCTGGTATCGGCCTACAAAGCAGATTAGTTAAACTAAGGTTCACTGATGATTTTAATACATGATCGGTAGAAGGCGTTAAGTCGGATATGACGATATCTGAATTATTTGCTTATCTACGGATTATAGTATTCTGGATGTCCAACGGTTCTGGGAGAACATAGTGATGCAAACTGGACATCAGATCTGAAGAACACCAAAGCCACAAGTAAATTTGTATGGTGGGTCTTGGAAAATCCTCTAAGCAAACTTGCATCGGCCGATTCATGATGGAATCGGAGTTTATCGCTTTATACAAAGCATGAAAGAAGTTGAGTAACTTCACGGCTCCTTAGAGGACGCCCCTTATTGGGAGAAACTCGTGCCTTCAGCGATTATACATCGTGGCTAGCCGGTCGGCCGGGAAGGACACGGATGACGGCGTCTGGACATATCTTCGGATCTGTCGGAGATATAAGACCGTATGGCGATTGATCATCACAGTGTCACATCCTTGTTTACTAACTAAGGGACTACCGGAGATCAAGTGTTACGCGATCAAGGGAATTGGCTTAAACCCAAACAATACGAACCTTTATGTGGAAACCCAACCATACTGATTGGAGATCCCAAGAATTTGGTTCAATGGGAAAACTAAGCGGCAAAAGGTTCAGTTGAGCGCTTCGGTGGAAGCAAGAGCACCTCGGATGATAATTTCTGTAGAGAAACATGAATCCAAAGTTGTTCCCGCGATAGACATTAAAGTGCTACCTGTATGGTGGGTAAAGGTTAAGCTTCCAAACCTTTTAAAAGATCCTCAAACGGTTGAGGTTAAAGTTGTGGAACTTTTAATGATTCCTAACACTTGTGAAGTGGGGTATAGCAGGATACCTTGTAGGAGATCATCTATTTAAGTGCGAGGATGACCGACTCAAATGAACGCACTTAAGAATCCAAGTGTGTCCATGGCCACAACGGACAGAAACGTAAGAAGGAAAATGAATAAGAAGAGTTATTGTGTTGATATCGTTGTCTTGGCTTACACTAAACACTGACGGTTCAAGACATCACGTTCACCGCGCAGTAAGTAAGTCCGATGGTATTCAACTAGGGAAGGTTCAAAGCGTAAGCTACCTCTCCTGATGCAATATCTTTTTGCTGAAAGATTGCTGAAATGTAGGCACCTTGTGTGTGCGTCACAATCTCTCTTTCATAGAGGGGATTGTTGGAAATTAGCCTTTGGCGGGGAGATGCGTCCACCCATCTTTGATGAATTAAACACTAGTGTTCCGTATGTTGGAGACCTCGTCTCTTTACACATGCATGATCTACGAAGTGAGTAGATGACCGTAGGGCCAAGAATCGTCTAATTTCGTTAAGAAATGAAAGAGATATTGGTCCACGAAGTAAGGTGTTTGAGACATGGAAATGTGGTGTGGGACAAATCTACCACATCGGTGGGAATAGGAAGAATTGCTCTCTATATAAGTCTCTAATTGGTAAAGGGTTTGGGACCCCAAGGGGTATCCCATGTGTTTAAAGGAGGGAAGACCTAGATGTGCTTGGGTTCAAGGCTAAGCCCACACGCGCGCCGCCTGCCCGTCCCGTCCGGTTCCGGGTTTCGGATTTCGGGTTCTCGGGTTTCGGGTTCTCGGGTTCACGGGTTCACGGGTTCACGGGTTCACGGGTTCACGAGTTCACGGGTTCACGGGTTCACGGGGCGTGGGGCTGTCTAATATTATCTTTTTGGACCAGAGAACTCTGCCAGATGTACAGTTTGATCCTGAAGTTTCATATGTACAGTTTGGACCAGAATTCTTTCATATGTACAGTTTGGTCCCTAAAGTTTCAATATTTACAGTTTGGTCCCCAAAGTTTTGGGAAGGTGACGGAAGGCAGAAGCCTACCGTTGGGATTGTTTTTTGAGGCATTAATCAGCCATTACTTGGCTGATTAACTCCTCCATTAACAGCCCATTACTTGGCCATGAACAGCCATAAATCTGCCTCCTAAATGGCCATTAACAGCCCTCATTAATGGCTATTAACAGCCTTGTTTGTGGCTGTTGGGCAGCCTCCTCCTTGCTATATATTGAGCCTTCTTTTGGCTCAAAACAGTAGCAGAAAAACACACGAAAACAGGCAGCAAACGCACTGCAAACACCACTGAAAACTGTCACGAAAATAGCTCAAAACAGTGAGCAAATTGTCACGAAAATCAGTGAGCAAACCCACACATATACACAAGATATACACTACAGAGACACACTATATACACAGAGACAAAAGAGAAGAGTATTGAGAAACTCTTCCTTCCTATTCCATATCTTCAGCAAGACGAGTCATATTTGTTTTCTTCGCCAGGCTCAACCTATTGGCTTTGTAGTGTTGAGATTAAAGTGTTGTTTTATCTTGGGAGACTATTGCCCGCTAACGTAAAAGCATATATACGGGGCAATCTTGTCTTAAGGATAGAGGGCTATCCTCGACTCAACACACAACGTTGTAACCATCCAGATTTAGTTGTTTCTTGATTTCAGGTTATCAAGATTCAAGGCACAACAAACTTGCTGCAGTTCTCAACATTGGCTTTGCAAGGTGATCAAGATTCAAGACACAACACACATGCGGCAGTTTTGAAGATTGACCATTTATTTATCCTTTCGAACATTTGTAATAGTTATTACTTCCCGTACTGCTTTATAAAGTACCATAGAAACTCCAACAAGTATTTATGAAGATCCCAATAGGGATTTCATCACCTAGCCCTCATCATGTGTGCAAAAACTCAAAATATCTCTATGGGCTCAAGCAAGCCTCACGACAGTGATATGCAAGGCTTGCAGGAGCACTAATCTTTAAAGGTTTCTCTTCATCTCTAAATGATTATTCATTATTCTTGGATCTTTAATTTCTATGTGGTCGATATACTGATTACTGGTG
The DNA here is from genome assembly GCA_029783415.1 of Anisodus acutangulus. NCBI lineage: Eukaryota > Viridiplantae > Streptophyta > Magnoliopsida > Solanales > Solanaceae > Anisodus > Anisodus acutangulus. The sequence continues at coordinate 14,070,771 of CM056498.1, forward strand.
ACAATTATCTAGATTTAATTGATCTTAAAAGCTTCCTTCATTTAGAATTTAAGATTAAAGATGTTGGACCAATCATTACTTTCTAGAAATGGAAATCCTAAAGGAAAAAAGAGGGATTTATCATTACTCACTGAATTCAATTGCTACCATCCTCTTATTCCAAGGTGGAATCTCCCACCCCAGGAGCCCCCACACCCCGGTCCGACAGGTCTGTGAAGGAGGTAAATCATGGTGACTCAATTGATTTCAAAGGTTAGACCAGTACCACGCTGCGCACAAGGGGACAATTGCTACCATCCTCCAAAGGTGTCTTGTCCTCTTGATCCCGCCATCAAATTCACTGCTCTACTTGATGCAACAATTTACAAGCGATTGATTGTTGAAATCGATTACTTGTCCTGATATTTTATTCATAGTTTAGCCCTAAGTAATTTCCCATTACTTAATTCAAACCCATCCTTTTCTTTATTACTATCAATAAGTGGGTATTTCATTAGTTTAGGGGGTTCTTCGGTGAGCTGGAAGTCAAAGAAGTAAAACTTCCGTCTCTTTTATTATCAGCTGAGGCAAAATGCGAAGATAAACTGCAGAGCTTACTTGGTTGCTTCGTCTTCTAGATGATTTATCAATACAACCTTCAATTTCGGTTCCGATTACTCCGACAGTCAAGCTGCTATACATATTAGCTCGAAATTCGGTCTTCCATGAGCGTATCAAGCACGTTGAACCGGACCCGCTTGATTTTGCTCTCATTTGTTCCTTCAAGGTCTTAGCTTGCCGATTTATTGTATGAAACTCAATTGCAATATATTCTTGGCAAGTTAGGTCTCTTTTCTCTCCCCTCCAACTTGGGGGGGGGGGGGATCTGCAACCTCCCAAATGTTCCCAAATTATTGAAGAACACATAAGAAATAATGGATTCGAATAAAAGAAAGAAAGAAGGAGTTGGAAGTTCTTAAGGGTGCAAAGTGAACATTTTGATGAAAATACTTTTCCCAAAACAGATCCTATTACATTCAACCGAATATACATACGGTTGTTATGTATTTTGAATAGAAAAGAATCTAGTTAGTTATATTATAGTATTAGACACTAGGCTAATTCTTATTGATACAAGTATAGATATTTTATTTTCTTTTACACTTTTCTTATTCAGCAAATACTTGTATAAATACATTTATTAATCAATCAATACAGAAAATTTTCTCAATCTTGTCTAATTTTTCTAATAATTTCAAAGGTGTTTATGCGAATAAACTATTTTTGCAACTTTTGAAAAATAATTTATGCTGCTAGCTAAAAGAATTAACTTTCGTAAAGCTTTAAACATCTCAATTCTCTAAAATAAATATTTGAAAAAAATTAAATATTTATTACTTTTCAAAACTTTAGTCAAACATGCTATAATTCTGTATAGCCCATTGATCTTAAATCATACGTAGTAAATTGAGAATAACGTGGTCCAACAATTCTTTTATTTACTCTTTTCTCCACGTTAGAATGTTTCTATTTTTCACTTTTTGCTTTTCGTTTACAAATGAGAGGGACATTCTTCTGTCTTTATTTTTTTAATGTTTATATTGATATACTTAACATGAAAAAACATCTCTGTTCCACCAAAGTCCTTAATTTGCTGCACCAATATATCTTACTTTTGAGACAAGGACAAAAGGTCAATTTCCATAGAATAATTTTGTTCTGGCTGCAAATATTCTGTAAGTAAAGTATTCTAAGTACCTTCAACTATAATATGATTCAGTCATGAATCAACCAAACAAATAATTTGATCCTCGCATATTAAAAAATCATAAGCACAAATTAAATTTTAATTTATGTAGAATTTAGTTATATAGGATTCTTAACTCTATATTCTTGAAGATACATGCATGGAGTGTATTTTTGTAATTAAGTAAATTTTGAAAAACGAAGATAATCAAAATAAAATTTGAAATTTGAAATTTAAAATTAATTTCGAGATTAAATCTATATTTGGTTGAGGTATTATTTGTTGGTACTCTATTGTACTTTATAAAGCAGTACGGGAAGTAAATAACTATTACAAATGTTCGAAAAGATAAATAAATGGTCAATCTTCAAAACTGCCGCAAGCTTGTTGTGTCTTGAATCTTGATAACCTGAAATCAATAAACAACTAAATCTGAATGGTTATAACGTTGTGTGTTGAGTCGAGGAATTGCCCCTCTGTCCTTAAGACAAGATTGCCCCGTATATATGCTTTTACGTTAGTGGGCAATAGACTCCCAAGATAAAACAACACTTTAATCTCAACGCTACAAAGCCAATAGGTTGAGCCTGCCGAATAAAACAAATATGAATCAACTTGCTGAAGATATGGAAAAGGAAGGAAGAGTTTCTATCTTCTCTTCTGTTTTGTCTCTGTGTATATAATGTGTCTCTGTTGTGTATATGAGGGTCTTTGCTCACTGTTTTGCACTGATTTTCGCCACTGTTTTGTACTGATTTTGGCCACTGTTTTGTGCTCTTTTGTGACTGAAATGTACTGCTATTTTCGTGTGCATTCTCTCACGTTATTGAGCCAAAAGAGGCACCAATATATAGCATGGAGGAGGGTTGTCCAACTGCCCAAACATGGTTGTTAATAGCCATTAGGAGGGCTGTAAATGGCAGGTTTAATGCCATTAGTATGGCTGTTCATGGCCTTGAAGGAGGGCTGATTAATGGTCATGAAGGAGGGTTGTTTATAGAGTAGTTAACAGCCAAGTAATGGCTGGTTAATGCTCCAAAAAATAGTCCAAATGGTAGGCAGAAAGTTTCTGCCTTCCGTCTTTCTCAAAATCAACTTTTCAAAAACTCTAGGGACCAAACTGTAAATATTAAGCAATTTGGGGTCCAAAAAAATAATATCAGAAAGTCCCCACAGACCCGTGACCCGAGCCCGGACCTGACGGGCGGCGGCGGCGCGCGTGTGGGCTTAGCCTTGAACCCAAGAACATCTAGGTCCTCCCTTCTTTAAACACATGGGATACCCCTTGGGGTCCCAAACCCTTACCACATTAGAGACTTATATAGAGAACAATTCTTCATATTCCCACCGATGTGGTAGATTTGTCCCACACCATATTTTCATGCCTCAAACACCTTACTTCGTGAACCAATATCTCTTTCATTTCTCAACAAAATTTGACGATTCTTGGCCCTACGGTCATCTACTCACTACGTAGATCATGCATGTGCGAAGAGACAAAGCCTCCAACATGCGGAACACTAGTGTTTAATTCATTAAATATGGGTGGACGCACCTCCCCGCCAACGGCAAATTTCCAACAATCCCCTCTATTAAAGAGAGATTGTGGCGCACGCACAAGGTGTCTACTTTCAGCAATCTTTCAGCGAAAAGATATTACATCAGGAGAGGTAGCTTCCGCTTTAAACCTTCCCTAGTTGAAACCATTGGACTTACTTACTGCGCGGTGAACGTGATATCTTGAACCGTCAGTGTTTAGTGTAAGCCAAGACAATTATAACAACATAATAACTCTCCTTATTCGTTTTCATTCTTACGTTTTTGTCCGTTGTGGCCGTGGACACACTTGGATTCTTAAGTGCATTCATTTGAGGCGGTCATCCTCGCACTTAAATAGGTGATCTCCTACAAGGTATCCTGTTATACCCCACTTCACAAGTGTTAGGAATCATTAAAAGTTTCCCCAGCCTTAACCTCAACCATTTGGGGATCGTTAAAGGTTTGGAAGCTTAACATTTACCCACCATGCAGGTAGCACTTTAATGTCTATCGCGGGAACGGCTTTGGATTCATGTTTATTTACATAAATCATAATCTGAAGTGTTCTTGCTTCCACCGAAGCGCTCAATTGAACCTTTTGCAGTTTAGTTTTCCCATTGAACTAAATTCTTGGGATCTCCAGTCAGTATAGTTGGGTTACCACCGCAAAGGTTCATATTGTTTGGGTTTTAAGCCCATTCCCCTAGACAGGCAGAACACTTGATCTCCGGGTAGTCCCTTAATTAGTAAATAAGGAAGTGACACCCGTGATGATAAACTGCCATACGGTCTTATGTCTCCGACAGTTCCTGACAGATATGTCCAGATGCCATCATCCGTGTCCTTTCTGAAGCTGACCGGCTAGCCACAGTGTATAACTGCTGAAGGCACGGGTTTCTCCCAATAAGGGACGTCCTCTAATGAGTCGTGAAGTTACTCAACTTCTTTCATGCTTTGTATAAAGCGATAAACTCTGATACCATCATGAATCGGTCGATACAAGTTTGCTTAGAGGATTTTCCAAGACTCACCATACACATTTACTTGTGGCTTTGATGTTCTTCAGATCTGATGTCCAGTTTGCATCACTGTGTTCTCCTAGAACCGCTGGACATCCAGAATACTATAATCCGTAGATAAGCGAATAATTCAAATATCGTCATATCCGACTTAACGTCTTCTATTGATCATGTATTAAGATCATCAGTGAACCTTAGTTCAACTGATCTATTTGTAGGAAGATACCAGGTCGGTTGTAGTGTGTACAATACATTGAACTACACATGACCTGTGCATATCGCTCCTTGTCTATGGGTGCACCATGATTCCAATCAGTTCTATGATTCATATCCATTGGTGGCTTCAACGAGACTGCCAATTATCTCACAACTGAGTTTGAAGTTAGACCAGTCCGTTAGATGTCTTAGAAATTCAATTCCTAAGATGTCATCTGTGATACTCATATCTTATGTTTCAATATAATTTCCACTCTCAAACTGTTGGTTTTCCAACTGTTGACTTTCTAACTTCAGAGTCAATGTTTCTGTGGTCAGATTCATTGTTTCTGTTTTATCTTAAACTTTCAGGACCAAAATGAAAGTTCAGGAAGAAGCCCAACAGTCCAGCAACTTTCAGGACCAAAATGTAAACATTTCAGGGACCAAAATGAAAGTTCATGAAGAAGTCCAATAGTCCAGCAAACCAACTCTGATCCTCTTCTTCCAACTCTCCAGTTGGGAAGGCTGTTTCAACATCCATGCCACGCAAGACTGCAATGGCCCTGGATGTTAAGCTACTCACAGGGGAGCACATCTTACAACCCAAAGGTTCTTTTTTCGGAGGAAGATCAACCATTATGCAAGTACGATTCTACATGATGGAATCATTTCTCTCTTTGTAGCTTCTTTCCAAAGCAGCGCTTTTGGAGATGATAATTATTTGTTAATTGTCAATGGTTCATTCTCAACCATACAAGCTAGAAGGACTAGAACAAGTCTTTGTCCCCTTCTTTGCTCCGCCTCGGTTCAACATCTAGAATCCTTGAGTTCTGCAGATCTGGAATATTAAGTTCCGGATAGCCAGCAACTTTCGAGTCTTGTAGATACGGAACGTCTAGTTCTGGACAGTCAGGCCCTCGCGGGTTCTTGTTAACCTTGAGCAATTACTCCTTTTTCCTTTTCAAGGAAAGTTATCTTCAAAGAATTCGGCATTCTTTGACGCCAAGAGGCGATAAGCACTACTGTTATTTGCAGATCCAGTGGGTATGCAATCTACAGTCTTAGGTACAACTTGTCCTATTTCGGTATTCCAAATTTTACCAAGCCATCCCACATAATTTGGGCGTACGACTTTGCGTTTGGCTAACACCGTTGGACTGAGGTGAGAAATGAACAGTCGTTTAATTAACGATGCTTCACATTCTCCCCCTCTATCACTACGAATTCCTCAATCTGTAGCCTTAGTTGATTTTCAACTTCTGGTTTGTAGCGCTTATCCGCTTCAACAACTTCATCTTTGCTTTTCAACAAACAAATGATATAATATGTTGTACCGTCATCAATGAAGGTCGCAACGTACTTGTCTCCCCCCTCTATTTTGTATAAACTTTAAATCATCCATAAAGGTGTGACTAAGTTCTAGAGGAGTGGTGCTTCTTTCGCTATTCCTTTGACGGAATTTGGAAAGGTGATTTTGCCTCTTCGTCTACCTCACATTCATTTTGAGGGTTTATGTCGAAAGAAGGCAACAATCTCAACTTCGCTAGCTTTTGAATGACTTTCTATTTAACGTGTCTTAATCTATGATGGCATAGATACATGGATTACAAATATATCATTCATTTGGCTACAGACATATTGTACCATTCTTAGTTATTACGGACCTGTTGGAGTGGTCTCAAACCAGATTGACCAACAGCGTCCCTTAAACCAAGTTAGGAACATGTATCACCTCATTTTAGAGTGATTCCATTCCTTGAAGTCCTATTGAGGACAACCTCTCCAGCCCCTTTGATTTTAGAGGTGACGTTGCTTCACATGAACAACCTCTTGTCCATGGTTAGGGCGTAACCGGATCATATGTGATCTCGATACTCTGGCCCACTCCAGTTGCTTTGGCAGACTGAGTGTCCAATTTCTTTACTGCCTTTCTTTAGGCCTTCAGATCATTTAAGACCTGGAAACTCTGGCCCACCTTACTAGGTGTTCATTACTTTTCCTATGAAATGAATTCTGGCCCCACTCGAGTCGCCCGGAGGCTTTATATGACTGAGTGTCCAATATCATCATATCAAAGGAATTTTGGCCCACTCCAGTCGCCCGGAGGCTTTTTATGACTGAGTGTCCAATATCATCATATCAAAGGAATTTTGGCCCACTCCAGTCGCCCGGAGGCTTTTTATGACTGAGTGTCCAATATCATCCTATGAAGGATCTTCTGCCAAATGGTATGACACGCTCAACGTCTTTAGCTTTTAGTCTTCTTCCGTTATGATTGGTGCTCAGACAATTGTTGGCGCTTACTTAAGTGTGGTAACAGTTTTCGCACAGTCAGTGGATCTTTCTCCCTCGTATGTGCAAACGTACTTTACACACTTTAATAATTACACTTAAAAGAACGGATCTTTTTAAGTCGTTTACAAAATCCAATCTTTAAACGGGAAAGAAGATGAGATTAAACTTCTGATTTTAAAGTGTAAGGAATATAAATTATTTTCATATTCCTCCTTACTTTAATTCATTTTTAATCACACATCATTTAATCTTTATTCTTGACAAGTAAGAAAAACTAATTATCCCAATTTCGGATTCTGGCCCACTTCAGTCACTTCATCAGACTGAGTGACCATTTCCTCCTTACCATTATTCGGATCCTTTGTCTGGGACAGATATAGGCCTTCTGCTGCAAGATAGAACCACATCTTCAGCCTTCTCCTCTTGTCCCAGTTGACATCCTCTGGCTCTCGTGAGCGCTTGTTCCAACCAATCTTGGTAGCGGTGACACCATGAACACGTTCATCATCATCACTCTCTTCTACCAGAAAACCATTGCCATATCCAGATTTGGTCACACAACTTTTGACCGACATCTTTTGAACACTAATAGTAATACAATACAATCTTGTCTTAAATTGTTGTTACTCTATTGTACTTCATAAAGCAGTACGGAAAGTAAATAACTATTATAAATGTTCGAAATGATAAATAGATGGTCAATCTTCAAAACTGTCGCAAGCTTGTTGTGTCTTGAATCTTGATAACCTTAAATCAATAAACAACTAAATCTGGATGGTTATAACGTTGTGTGTTGAGTCGAGGAATTGCCCCTCTGTCCTTAAGACAAGATTGCCCCGTATATATGCTTTTACGTTAGCGGGCAATAGACTCCCAAGATAAAACAACACTTTAATCTCAACGCTACAAAGCCAATAGGTTGAGCCTGCCGAATAAAACAAATATGAATCAACTTGCTGAAGATATGGAAAATGAAGGAAGAGTTTCTATCTTCTCTTCTGTTTTGTCTCTGTGTATATAGTGTGTCTCTGTTGTGTATATGAGGGTCTTTGCTCACTGTTTTGCACTGATTTTCACCACTGTTTTGTACTGATTTTGGCCACTGTTTTATGCTCTTTTGTGACTGAAATGTGCTGCTATTTTTGTGTGCATTCTCTCACGTTATTGAGCCAAAATAGGCACCAATATATAGCATGGAGGAGGGCTGTCCAACTGCCCAAACATGGTTGTTAATGGCCATTAGGAGGGCTGTAAATGGCAGGTTTAATGCCATTAGTGTGGCTGTTCATGGCCTTAAAGGAGGGTTGATTAATGGTCATGAAGGAGGGTTGTTTATGGAGTAGTTAACAGCCAAGTAATGGCTGGTTAATGCTCCAAAAAATAGTCCAAATGGTAGGCAGAAAGTTTCTGCCTTCCGTCTTTCCCAAAATCAACTTTCCAAAAACTCTAGGGACCAAACTGTAAATATTAAGTAATTTGGGGTCCAAAAAGATAATATCAGAAAGTCCCCATTGCACTGACCCGAGCCCGACTGACGGACGGCAGGCAAGTGGTGGGCTTAGCCTTGAACCCAAGCACATCTAGGTCCTCCCTCCTTTAAACACATGGGATACCACTTGGGGTCCCAAACCCTTTACCACATTAGAGACTTATATAGAGAGCAATTCTTCTTATTCCCACCGATGTGGTAGATTTGTCCCACACCATATTTTCATGCCTCAAACACCTTACTTCGTGAACCAATATCTCTTTCATTTCTCAACGAAATTTGACGATTCTTGGCCCTACGGTCATCTACTCACTTCGTAGATCATGTATGTGCGAAGAGACAAGGCCTCCAACATGCGGAACACTAGTGTTTAATTCATTAAATATGGGTGGACGCACCTCCCCGCCAAAGACAAATTTCCAACATTATTTAAAATCAAGACAAATTTTATATTACAATAATGAAATTGTCGATTCCATATAGAAAGTAAAGTCGATAGCCCTAATTATAATTTCAAAATTATAATACAGTTTATAATCTCATGATAACCTATTTTGAACCAAACGACCTCTAAATAGTAGTAAAAGTAACTTGAACACAACCTAAATTTTTGTAGCTCTCATGAACAACATAACTACTCCATATGTCGCATATTATTTGTCACATTTTTCTTTTCTACACCCCATAAAAATTATAAGTAAGTATCTTTTACAAATTTATTTTTATCTCTTTTCAATAAATGTGCACTCTATTTATATGTCTGACTGAGTATTTAAAAAAAATAAGTCTAAGCTAATACTATTGACATTTGAACAATCATAACATCATCACTTGTTTGAACTCTTTAAATTTTAATTTTTATGTTATGTAATCAATAATGCATAAAAACAATTAATATTAAAGGCAAAATGGATAAAAATTAATAAATTCGATTTTGATTTTGGAGTAAATACTTTTAGTAATCTTAACAACTGATATGTGATGGAATGCGTTTTTTTTTCTTTTAATTTTCTCCTTATTTTCCTTTTAAAAGATAGCCTTGGGGATTAATTTCACACGTCTTCTATAAACCCCTAGTGAAAATCAAATATGATGGAATTAATAGCACAACAAAGTGGAAGCCTAGAAATTGTCAATATCAAAACATGGGATAAGAGACTATTAACCCCTCAACTATACCCGAAATTGCTACGACAAATCTTACTTTTGCCCGTCCTATTACTCCCTAAACTTTTTAAAAGTGTCATTTTTGTACCTTTATTGCTGACGTGGAGCATAGTGTGAGAACACCTCCTTCAAGCGTGTGAGAACTTAAAAAAAAGGGCTCTAACTTATACAAAATGACCACGTGTCAGTTCCAAAGCTGATTTTTAAGAGCTTCAAATCTAATTTTTGATGTCAAAATTCAACAAAAACTCCGTTAAATTCGCACCAATTAAGCTCAAATTTCAACTACAACTTCACAACAACATCATTACCATACCTCATTAATCAATTTGGCCAACAACCAAGAATTTCTACAAACTCATTATTATTTTTTTGTTCTTGCAGAAATGTGAGGTAAGGCTATATACAATAGACCCTTGTTGTCCGGCCCTTCTCCGAACCCCACGCATAGCGGGAGATTAGTGCACCGGGTTGCCTTTTTCATTTTTTTGTTCTTCAAGTTTTTTTCAAGGTTCAACAATGGTGGATTCGAAATTCTTTTTTCATTTTCGAATCTCATCAACAACTAAGGATTTAGAATGAATTTAGCACTTGAATCTCAACTTTAAAACTTCAACAACCTTCGAATATGCTCAACACCTCTAATAATTTTTCAAGTTCATACAAAAATAATTGTCCTCTTTCATTTTTCTAAATACAAAATAATATTCCCATTACATTTCGGAATTAAAAAGAAAAGAAAAAGAAGAAAATGAAATAGATTTTAAAAAAAAAATAATATGAAATTACATGTGGCAGCGCGTGTATTCTGCCATATATTTGGTTCTCTATGCCACGTCAGGAATAAAGTTACAAAGAATTATTAAAGCTTAAGAGGGTAATAGAACCCCACAAAAATAAGGTAAGTAGTTGGCCGAGAGAAAAACGTTTGGGGTTCATCCTCATTATGATCAATATAAACCATGAATTGGGCACGAGTTTAGTTGGAAGTTACCTAATACACCAACATTAATTAATTTGTTTTCACACTTTACTCTCTAGCTAGAATCTTTAATTCCATATATACTTGAATATTAGAATCTCTTTTCTTTAATTAGATGACTTAGGAGATGTTATTGTAGATGATTGAGAATATATTATTATTTTCATCATAATTTGGGAAAGAGTTTAACTAATATTCTGTGACATTGTATAGGACTAGACCCGTTTATTTTTCATTAATATTAATACGTTTAAATCTGAATATACATATAAATATGAAGAAGTATATTAAAATTAAGATATTTGAATCTGAATATACATATAAATATTAAGATGATGTACTAAGATTTGAGTATTAAATAATTAAGACTATTTGTTTTCATCATTTGAATATATTAAAAAAAATTATTTAGAACTAATAAATATAAAATTTAAATTAAACACTAGTTAATCTAATATTATGTCAACAAAATACTTTAAAAAATTTATACGGTGATTGATGGTGATGATGTGGATTTGAATACTTCTAACACTGAATTCTCTTCTTCTTCTTCTTTTTAAAACTCAACTTGACTTATACATGTCTCAAGTATACAATTTTTATATATGGAGTGTAAGCTTCTCGAAAGGTAATGGAGGCGTGCAAAGCGACATGGTAGTTGTGGGTGTCCGTTGGGGTAGTGGTCGGTGGTTGTTGTTGTTCTTATTAGTAGTCAATAGTGATGCTGGCTTGCAGTAATAGTTAACGATGGTGGTTGATTGTACTAGTTAGTAGCAGCATCTAATAATTATAGTCATAGCTAATTGTGATGATAACTGACTATATGCAGTAATTGAACATGATATATAGTAGTTGTGAATGGTGGCTGATAGTAATTAATAAAGGTGGACGGCTAATAATGATGGATGACGACAACAATTAAAGAGGACCGTGGATGGAATAATGGTGAAATATCAATTAGAGATGAAAGTCATGAACAACAGTTAAAGTTGAGCGTGAATAGTGGACGACGATAATAGTTTAACTTCATATGTTAACATGACTTTTGTATTTTTAGTAACGAACTCTTTGTATTTTTTAAATTTTATTTTACAACTTTAAAATTTTAAATTAGAATATATTATTTGTTATATTTTTAATTTTTTTTTATATAATTTATATTTTCTATCGAAAATACTGAATTCAAAAGAATTTGTCCCCTTCCCAAGAAAAGAAATATAGTCTGCCCAAGTGCCCATGAATCAAAACATTATTGATTCAAAAAGGAGAATATTTGAAGACTGAATTTATCCACCATCAGTAGACGTTAGAATTATCTTCCTTGAAGGGGACAAGTCCCAATAATAGGATATCCTAATCTATTCAATTTATTATGAGTATCCCCACAACTTTTGATAAAAAGATAACTCCAATTCTACCACAACCAAGACAGTGGATAATGATTTCATATCAATTTATTGTAAGTTTGCCTGTGGGAAGGATTTTCACACGTCATTCAGATACCTCTGCTAAGAAATTGATTTTGTCGTAATTTAATTTTTAAAAGATTATTTATATAATTTTCCTACTAATATAATTAGGGGTTCGTTTGGTTATAGAGATGAGAGGGTATATATTCTAATACAAAATGTAGTTAAAACTAAATCTATCCAATATTTAATTAAAAGTGTTAGTTAAAATCAAGATAAAACTTATAAGTATTAAAATTAGAGAAAATGTCTAAAATACACTCCAATCTTTGTCCGGATTTATTGTAACACATCTAACCTTTACTGGGGTCCTCTTACCCCCTTGAAAATATTTTTAAGGATTTTTTGGTATTTATCGAGTGAGTTGATAACAATTCAAACACGTGCCGAACAAAAGACCATAAAACAAATGAGTCTGATCATTTTCAGATCATTTCACTCTTTGAACAAAACAAAAAATTAGAATTCTCTCCTACGCTCTTAATTTTTTTTCATGGAGAAAACAGTTGATTCTCTTGAAATTTGTTCTTGTGAATCACTATATTCTTTCATAATCGAGTTTTGACTTGTGTCGAATTAGATTTTAATTTTTTCAAATAAATGCCAAAGAAATACTTTAAAATATATTTAGGAGGATAATAGGATCACCGTAAATGTTAGATGTGTTACAATAAATCCGGACAAAAGTTAGGATGTATTTTAGATATTTTTCCTTAAAATGGTCACTAGAGATATAAAATAAGATTAGTCATTCAACTACGATTTTGAAAAGTCAAGTGACAATGGGGAAATTTACTACTTTAGTGAGATTTAATTACTATTATATTTTTAAAAAGCCTATGTATATTAAATCCAAAAGTTAAAATATATGATTAAATATAAAAAATGATTTGTGAGCTCGAGAAACAAATGAAAAATATTTATAGGAAGAGAAAAAGAGTGTCTCCTTTAGCCATTTATGGTGGAGAGCGCAACAAGAATAATTGTTTTGCTATTTATTAAAAACCAGCTGAATCTCTACTAATTATTAGGTTACAACAAGTTGCACATACTTTAGTAAAAGATAAAGTATAAAGAACTTGATAAATTAACTCAAACTCAATTGTTAACCAAGCCAGGAGTGATTTTTCTCTAATAGGTTCTCAGTCAAACTAGGAAAGAGTATTTATTCCCGTCTCAAATATATTAATCATCGTTATGTAATTTTATTTATTTTTTAAAATAATTAATATTTAAAAAACAACAAGGATCATTATTACTCTCTTTATCCCTATTATGTGAATGTGTTCGAAGTACGAGGGTCAAACCACTTAATTTTGAATATTAATACGGCAAGTAAGACTGAGATGGTCAGACATGTGCAAAAGAGATGCCCAGATGCCTCAATACGTATGTGTGAGAGGTTGGCTATGGATGATTTCAGAAGAAGTAGAGGTAGGCCGAAGAAGTATTGGGGAGAGGCGATTGAAAGAAATAATCCCCTTGATTATTTTCATTAATTGAAAGGCTATATATACAAGTTACATATTTCCATAATAGGGAAATCTTATTCCTATTCTATTCCTAAAACCTTATTCTACCATAATTCAAACTATACAATTATGGTAAGTGTACAAGATTAATTAACGTAACCTTTACACTACAATATTACAATAATATATATACCAAATATACACAACCCGTGATGGGCCAACCCGAGATGGGCTTGTTGCCTTCTTCTGTGTTGGGTTGTTACCGAGAGCACCCGTGATATACACTTATGTATATCAAGTGTATATCACGGGTATATATACCTTGTTTAACACACACCCGCAATCATAGCGGGCGGTCTTCGAACGCTGAGACTGTCCCTAAAATCTTCAAAAAGGACCGAGGGAAGACCCTTTGTAAAGATGTCTGCAATTTGATATCTTGACGGGATATGGCAGACCTGAACCCGAGCAACTTTTTCGCGGACAAAATGTATGTCCATCTCGATATGCTTAGTGCGTTGGTGCTGAACCGGATTACCATAAAGGTAAATGGCATTAATATTATCGCAATAGACCAAGATTGCCTTCTGAATGGGACACTAAAGCTCTAAAAGCAAATTACGTAACCAACATGATTCTGAGATCACATTAGCTACCCCTCGATATTCAGCCTCGGCACTTGAGCGGGATAGAGTCGACTGACGTTTCGCAGACTAGGAGACCAAGTTGTTACCAAGAAACACACAATAGCCTGATGTAGACCATCTGGTGTCGGGACAACCACCCCAATCAGCATCTGTATACGAGACAAGTGTGGATGTCGAGGAAGGATATAAATGCAAACCATAGTCAAGTGTACCTTGAATATACCGAATGATGCATTTGAGTGCATTCATGTGCTCAATTCTTGGATCATGCATGAACAAACACACCTGCTGGACAGCATATGTAATATCCGGTATCGTAAAGGTAAGATACTGAAGGGCCCCTGCAAGACTGCGATAGCGGGTCGGATCCCCATAGGGCGTACCGACTACGGCACTCAGCTTGGGCTTTGTATCGACTGGAGTGGAAGTGGACTTACAGGATGACATCCCAGCCCTCTAGATGATCTCAGCGGCATACTTTCGTTGAGACAAGAACATTTCATCGGAATGACGAGTAACTGCAATCCCCAAAAAGTAACTCAAGGGCCTAGGTCTTTCATAGCAAACTCAGAGCTGAGCATGGTCATAATAGACTGGCGTAAGGCATCTGTAGAGGCAGTCAAAATGATATCATTCACATACAACAGAATATAGGCCAACGACGAACCACGACGGTAGATGAACAAGGAATTATCCGACCGGCTGTGAGTGAACCCAATAGTCGAAACATAGTCAGCAAACCTTGTATACCAGGCCCGTGAAGACTGCTTAAGCACATATAAGGACTTCTTCAACAAACAGACATGATGAGGATGTTTGGGATCCCTGAATCCCAACGGCTGATGCAAATAAAATGTTTCCTTGAGATCACCATGTAGGAAAGTATTCTTTACATCTAACTGATGAATAGACCATGCTTTTGAAAGAGTCAAGCTGAGTACAGTGTGAATGGTAGCCATCTTGACCACCGGGCTAAATATCTCACCACAATCCACCCCAACCTATTGAGTCTTACCATCACCCACAAGCCGCGCCTTATGCCGTGCAAATGAACCATCTGAATTTTTCTTGTGAGAAAAAATCCAAATAGACCTAATGATATAATACCAGAAGGACGGGGCACCAACTCCCACGTCTTATTATCAATAAGAGCATTATGTTCATCGGTCATAACAATTTTTCAATTTAGTTCATTTAACGCAGACACGGGAGTACGGGGTAAGGGTGATTTAAGAACATTAGAATTTAAATTAAAATGTCTCTTTGGTTTAAAAATATCACGTTGACTACGAGTGACCGGTCTATGACTTGAGGAAGAAGTGGGCGGATTTTGGGAATTTTATGGGCTCGGGATGGACTGACCAGCAGGCAGTGGGCCTGCTAGCCCAAGACGGTAAATCAGAATCGACCAGCCTGCACTGGGTCGATCGCCCAATCGGCCGAACCGATCCGGTGATGGTAGTTTGTAACGGATCATGGGGCGGGCGATGGGCCATTGGAGGATTTTGGGTGCGAAATATATCCGAAAAATGGTGAGTAATATACGGGGATATACCATCATCCAAAAAATTATACGAACTAGGCTCGGGAGTATGAACTTTTGTAAATGAAAATTGGGTTTCATCAAAAATTACATGGTGATTAATGATGATTTTTTAGAGGATAAATCAAAGCATTTGTAACCACGATGATTAGACGGATAACCTAAAAACACACACGTAGTAGACCGGCCCTGAAGTTTGTTAATTGTGGTGGACGGGAATAACGGATAACACAAGCACCCAAAAACCCGAAGATGAGAATAAGAAGGATTCTTATTATATAAAGTTTGGAGGGGGAAGAATATGTCAGACCTTTGGAAGAAATTATGTTTAGGAGATATGTAGCCATTTGAAGAGCATGATGCCAAAGATATGGGGGTACGAAAGCATGAATTAAGAGAGTGCGGACAATGTTATTTATGGAACGAATTTTGCGTTCGGCTTTCCCATTTTGTGAAGATGTATAAGGACACGAAAAATGAAAATTGATCTCATTATTAGCACAGAACTCCCGAAACACCCTATTGTCATATTCTTTGCCATTATCACACTGAATATTTTTTATTTCTCTTTCGAATTGGGTTCTAATGAATGCTTTAAATTTTAAGAAGACGGAAAACACTTGAGATTTATTTGCGATCGGAAACGTCCATAAAACCCTAGAATAATCATCCAAAAAGAGAACATAATACCGATGGCCCAAAGAACTTAGAACATGAGACGTCCATAGGTCGCTATGAATAATATCAAATGGCATTAAAGTATGAGAATTTGAGTCTACAAATGGTAACTTAACAATTTTTCCTAAAGAGCAAGACTGACAATTTGGAGTACTATTCGTACCCTTACATGAAATAAAATTATTTTTATGTAATGACGACAAAATAGAAGATCCCGGATGACCAAGACGAGCATGTCACAAGGAAGGAACAAGGGCTGCAAACGCTGATGGCAAGGCTTGACTCGATGGACTGAAACCGGGCGTGATAGGATAAAGATCTCCCCTACTATCACACCTCATGAGAGGACTCCCCGTCTTGAAATCCTTCACAGAGAAACCAAAAGGATCAAATTCAACAGAAACGGAATTGTCAGCGGTGAACTTTCGGACAGACACTAAGTTTTTAATCAATTTGGGGGCATGTAAAGTATTTTTCAAGATAAGGGGTGGATTGGAGGGAGACAAAGTTTTATGACCATAACCCTGAATTGGAATAGAGTTACTATTACCGACAATTATACCAGGAGGGTTGCTCAAATTGGAATAAGACAAGAGAGTACCTTGATCGAAAGTCATGTGTGTTGTCGCGCCGGTGTCCATCTACCAATTCAGATCTGGTTGCGTCAACCCAAGCGTGTGCATTACGGCCTCAATGTCGGTGTGAGTAGGTGTGGGGCCCACTGTCGAGAATGTTTGTGTGGGCTGAGGCCCAAGCAGTCCACCCTGCTGCCCCAGCCTAGTGCTGAACCGAGAAGGTGACGGCTGGGTATTGGGCCTGAATTGGGGCTATCCAGTCCACTGCCCGTAGGAAGGGCCTGGAAAATAGGGGATGTTGGGCCAAGGCCCATTGCCCCAGCCCCACTGCCATGAGCCCCACTGCTGGGACCAGTAGGGAAGAGACTCACTGTTGACTGGACAGGGCCCACTTCCGGACTGTTGACCATTGGAACCACCACCAGAACCGCCGCGTTTGCCCCCGCGATTTTTTTATTATTCTTACGATTATTTTTGTCGCCACCATGAGCACGGTTTTGGCCTGAATTATCAACAAAACCCGAAGAATTTGTGGAGGACGTCATTATGACTACGGGGTTTGCTCCGGTAGCCGCCTTCTTAGCCAATCCTGCTTCTTCTAAAGTAAGCATGGAGCGGGCTTGATAAAATACGGGAAGAGGGTTGTTTTGACGAAGGAGAGTCCCAACGCCATTATAGGCCTCAAAAAGGCCGGCAACCAATCATAGAACCAGATGATTATTTGTCACAGGTGCGCCAACGTTACAGGGTTGGTCCGCCAACTCCTTGGGCTTCTTGCAATAAGCAAACATGTTTGGAAAGTCTTCCATGCGAACTTGAGAGAATTCATGCTCGAGTGTGATAACACGTGAATGTTGGTTATCCTGAAATATGTCACGCAATCTATTCTAGGTAGCCATAGCCGTAGTGTACGGCTCAATGATCGTCTGTAAGAGGTCAGCCGAAATAGTGGAATAAATTCACTGGAGAATGGTAGCATCAAGAGTAATCCATAATAGAGGATCCTCCGCGGGAATAGGTGCAGCGGAAGGGATTATGTGATGGATGATTTGATGGGAGATAGCGTGAATTTTAAATAATTCTGCCCACGTTGCATATTGGATGTTTTCCATCTCAAGAATAATAGGGATGTTGTTCTTGATGTTAGAAACCATGAGGGCAGGATGAAAATTGTTCTTAGACATAACGAAAGAACAAATGGAGAGGAGGGGAAATTTGGGAAAAGTGGAGGTAAATAATAACACGAATTTCGGTGAAGGGGGACTGAATTTGGATCCGGTTGTGGCCAAGAAATGGCACAAAAATCGAGAGCAATGGTGGAAGAAAGACCTAGTCTCTTGATACCATGAAAGAAATAATCCCCTTGATTATTTTCATTAATTGAAAGGTTATATATACAAGTTACATATTTTCATAATAGCAAAATCTTATTCTTATTCTATTCCTAAAACCTTATTCTACCATAATTCTAACTATATAATTATGGTAAGTGTACAAGACTAATTAAGGTAACCTTTACACTACAATATTACAACAATATATATACCAAATATACACAACATGTGATGGGCCAACCCAAGATGGGTTTGCTGCCTTCTTCTGTGTTGGGTTGTTACAGAGAGTTACCGAGAGAACCCGTGATATACACTTATGTATATCAAGTGTATATAACATGTATATATACCTTGTTTAACAGTGATCAAACAAGACATGGCGCAGGTCTAGATTACCGAGGACATGACCTTAGATAGGAAGTTGTGGAGAACACAGATTAGGGTAGAAGGCTAGTGGGTAGTTGAGAGTTGTCCTACTTATCCTTTTATACTAGTAGTCGTAGTATTAATCTTGTAGTTTCTTGTCCTTCTATTTTTACTTGATATATGTTATTTCTTGTACTTTGATCATCGTATTCATTTGTTGTTTTTAGACTTGCTTTATCATACTTTTTATAGTATTTTATTGTCATGACTTTATATACTGCTTTGGATTGCGTGTGCTTAGGGTCTACCAGAAACAACCTCTCTACTTTCCAAGATAGGGATAAGGTCTGCATACACTATACCCTCTACAAACCCTACTTTGTGAGATTTCACTGGATGTATTGTTGTAATTTGAGTATAGATTCTTCAAATTTTAAAATAAAATTTAAATATTCAAAAACTATTCAAAAAGTACTATGAGTCAACATATAACTCAAAATATTTTAAAATTTTAAGAAAATTTAATGTAAGAAAAAATTGTTTGACTTTCTCACTACTAGAAATATAGATTTTATAAAACATGATTTTCTCACTTCAGTCTCACCGAACCAAATCACTGGGAAAACATACGGTGGGAAACAGGTTCCCTTGAAGTGCTGAGAAACTTCTTGATTTTTCTATATGAAATCACTACTGTTTAAATTTTTCCACAAACATTCAGTAGAAAATAATCACTGAATATTTTTTAATGGAAAATTCAGTAAAAAAATAAAAAAATTCTAGTAGTGTCTAAACAGTAACCACCTTCATATAAATGAGACAGAGTGAATACCTTTTTATTTGGAGTCTACCTTTAAAGATATCAAAGGGGTAATCCATACATACTCATTTGATTAAGTGAATTAAATGTATTTCTTACGGAGTGTACAAACGATAAATGTTATAGACAAATAATATTTTTTCAACGAAAGGACAAATAATATGGACAATCATATATAAAAAATGGCTAAATCACAAGTATTTATAGCTTTTTTCTTTATTCGAATAAGTTTCTAGAGTCTAAAGTACATAAACTCTAGTTACTTACGTGCAAGATCGTGGTTCTAACATTTTGACATTGTATTCTTAATTTCTTATAGTACCAGAAAGTGAAAAATAAGATAGTTTTTTTCTAGTCTCAAGTATATAAACTCTAGTCACTTAGGTGCAAGATCGTGATTCTAGCATTTTGACATTGTATTATTATATACCCGAAAGTGAAAAATAAGATAGTTTTCTAAGTGATTTTTTAACTTTTTTTTTTCGTTATGGTGTGTGGTAGTGGTTGAGTTGGAATTTGAAATGGAAAAAAACTACCCTAGAGAAGCCTTCCTAAAATGTATTCTGGTTAAATGAATAATGGAACAAAATTGAATTATATATTTAATTAGGAGCCAGTGTGATTCTTTCAAACCAACTCGTGCAGTCAAATAATATGCATGAGCTGTAAAGCTAGCTAGATCAAACATAAGCACCCTCTTGCTCGTTCAAATATCCAATTTTATATAATTGAGAGAATATTACATTTCATTACATAAGCTGATTATATAATTCTATATTAAAGTTACTCTCAACGCTTTAGTTAAGGATGATTTGTAGACTCATCTATAGCCTAATTCTATGAGCAACTTGTTAACCTGTAGTGGGGTTATAATGAGTTTACAGTTTACAACGGTTAAGAGTCTCACATCGGTAATGAAATGAGAATATGAACTTTTTATATAGATTTGGACAATTCTCACCCTACAATTTAATTTTAGGGGTCAGTTAAGCCCAAGATCCATTTTTTACATGGTAATGAGAACATGAACTTCTTATATGGACTTGGACAATCATCACCCTCCAAGCTAGCTTTTGGGGTTGAGTTAGGCCCAAGATCCATTCTTTACATAGTATCAGAGTCAGGCTCATTCCAATTCTTTGTTCACCGATGTTGGGCCCCCAAATTATATTATCCACGCTCCAGTTAACAAGGTCTGGGCGTGCGGGGGAGTGTTAAAAGTCCACATCGGATATGGAATGGGAACATGGACTCCTTATATGGACTTGGACAATCATCACCCTACAAGCTAGCTTTTGGGGTTGAGTTAGGCCCAAGATCCATTATTTACATGGTATCAGAGTCAGACTCATTCCAATTCTATGTTCACCAATGTTGGGTCCCCAAATTATGTCATCCACGCTCCAGTTAACGGGGTCTGGACGTGCGGAGAGTGTTAAGAGTCCCACATAGGTAATGAAATGAGAACATGAACTTCTTATATGAACTTGGACAATCCTCACCCTACAAGCTAGCTTTTGGAATTGAGTTAGACCCAAAATTCATTCTTTACAACAACATTTGGAGAATATTGACCTAATTTAATGAGAAAAATCATGATTGATTCGAGGATCTTATCCGGCAGAGCAAACTTCTCTTCTATCGTGTTGTATTTTTTCGGGTGAAACCCCCTATCTATCGTGTTAAAGTGATTCAAGAAGAATGACTAGGCTTATATTTTATCATTTTACAATACCTATACATGAAATGATTCATTTGATCAACTAGATTCTTTATTGTAATCACTTTGATCCATACGGGTGAAAAACATCACTAATACGCCCGGAGCGATTTCCACCAACAAACTTCTCTAACTTCAAATGATTTCCTTATAAAAGTTTTAAAAATGACAATTTTTTTCCCAATAAAGTGACAACTAAGAAATATCCTTAAAAAAATAAAAACAAAAAGGAAAACCTCCAAAATACTTTAAGCCGTTACCTAGGAAATTTCACACAAAGACCAAAAGACTTCTTCCTTGCAATTTGAATTGAAAATTAAAACTTGTCAAAAAATGACGTGGCAAACAAAACAATCATCGCCAGCAGCCGCGGTGGTCCCCACTGTTGGCTGCACGTGAAACACGAGGAACGCGTGAACTCCAACCGCTATATAGCCGTCGTTGACCAAAGCGTGTAGTACACGTTAAGTTACTGAGAGTGGGTCTCAATGAACATTGCTTTCCGAAACTTCCATATTAGTCCTTATCGAAAATTCTATTTTAAATAAAATTTCCGGTATGTTACGCATTGGCAATCCAATTTTTACTTTTGACTTTTGACTTTTCTTATATGTTCTAGAATTGTTTAAGTTTTTCTTTTCTCTTTTTAGGTTGACATTATTGAAATTACTTTTTGTGTTGCTGACTTTCTAAGGTGATAAATGGAGTATAAAAAAGAAAATATAAGAAGTTCAATGTAGTAATTTTCCTCCTTTTAACACGTCACCATACTTTGTAGAAACTTTTCTTTGAGAAACTTCCTCGAAAATCATCCAAACTTCTATGATCTAATATGGTCAAATTAGCCTTTGTATGGTTAGAAATTGAAAAAAATTTGTCCTCTGTTAAACTTTTTATTTAATATTATTTCATTAGCTAAAAGAAAAACTTCATTTTCGCCCTTAACGTCTAGCATAACTTCAGCGGGAGGGTAATTAAAGTATTATCACAAGTTAAGGGACAAATTTAGACCTTTTTCTTCAAATATTTTGGACACGTGAAGTCCACTAATTTCATATTGGAGCTTTGTTAAGGACTAAACGACTCGCTAATTGTCTATGGTTTCAAATATGACAGATACAAATTTGATTTTTTTATTTGAAAATTTTGAACAAGTGAAATTTACTTATTCCAAGCTGGAGCTTTGTTAAGGGGCAATAACAAAGTACAAAACAATTTACTAATGTCGATGGTATCGAATATAAAGAGCAAATTTGAACATTTTCCCTTACCATTATAATGTTCTCCAACATGCAAGAAAACAAATAGTATATGCAATAAAGTTAAAATTTCCATGATTTTTTATGAGACTTAATTAGTGGTTTCAAGATATGAACCATTAGAAATTTAACGAGACAAGTAGTAAGTGTGGTTACAACAATTGCAGGAAACAGGAAGTAAGTAACTGCTAACTATTACAACAAACTGAAATTACAATCACTTTGATATTTGTTGGGTCGAGTGATGGCACTCCGTCTTAACAAATCAGCAAAGGAAACTCAAGTGTTACTTTTGAATTACTTAGAGTAACGAAATGATGCTAGAGAGGAAGAAGAAGATTTCTGATTTTTCTGTCTCTTGCTCTTGCTTGAACAATTGAGCCAAATGCTTCAATTTATAGCGTAAGGAGGGTGACTTCTCAACTAGCCAATTAATGGCTTTTAATAGCCATGTAATGGCACTTAGTGAGGAGTTATATTCAGTCAAGTAAATGACTGAGTTTATGTGCAAAGTAATGGAGATTCAATGCTCCAAAACCAACCCAGAAGGCAGAAATTTTCTGCCTTCCGTCGCTGAACCCTCTTTCCAATTTTATCTTTTCTGAAACTTCAGGGGCCAAACTGTAAATATTAAGCAATTTGGGGTTCAAAAAAGATAATATCAGAAGAAGCCCAACAACCCAAGGCCCACGACCCACGACCCGAGACAAGCACACCTAGGTCATCCCTCTTTCAAACACAAGGGTTATCCCTTGGGGTCCCAAACCCTTATCCATTTTTTAGACTTATAAAACGAACAAATCTTCATTTCCCCACCGATGAGGGAGATTTGTTCCACACCATATTTTCATGCTTCAAATACCTCACATCGTGGACCACTATCTCATTCATGTCTTAACGAAATTTGACGATTTTTGGCCCTACGGTCATCTACTCACTTAGTAGATTATGCACGTGTGAAGAACCAAAGTCTCCAATATGCGGAACCCTAGTGTTTAAGTTATTAAAAATGGGTGGGCGCAATTCTCACCAAAGGCAAATTTCCAACAGTAAGCTAGCACCATTGAATGCAAGTTATCTTTTTTTGGTTTGGTTTCACACCAGGTGTCTGGTACCCGCATTGAAGATTGATTATATTCGGATTAGCGTCGCGTAGGGCCCCATTCAGGGTGAAACGCTTTCTACCAAGGATTTTTCCATACCCAGGGCTCGAACCCGAGACCTTTGTGTAGAATAGTGTAATTCTCCTTGATTTGAGTCTTCTCATTGATACAATATTTATAGGAGTTTACAATTGTAATCCTAATCGAATGAGGATATCTACCTTACATAATTACACTAGGATACTAATTACAGAATATATGGAGAATATTTGCATATTCTCTATCACACCTCCTCAGTCGGAGCGGGAGGAGGTCGGACGCTCAGACTGGATCTGAAGTCAAGGAACAACTGTTGGGGAAGTCCCTTAGTAAATATATATGTGTATTGATAGGATGAAGGGACATGTAACACCTTAACATGGCCTATGACAACCTTCTCACGAACAAAGTGAATATCCATCTCAATATGTTTGGTTCGTTGGTGCAGAATCAGGTTATGAGACAAATAGACAACAGATATGTTATCACAGTAGACAAAAGATGCCTTATGTAAGGGACATTGAAGCTCTAGAAGAAGGTTTCAGAGCCAATAAATCTCGACAACAACGTTTGCAACGCCTCTATATTCTGCTTTTATACTTGAACGAGAAAGTGTGGATTGTCGTTGGGCTGACCATGAGATGGAATTATCTCCCAAAAATACCAAATAACCGGAAGTGGATCGGCGTGTATCCGGACAATCGCCCCAATCAATATCCGTATGTGATATCAGTCTGGTTGGTATAGATGGATACAGATGTAGTCCATAGTCAAGAGTACCATTAACATATCGAATGATACGTTTAAGAGTGGTAAAGTGAGGCTCCCTGGGAGCATGCATGAACAAGCGCATCTGTTGAACAACATAAACAATATCGGCCCTAGTGAAGGTAAGATACTAAAGTGCTCTAGTAAGGCTCTTATAAAGAGAAGGATCGGCCACCGAATCCCCGTCATCAGCACTGAGTTTCGACTTTAAGTCGACTGAAGTGGGCATGATCTTGTACTTTGCTATTTTGGCCATGTATACATGATCTTGCTGACATAGGAACACTGCATTTGTTGATCTGATCACTGAAATTCCCAAAAAATAACTCAACTTACCCAAGTCTGTCATAGCAAGTTCGGATTTGAGCAAGGTAATGATCTCGTGTTTCAGCACATCAGATGAGGCAGTCAGAACAATATCATCCACATAGAGCAAAAGGTATGCAGTGTCATTACCTCGATGAAAAATAAAAAGTGAGGTATCACTTTTGCTGCACACGAACCCAATCTGCATTATGTAAGTGGCAAAGCGCTCATACCAAGCCCTGGGGGCTTATTTCAAGTTATAAAGTGACTTTCGAAGACGACATACATACTAAGGAGCCTCTGGATGAACAAAGTAGGCGGTTGATACATATATACAATTTCTTTCAAATCCCTATGTAAGAACGCATTTTTCACATCAAGTAGATGAATCGACCAGTTCTTTCCTATAGGTATGCTCAAAATAGTGTGAATGGTGGCTGGTTTAACCACTGGATTGAATGTCTCATCACAATCAACTATTTTTTGTTGCCCTGTGCAATTAGCCACAAGTCTAGCTTTATGCCTTTCAAGCTTACCACTATCTATGAATTTGTGATAATATAACCACATGAAATGAATCACATTCACCCCTTCTGGTCTAGGGAAAAGATCCCAAGTGCGTTGTTTAGTGAGTGTATTAAATTCCTCATACATGGCTGCATTCCAATTCGGGTCAATCTTGGCTAGTTTTGGGTTTTTAGGTGTTGGTGAGATAGTCTGAGTGGATAGGTTAAAGTGGACTTTCTGTTTGAAAATCCCGTGCTGAGCACGGGTTTCCATACAGTTGGTCGGAATCAGGACTGGTTGGGTCACGGGCAGTGGGGTGGGTTGGGTTTCTATCTCGGGAATTGTGGATTGGGTGGGGCAGTGGGGTCACGGGATTTATCGTGGGTTGGGTTTCTGTCTCATGAACTATGGACTGCATGTGGGGTAGTGGGGTTACAGGATTTACCGTTATAGGGTCGGGGGGTGGGGAAGTGTCCATGTCGGCGGGAATGACGAGGCCGAGACGGAGGCAGTGGGTCGAATGTTGGACGACGGGGTGGATGGGGCAGTTGTCTGGGGCAGGGGCAGTGACGGGACGGGATGGATTGTGTTTCTAATGAGAGGGAAGGTGTCCGAATCATCAAGAAATCTATAGTCGGTGACTTAGAATTTTTGGACGGTGGCAAAAGGGAAGACGTGCTCCTCAAACGTGACATGACGAGAGACAAGGACTTTATTTGTGGACAAATCATAGCATAAGTACCCCCTATGATTTGATGGAAAACCCAAGAAAATGCACGGAGTAGTCCTAGGTGCTAATTTGTGAGGAGTCGTGGAGGCGAGATTAGGGTAACATAGACACCCAAAAATATTAAGGTGATCATAAGAAGGGATCCAACAGAATAGAATTTCGATGGGGGCTTTTATTTTGAAGTGTACGTGTAGGTAATATATTAAGGAGTTAGGCGACCATGTGAAGCGCATAGACCCAAAATTGAGGGGGAATAGATGCATGAAAGAGCATGATACGAATCATATTGTTAATGCGGATGATTCTTTGGGTCTTACCATTTTGAGGTGAGGTATGATGGTACAAGAATCGAAACACCATGCCATTGGTTGTACAAATTTTATGAAAGAGGGAATCGTTAAACTCACGACCGTTATCACATTGAAATGTTTTAATGGCCTTTTAAAATTAGGTCTTAACATAAGCTTGAATTTCAAGGAAAATTGAGTAAACTTAGGACTTATATTTTAGAGGATAAACCCAAAGAAAGTGAGAGAAATCATCCAAAAATACCAAATAATATTTGTGACCCAGGTTGCTAGTAATGGAAGATGTCCATAAATCTGCATAAATAATATCAAAAAGAGAAAAAGTAACACTCAAAGATGATTTAAACAGAAGTCGAACATGCTTCCCTAAAGGACACGAATGGAAATTTTGGGTCAATTTACCATTATTACATTGAATGAAATTTCAATTTCTAAGAAAACTAAAAACTGGTGCTCCCGGGTGCCCAAGTCTATTGTGTCAGGTTGATGGAGAGATTGCAACTAGAGAGGTATGTGGAGTGACACGTGCAGCGGAATTGGATGAGAAAGGATAGAGGTCCACCACACTATTACATCTCGTAAGAGGTGTCCCCGTATGTAGGTCATTCACATAAAAACCAAAATGGTCAAACCCAATAGATACAGAATTGTCGCTAGCAAAATTCCTAACAGATATTAAATTTTAATGATGTTAGGAGCATATAAGACATTTTAGAGGGAAAATTGAGGGTGGGGTGGAGGTTTATGAGTGGTGTCATAACCTTGAATACGAATGCAATTGCCATTTCCGACCAAAATGTATTAAGGATTTTACAAATTAAATAGTTGAGGAAGATTACCAGAGGTGCGAGTGAGGTGGGATATGGCGCCCGTGTCCGAATACCAGGCATCGTCAGGCTGCTGAAGATTCATAGTACTGTAGGCTTGAGCTAATTCAGTAGGTGTGAGGAGGCCGTAATTTTGCTGTTGTTGTTGGGCCGATGCAAGATTGGCTTGCTCTGTGTGGCTTGTCTGATGGGTACCTAGGCGAGGGCCCAATAGATTGGGTTGTTGCCAGTAGCCCGTGTGTTGGGCCTGATGCATCGGATATGGCAGTGTGGACGGCCCATTTTTCGTAATTCGCCCAATGCAATGGTCCGGCCCAAGGTGATGGGTATAGGGCTTGTTGTGTTGGGCTGGTAGAATTAGATCGTCCTCCATGGTCCTTTCCTCTTTCTCCGCGCCCGTTGTCGTGGCCACGTCCCATGCTGCCGTCTCGGCCACAACGGTAGGGTGGGTGGTCCGTGTGTGGCGGTGGTCCCGTGGGCGGAGTGGGGGTCGACAGTATGTCAACCGCCAAAACCTGTTGATTATACCAGTCTTATTTGGCTCGTCTAGTCTCCTCCAATAGCAATTGTGACCGGACCTTGTTGAAGCTAAGGAGATGATCGACTTGTTGGATCATTATGGCAAGCATATCGTACTCACCTTTCGGTAAACCATTGATGAGTTGCAAAATCATTTTTGTTTCGGAAATTGGATTGCCAACATTAGATAATTGATCGGCCACTAATTTAAGTTGTTTACAATAGGCTGACATGTTAGTAAAATTTTCAAAATGGGTGTTGTTGAATTTCTCCCCAGATACACAACACGCGTATGTTTATTGTCCTGAAAGATTTCCTCTAGCCTTGTCCATAGTTCATATGCCGAAGCACATGTCTTCATAATAGTATGAAGTAAGTCTTTAGATATGGTGTCATATATCCATTGTTTAACGATTGTATCGAGCCTTTTCCACATTGAGGTGTCGACGTCGGGTGGACGGGGGTAGGTAGTATCAATGTGATCAAGCACGTTGTATGCACATGCAAGAAATTTGAAATAGTTCAACCCACGACGAGTATTGACCATCCTCTTGATCAATAATTAAAGGGATGGAGTTCTTGATGTTCATCACGGCAAAGGCCGGATAAAAGGTGGTAGGAGGTGGGGGTGGAGGGATTAGGATGTGTGTCGTGGGTGGAGGAGGAAAGCGGGAGAATCCATGACAATGGCTGCCGGTGGCGTGTAGAAAAAGAGAAGAGGGGCGCCAGAATTTTAGGGTTTTCCGGCAGCGGAAAAAGGAAGAAGGGGGGGGGGGAGGGGATGTTAGGGTTTTGGAGGGGTAGTGTTTGACTCTTGATACCATGTAAAATAATGTAATTCTTCTTGATTTGAGTCTTCTTATTGATACAATATTTATAGGAGTTTATAATTGTAATCCTAATCGAATTATGATATCTACTTTATATAATTACAGTAAAATACTAATTACAGAATATATGTATAATATTTACGTATTTTCTATCACTGGGAGGAACAATCCTTTTACGGTGAAGGCAAGTTATCGAGAACGTGTGTTTTGTTTTCCTCTTCTTTTTTCTTTTATCTTTTAGTCAAAGCTGGTTTTTGAGCCTGCCATTGAAGAATTTGAAGTTTGTCGCTAGTTCACGGTAGCGCCATTAAATGCAAAATAAATTAATGGAAGACATATTTTACTAATTTCTTGTTAATCACGTCTTTTCTAGAGATATCAGATATCTTTGAATTCAATTTCTAGATAAACTTCATAGTTCACTCCATACTATAAAGAATAGTATTTGGAATTTAATCACGTCATAAAACTTGTCATAAATGTCATCAAACTCACTTTTTGGTGGCTCTAATAAAGATAACATATTGTTATTGTACATAAATTGGTCCGATAATAATATTATAAAAAAAATAAAATAGAAAGATTAGATAATGCTTTATCAAGCTTTGACTTATTTACATCATTTTCGAAGTTGTAAAGTAAAATCTATTAATATATTTTAGTGTAAAACTTAAAAATTGAAAATTCATTAGAATAGAGGAGTTAGGATTATAGCATAACACCAACAAAAACAAATCTTAATATAGTCATAATCCTGGGGACTTGGAACTTATTCACACAATTTCAAGTCTCAAGTAATAAGTAATCCTTTCGTCTCAATTTTTTTTGTTTACACGCCTCTTAAGAAATATTAATTAAGATGAGTATTTGACATGTTTTATCCTTATTTATGTTTAAGTTATAATCTCTCTCTATTAAATGTTACTATATCATCTTCATTAATGACAAAGAGTGAAATGGAGAATAAATAATTATTCATGTCTTGAACTTCTAAAATGATAAATAATTTGAGATAACTATTTTTAATAACGACGACAAATAATTTGAGACGAAGTTAGTATATGTTCTTTCCAATTTTGTACTATTAAACCACAATTGCACATAAAAAAAGAAGCTACAATTGCACATGACATGTGTGTATAGATATTTATATAAATTAAATGTAACCGTAATTTTTATTTTAATAAAACAGTTTTTTTTAAGGGGGCTTTTTTGGAGAAAGTGCAAAATGTACTTTACTAGTTTGTAACGAAACTTGTATATTTAAATATCAAATTAGCTACCAGTGTAATTATAGTATCCCTTAAACATAGAAAATTCCGTCAGACACGTTGTATATTTGGATTAATTAGCAATTAGCAACTAGCAACTCAGAGAGTATACTTTGATTATTCTTCTCAGCAGCTTCATTATTAAAGGAACAAGGAGGAGTATATATTTATTATTTCTTCTATAAGTGATTAATGCAAGTGTTAATTAAGAAGAATAATTTAATGCTATTGTCAAACAAGACCTACTTATGGAGGAGTTTCCAAAGACCAAAGAACACTCTATCTGTCAACAGCCCACTAATACAATATTTTTGTGCTCATTTGACAAATATGCCCACAACATGACAAGGAACAATCAAAAATGATTTTTGATTTTCATTTAATTATTGAATATTTAAAAGAACCGGTTCAAACCATCTCATAGTTCGTCCTCAGTACAAAAGGTCAATTCAATTGCTAATTCACTGAATCTATTTACATTAGGTAAGCACCATAGCTTGCTCCCCAAGTTTTCAAACACGGTTAATTTTGAAATGTATTTTTTTTAGAAAGTATTTCGGAAAAGTACTTTTAAAGAGTAATAATTTGGATTTTTGATTAATTAATTTGAGAAATATTCTTATCAATATTTGAACAATAATTTATATTTGGCTAAGATTTCAAAAGTACTTTGGAGGAGAAAATACTCTATTGAACTTTTTAAAATCAATTATGCTACTATTCAAAAAACATCGACTATTTATGCACATCAACTTTTTAAAATAAATATTTTTAGCTTTTTAAAATCGTGACCAAACCACAGAAAAGTGCTCATTATCTAAAAATTATTTTCTTTTTATAATTTAAATTCAAAATCTCTAATAAAAATATATGAATCATTCCATCATACAAAGACATATGCAATGCATAAGTTACGAGTTCATTCAAACCTAGTAATTTTAGCTAAATATTAAATGCATTGTAAATAAATTTTAATCTCAATAAATTAGATAAATTATGATAACTTTTTGAATTCTAAACTCGAACTATTCAAATAATGAATCTGTCTGTATCACCCCAACCTTCAATGGAAAAAATATATAGTAGTTAGTTATCCACATGTTTTACAAAATGAAATAAGAGGGGGGAAAACAAAAAAACAAATGATGAAATTCGAAAATCAACCCCTCCCACCACCCCACTCCCCACCCACCTCTCTCTCTATATATTGCATACACCAAAGCCAGCACACCAACATAGACAACTCAATTAAGGAATACATAGCAAGTAGTTTCCTTAATCAAACACTTGTGTTCTTTTTTTTCCTTTCTAAGTTTTTCCACCTATCTGTCACCTTTTTTTGGTCCAAGTATAATTCAAGAATACAACAAACAAGAAGATATCAGTTTATACATACATAAAAATGTTAGTTTTAGTTAATTCTTGTATATAGAGTTTGTGGGATTGGTTAAAGATTAGATTTTTAGTCCATTTTGGTAAAATGGGTTCTCTCCCAATTGTGGTTTGTGGGTCCACCACTGTCCATGGTGGTGGTGGTGGTTGTAGGTGGTGGAGGTGGTGCAACAACAATAATAGTACTACTAAAAACAGTACTGGTAGTGATAGTTGTGCTAATTCATCAGCTTTTGTGTTCTTTTTAGTGGCTTTTGTATGTCTTGCTTCAATTGGTGGCATTTATTGTAGGCTTTTAATTCCACCTAATGTACATACAACACTTTCTTCATTGGGTTGTAATGAAGATAATGAAGGTTCTTGGTCAATTGGTGTTTACTACGGTGACTCTCCATTTAACCTTAAACCCATTGAAGATGTAAGCTAATCCTATCTATTCTTGATTTTACTTTTAATTTTTTTGCTCATTTTTTTTGTGTTTTAAAGGTTCAGTTTTGATTTTTCCTGGTTTGGGGTTCTGTGATTTATTGTTTTGAGTCTTTTTAATTGAGATTCTGGGTTTTATGGGGGTTTGTGAATTGCGCAAAATTTATAACTAGAGATGGATGTATCTTGTAGTTGTCATGTTTAGCTTTTCGAAAGTTAATTTATCTAATTTTCGAAGCTAAAATTTGATTTGATCAACTTAATATTTTAAAATTAACATTTCGATACTCAAAAATTACAAGAGAAGTACTAGAAGTTGTAATTTTTCTCATGTCAATTTGATGGAAGTATATATTTTAAAATGTTGGTCAAGTTTATATAGTTTGACTCTCAAGAAGCGAAATCTGATAACTAATTTGGGGCGGAGGGAGTATTTTAGGGATTAAAGATTACTTGGTTTGTGGGAATTTCATGATTGTTGAACTTTGTGTCTGGAAATATTTTTGCAGGCAAATGTTTGGAGGAACAAAACTGCAGCATGGCCAGTGGCAAATCCAGTTGTCACTTGTGCTTCAGCTTCTGGGGCAAGTTTTCCTAGTAATTTTGTTGCTGACCCTTTTCTTTATGTTCAGGTAACTTCTTTTTTAATTTCTTATT
This sequence comes from Anisodus acutangulus, assembly GCA_029783415.1. Classification (NCBI taxonomy): domain Eukaryota; kingdom Viridiplantae; phylum Streptophyta; class Magnoliopsida; order Solanales; family Solanaceae; genus Anisodus; species Anisodus acutangulus. The sequence goes on from CM056498.1 coordinate 14,102,752, forward strand.
TAGCTTTCATTGCTTGATCCTTGATATGCCGAGTTTTTTTCAGAAACAACCTCTCTACCTCTAAGGTTTGCGTACACTCTAACCTCCCGGATCCCACCTTTATGGAACCATGTCAGCTTAATCACCATCCTGAAACAGATAGATTATTAAGTAATCTGCTGTGTGCTGTTACAATTAATTAAATTAGCTGATGATGTCACATGATCTGTCATTTAACATCCTTTTGGTAAGGAATCCTGCTTGGAAGGAGGAGAGAACTTTTAGTTCCTTGACATTATCCGTTATGCTTATTATTCTGCTTTGTGTGGGGCGTAGCCCGTCCCTGAGTTAATAATGTGCAAAAACATGATTGCTCACCAATTTTCCTGATAGAACAACCACTTCTGTTTGGGAGGACCATTTCTAGTTCTGCATGACCAAACAAAGTATTTTTTCTTAGTTAAAGTAACATGATTGGCTTTGGCTATATTCCTAGTAAGCACTTGAAAGTGATTTTCCCTTATCCTTCAACAACAACAATAAGAACATACCCGGTGTGATCCCACAAGTGGGGTCTGGGGAGGTTGGGGTGTACGCATACCTTACCCCTGCCTTTAGTGGGGTAGAGAGGCTGTTTTTGATAGACCCTTGGCTCAAGATAAACGTTTTCCAAAACAGGTTTGACAAATTCAAGAGTAAAACAAGCTATGATGAAAATAATGAAGAAATGAAAAGTATTGACAACAAAAATAGTAAAGATAACCAAAGTAACTGAAACAACAGTAGTGATAAAACTGAAAAATAGGATAATGGTAAAATAGTAATAATAATATTGGCGATTTGCCTCGTGTTAGTCTGCTGGGGTTAATTTGATAAAAGTGGGAGTAATTGTTGACTGTTTGTTTCTGCGTCTGAACCAGTGATCTTTCAGTAATTCCTTTAAAGTGATACACACTCAAATAGAATAAGGTTGCTTCATCAAAAACTTATTTACAATCAAAATGAGGATGTTTGAGTTTCACTTATATTGTAGATATATACTGTTTTCTTAGATCTAGCATTACTCATCTGAAAGTTATGTCTTATATATGACTTGTCTAGTTGTGGACTTGTGGTGCTATATGCTATTCTATGTTTGAACTATTTTCGCTGGGCTGTGCTAAAATCCTTAGATTCCTCTCTGATTGTTAGTTTTCTATTTGATTATGCTATTCAGGGAGACATCCTTTACCTGTTCTTTGAAGCAAAGAATTCAATCACAATGCAAGGGGATATTGGAGTTGCGAGAAGTACTGATAAGGGAGCAACATGGGAGCAGTTGGGCGTTGCTCTAGATGAAGACTGGCATCTCTCCTATCCTTATGTCTTTGACTACAATGGCAATGTAAGATCTTTACTTCCTGAACTACTTATACCTCATGTAACTCAATTTGGTCTGAAACAACAACATAGTACTTGCTACATCAAAGTCCTGAAGTTTGGTTTGTTAAAAGTGTAATGGGGTGAGATTAGATGATAGAACTAAGAGTATGGAGGGAGGGAAAGGACTTGAAAGAAGATTGAGATGATTGCAGTCCAGTGCCTTTCGGTGATCTAATTTACAATTAGCCAGCAAATGTATAGGTTTTGTATATTAAATATAAATACAGTATAAATATACATGTAGTATACATAGTTAGTGTATACATTTTGAATATTTTGGCTAGCACCCATAATTAATTTGGTCGATGGGGCCAAAATGAAAAAAATCCCTTTAAAATATTGAACCTGCAAGTACCGTGTGACAGGCCTTGTAGGTAGCATGTGTGAATGTGATTTCATCTTTATGCTTGTATTCTGACAGACTCATGATTCCTAAACAGTCTCTATCAGTTGATTTTGTGGTCTTTATAGCTTCTTTTAACCGTTAGTTTCTTGCTTGTTAACTGCAAATATTGAGCTTGTGCCTATTATTGAAGTCTATTTTGCTTGAAGTCATGACTAATATTTCGTTCATCTGCAATTTTTTTGTGCAGACATATATGATGCCTGAGGGCAGTGCTAAAGGGGATCTTCGTCTTTATCGAGCTGAAAAGTTTCCTACGGAATGGAAACTGGAAAAGATCATAATGAAAAAGCCACTTGTTGATTCTTTTATCATTCAACATGATGGGAAATACTGGCTTTTTGGTTCAGATCACAGTGGAATTGGTGCCAAAAAGAATGGTCAGTTGGAGATTTGGTATAGTAACTCACCTCTTGGTCCTTGGAAACCGCATAAAAAGAATCCCATCTATAACACAGATAAGAGCAAAGGGGCCCGCAATGGAGGTAGACCGTTTTTGTATGATGGCCATCTTTATCGTGCTGGTCAAGACTGTGGTGAGACATATGGGCGGCGGTTACGTCTATTCAAAATAGAGGCTCTGACTCCTACTGAATACAAAGAAGTTGAGGTGCCTTTGGGTCTTAAAGAGTCGATGAAGGGACGAAATGCCTGGAATGGGGCCCGTAGTCATCAACTTGATGTGCAGCAACTAAGCTCTGGAGAGTGGGTTGCAGTTATGGACGGGGACCGAGTCCCTTCAGGAGATGTAAACCGACGGTTTATTTTAGGTTTTGCATCAGTTTTAGGTGTTGTTATACTGGTTATACTGTTCGGTATGTTGCTAGGAGCAGTTAAAGGATTAGTTCCCTTAAGTTGGTGTCCTCACAATATTGGAAAGAGGAGTGATGCTACGTTCGATTGGGAAAGATCAAGCTTGTTATCTAATAGAATGAGACTATTTTGTAGTCGCTTGAACAGAGCAAGCTCGTCTCTCCGTGCCAGAATAAAACCAAAAACATGCAGTGGGGGGTTCGTTCTCGCTTTAATATTTCTAGTGACCGTGGTGTTAATGTGCACTGGAGTTAAATACATCTATGGAGGCAGCGGATCCCAGGAAGCGTACCCGTTGAACGGTCAGTACTCTCAGTTCACTTTACTAACAATGACCTATGATGCTCGGCTCTGGAACTTGAAAATGTATGTCAAGCATTACTCGAGGTGTTCTTCAGTGAGCGAGATTGTTGTAGTGTGGAATAAAGGCCAACCTCCAGAATTGAGTGAGCTCGATTCAGCAGTGCCAGTGAGGATAAGAGTAGAGGAACAAAACTCATTGAACAATCGATTTAAGGTGGATCCTTTGATAAAGACACGAGCAGTTCTTGAGCTTGATGACGACATTATGATGCCTTGTGATGATGTTGAAAGAGGGTTTAAGGTATGGCGTGAGCACCCTGAGCGCATTGTAGGGTTTTATCCTCGGCTTGCTGATGGAAACCCATTGAAATATAGGGCTGAAAATCATGCTCGCGACCACAATGGATATAATATGATTCTGACAGGTGCAGCGTTCGTTGACAGCAAAATGGCTTTCGAGAAGTACTGGAGTAATGAAGCGACATCGGGCAGGGAAGTGGTGGACAAGCTTTTTAATTGTGAGGATGTTTTGTTAAACTACTTGTATGCAAACGCGAGCTCTTCCAGTACTGTTGAATACGTGAAACCTGCATGGGCAGTCGATACTTCAAAGTTTTCCGGTGTTGCAATTAGCCGGAATACACAGACTCATTATGGACTCAGAAGCAGTTGCCTCCAAAGGTTTTCGGAAATGTATGGAAGCATATCGAGTAGAAAGTCAGAATTTCACCATCGAAAAGATGGTTGGGATGTATAGCAGGGAGAAAATTTCAAGCATCATAGTTGAAGTTAGTGATTTTCATTTATTTTTTTCTTCTTTTTGATCTTTCTTTTCTGTTGGTATAATTTTGGTTTTGTGATTTGGTCAGTTGTTTACCTCCTGTTGTGAATTTTGCTTTGGGAGGACTTCAACTTTTGTCAGTCAAATGTACATTAGTTTAGATACATAAGTTGATATAGTTCTTTGTTGTCCTTCTATCAGATATCAAGATATATACTTTCACCAACATATATTTGTGATATGATTTGAATGCAAAGCAATACAGTTTCTCGTGAACAACTTGTGAGGATCTATCATTCTATCTAAAGTCTAAACTCCCCCAAAAGCTGCCCCTTGTATGAAAATAACAGAAACTGAAGGGTTGAATCATGAATGTTGTGTTCTTTACTATGATTAAGCATTGATTCACTTTCAGTCCTCGTCTCTTCCTGATAAATAACTGAAGTATGAGAGATATTTGAGACATAATTAAGAAGGGAAGAGGGGAGGGGGAGACAGTGAACTATTGGTATAACGAGTTTATGTGTTTGTAATTGGGTAGCCATCTTCTTAATCATTCTATGAAGTGTTTTTTGGGGTAACCTCAAGCCGAATTATTGGTCTAGCGAATTTATGTACTCGTAATCGGGTAACTACCATCTCCTTTATCATTATTCTATGAAGTGTTTTTCTACTATTGGGGTAACTTCAAGCCGAATTATTGGTCTAGCGAATTTATGTACTCGTAATCGGGTAACTACCATCTCCTTTATCATTATTCTATGAAGTGTTTTCCTACTATTGGGGTAACTTCAAGCCGAATTATTGGTCTAGCGAATTTATGTACTTGTAATCGGGTAACTACCATCTCCTTTATCATTATTCTATGAAGTGTTTTTCTACTATTGGGGTAACTTCAAGCCGAATTATTGGTCTAGCGAATTTATGTACTCGTAATCGGGTAACTACCATCTCCTGTATCATTATTCTATGAAGTGTTTTTCTACTATTGGGGTAACTTCAAGCTGAATTGTTGGTCTAGCGAATTTATGTACTCGTAATCGGGTAACTACCATCTCCTTTATCATTATTCTATGAAGTGTTTTTCTACTATTGGGGTAACCTCAAGCCGAATTATTGGTCTAGCGAATTTATGTACTCGTAATCGGGTAACTACCATCTCCTTTATCATTATTCTATGAAGTGTTTTTCTACTATTGGGGTAACTTCAAGCCGAATTATTGGTCTAGCGAATTTATGTACTCGTAATCGGGTAACTACCATCTCCTTTATCATTATTCTATGAAGTGTTTTCCTACTATTGGGGTAACTTCAAGCCGAATTATTGGTCTAGCGAATTTATGTACTTGTAATCGGGTAACTACCATCTCCATTATTATTATTCTATGAAGTGTTTTCCTACTATTGGGGTAACTTCAAGCCGAATTATTGGTCTAGCGAATTTATGTACTTGTAATCGGGTAACTACCATCTCCTTTATCATTATTCTATGAAGTGTTTTTCTACTATTGGGGTAACTTCAAGCCGAATTATTGGTCTAGCAAATTTATGTACTTGTAATCGGGTAACTACCATCTCCTTTATCATTATTCTATGAAGTGTTTTCCTACTATTGGGGTAACTTCAAGTCGAATTATTGATCTAGTGAATTTATGTACTTGTAATTGAGTAACTACCATCTCCATTATCATTATTCTATGAAGTGTTTTTCTACTATTGGGGTAACTTCAAGCCGAATTATTGGTCTAGCAAATTTATGTACTTGTAATCGGGTAACTACCATCTCCTTTATCATTATTCTATGAATTGTTTTTCTACTATTGGGGTAACTTCAAACCGAATTATTGGTCTAGCGAATTTATGTACTTGTAATCGGGTAACTATCATCTCCTTTATCATTAGTATCACATGATGTGAAGTGACTCTTTATATTGGATAACTTCAAGCCAAATTATTGGTATTATAAATTCATGTAGTTACAATTGGGCAACTATAATTGTCATCTACTTAACGGCTTAACCATGGGTATCCCACTTTGTGAAATGTGTTGGGATACAATTGTTGCAGGAAACGGGAAGTAAGTAACTATTACAATAGTAAGAAATGATAAATTAAATATTACAATAAATTGGAAATCAAGAACTTAACAAACTGTTTGTGTGATATGCTGAGTCGAGTGACAACACTATGTCTTTAAGACAAGATTGCCCTGTATATCTCCTTTTACGGTGTTGAGCAATAGTCTCCCAAGATACAACAACAACTTTAACAAGTGAGCAAAGGAACTCAAGTGTTACTCTTGAAGAACTTTGAGTAGAAGAACTTTGCTAGAGAGAAAGAAGATGAATTCAGAAAATCTGGCGTATTTTCTAAGTGTTGAGTATTTTTTCAATTGAGCCTAATGCCTCAATTTATAGTGTAAGTAGAAGACCCCTCAACTAGCCAACTAATGACCTTCAATATCCATGTAATGGCACTTGATTGAGGGGTTAAATTCAGCCAAATAATGGTTGAATTCATGTGCCAAGTAATGGAGAATCAATGCTCCAAAACCAGCCCAAATGTAAGATTTTTCCAACTTTCCGTCGCAGCAATCTGCCTCTGAAGCGCCGCAGCTCTATGAATTAGCGTCGCGGCGCTGCCTGGGAGGCGCCGCAGTCCTCCACGGCTCCGCGACGAAATCCGACTCGTTTAATCTTACACTTCGTACACTTCTTCCTTCGTTTACCAACGTGGAATACTTTGTCATTTGGCCAATAACCGTTCATAATTCTATGTCTCAAATGTATTACATACGTACTAATATCTCTTTCACTAATGAAATTTGCGATACTTGGCACTACGTGTGCACGTGTGTGGAAACAACGTTTCCGACGTGCGGACCCCAATTGTTCGAGTCATAAATTAATGGGATATACTTAATTCCACATTTAGTAAATTTCCAACAAAATGTCTCCTTAGTATTATGTAAATTCAAACTGAATTATTATTATAGCGTGCTCATGTGCTTGCAGTTGGGTAAGCAGAATATCTTTAACTATTAATATCACCCTCTATGAAGTGCCTTACTATTACTGGGATTACTTCAAGCCTCTTAACTCGCTTTTTCTTTTTGATGGGAAATATCTGCTCATAGTTACGCTTCACCCTTACTTCCTAAAAAAGAAGGAAAGATTATTTCCTTTGTTTGCAATAGTGGATTTTATCCTCATCCTTTCGATTGGAAATTCAATTGAGATTTCCCGTTCTCCTCAATGCATACATATAGAGATCATGATTTGATTTGTTTTAAAGAACCAGATGAAGACTCCATAATAATCATCTGACAAAAGCTTTTGCTAAAAGTGTTCTAATTAATAGTCTGCAGAAAAAATGAAAATAATTTGATCAATAAAAGTTATATTTACTATACTTAGCTTCTAGCTAAAACTAAAATGGATTGACAATGCATAAGGTATACCACGCGATGGTGAACTAGAAATTTTATATAAGGGATTCAAAAATGTTATATCTGAGATTTGAATCTGTGATAAAAAAAAAAAAGTTTTGAACCCCTTTTTCTACTCTACTATACTTTTTCTTGTGTTAAAGATTCAACGACTTATATATAATGTTGGTGAATATACCACAAATTATTACAGTTGAAAATTACAATAAAATAAACAAAATAAATATTCAGGCTGAGGCGCGGATATCTCGCTCTCTTTAAGGAGATTCAAGTCAACTGCAACATAATATTCACCAGTCCAACAGTACAACTCTGACTTGTCTCCTCCAGGATACAATAGCCCGATAACGCCGTGTGACTCAAACAACTCCCGACTAGTTGAAGAGTTCAAAGCTCCACCAATAAGAACATCTTCCTACAACATATTACTCTCTTTTATAATGAATAAGTTGGATACTTAGAATAATTTTCTTTCTCTCAACTCCCTCTTCTTTCACTTCTCCAACCTCACTATACACCACAATATTTTTCGTACCTCTCACACACAATACAATTTTTTTTTCATCTCAACTCATGGAAGAAACACCTCTATATATATAGGTGTAGAAATCATCCATTAGATATATGAAATTGTGGTTAATGAGAGTAATAACTATATTCTACATCATGGGGTAGTGGGAGTTATGGCTAGAGGTGTCCAATGGGGTGGGTCCCGGCGGGACGGGACTGGGGGGAGGTCAGGACAGGTCCTCTAGCTGGACCGGCGGGCTGGGACTGGAGGGATTGGCCAACGTCCTGTCCTGTCCCTCATCCAGTCGGAAAAGGGGAAGGGTCTTGACGGGGCGGGGTCGAAATCGGGATTTCTGTTTATTTTTTTAATTTTTTTTGGCACTTAATTTTAAAAAATAATATATATAAACACTTCAATAATTGAACAAGATAGTGTAATAAAAACATCTCAATGCTGTTTTTGTGCCTCTTATATTATTTAATAGAAATACGATTTTTTTGTAATACAATTTCAAAATTGCAACTTTGTGGTGTTGAAAGTTGCAAATCACATAGTAAAATTGCAATTAAAAAAATTACATATTTATAAACACCTTTTCTAATTTCTTCACAATGTCTTGTGGTTCTTCGGTTGGAATTGGAATTTGTTGGTCAAATTAGTTGATGTCGCTTCCAGTTTCGTCGGATAAGATTTCATTGTAGTTTTCGTCTTCTTCTTCTCCGGTTGACCGCACCTTCTACGCTCCACTCGTATCCAATCTCTAAATAAAACTGAAATTTCCAAGATGTCTCCCGCTAATGAGTATAGCTCTCCTATTTGAAATCTTCCGGCAGAAAAACGCTTTCAGACGTTGTTGATGACACTTGAATCTTCAACACATCTCGGGCCATCTTTGCTAGTATCGGAAATGTCTTCTCATTTTTCCTCCAGTATTTAAGCAAGTCTTCACGTCCTTCTTCATTGAGAACTGCTTGGTACAATACAACACCCTGCAAAATAAAAACATCAAACTCGCTAACTTGATTAGCAGTGGAACCACTAAACATTATATTTCTAAGGCTTTCAATACTAGCCGCAGAAACACCATGTCTTTTATAAAGTTGTATTGAAGAAGAAGAAGAAGAAGATGATGATGATGATGATGATGATGATGATGGTATAGAAGTCGGTTGGTTGCTATCACTTTCTTGTTGGTAATGCATATTTTTTTTTTGCATTCATCGTATATGCTAAACAAAACTTCTTCTTTAGTTGGTTCCTTAGGTGGTTATTCATTTGAGTTTTTTGGATTTAGAGGTAGAAGTACTGCTATACAATCATAAATAGTTTTCAATAAGTGTTTTACAACCGTTTATTTTAATAGTCGGATTTAATACAACACCAATAATATAAATAGTGGGAATAGGAAAAAATATTTTTAAAATTTTATAAACATTTTTTAATAGTTGCCTTATAAGATGGTTTTTCCATATATTCATTAAGTAACAAAAGTATTAGAGCTATATAAAATAACATAGTTGAAATAGTAGGATAATATATACCAGAAAATTCTTTAGTTACTTGAAAAAATTTCTCTAAAAATCCAATAAGTTCTGAAATTTTTTTCCAATCATTATCTATAAGCATATCAGTTGGATTTCGATTATGTGCGTTAAAAATAAAGTTATAGGTCTTCTATAATCGTAAGCAATAAGTAGTTGTTCATATAGAGAATTCCACCTAGTCGCTACTTCTTTAGGATTTTTTCTAAAAGGTAATCTACAATCGTGACAAGTTTTTTTATATTCTTTTTTTCTTTGTATTCTATTACTTCTAAAAATAAAGTTTATAGCAAATAAAGTTAATAGATCTTTTAAAAGTCTCACAACATAATTATTAGAATAAGCATTATCTGACGTAACAATCATTATTTTGTCAGTTATACCATAATAATTGCAAAATTGATAAATATTTTCTGCAATAAAATTTTCAGTGTGTCTATCATCAATATATCTATATGTTAAAATACGTTTTTGCATAGACCAATCATAATATATCCAATGACCTGTTACAGTTAAATAATCATTGTCATTAGTACTACGACCTATATCAGAAGTGATAGATAATTTGCTAGGAAAATGATATAATGCATAACGTAAGTATTGTTGATATTCATTTGCAAATTTAAAAACATCTCTCCTAACAGTTGATCTAGGAAAATCGTTAAAAAGTTTTTGTCATTGCTTCCCTATCTCTATGTTTATCGTATTTAGGACATACAATTCCTCCCGTCGTCGGGTAAATTTGACCCTGTACTTGGTCTGGGACACTATGTGAACCTTGTCCGGACTGAGAGCGCATTGGCGCACTCGAATTTGTAGCCTCGTATTCATCACACCTAGCTTTGTGAAAGCCTTGTACATGCCTCAATAAACCTTCCGTCCCACCCTGACCTTTTCCTATTTTAAATTTATAAATATTTTTTACAAATTTTGCATCTAACTACTTGATTCTCTTGATCCCTATCAATAAAATCTCATGCAGCTGATTTTAATTTTTATTGTGTGGGGCCTCGTCTCATACTAGGGGGAATATATCTCATCATATAATGGTATATCATTAAAAAAATTAGTTTCATCTATATGAGTGTAATCAGTCAAATCATCCTGTCTAGGAATAGGATGACTAGAAGAAGTACCCCTGCTCTTGTTACCCCTACTAGAAGAAGCACTCTTACCCTTACTCATAATCGTAAGTCTAAATCCTTTCATTTTAATTATGCAAATAAATAATTAAAGATAATGAAATTAAGTGCGATAATTAAAATAAAGTAACAATAATAATTTAAAGAAGGAACGAAGGTACCAAACGCCGACGTGTAATCGATGTTGAAAATTAAAACTTTGCTCGATGGATGATCCTCAAGCTAGCTGCCAACTTCAGTCCCAATTTTTTAACTTTGATACAATTATACAAATGAGAAAATAAAATAAAATATTTAGCAGGCAATGTAATTGTAGACTTGTAGAGAGATAGATTGACATATTAGAGAGATTGTAGGAAGATTTGTGAGATAAAATGAAGAGAAAATGAGGTATTTATAGTTGGAAAATTGGGTTAAAGTATAAATATAGTAACTTAGGGCTTAAAAATAAATATTAAGGGGGTAGGGGGGTTTATGTGGCGGGGGGCCAAAAATGGTCATTGCACAACGGTCAAAATATAAATTGGTCGTTGTGCAATGGTCATTTTTGCAAATGGGGGATCGGGGCGGGGTCAGGGCGGGGTGGGACGGGCCTGGGTGGGACGAGCCCAGGTCCCGTCCCGATTTCGAGTCCCGGCACCATTGTTTTTAGGGGGGATCAGGGCAGGATCGGTTCGAGGTCGGGTCCCACTAGCCAGCCTTATTTATGGTCATCTTCTAGCTTTTATGGCCACTAACAAATATGAGAGATGAATAATTTATTTTAATAATAAAATATACTCCAACAATCCCCACTCATTTTAATATTAAAATAATAGAGTTCACCAATTTAGTTGAAGGAAGACTATTATGCATAATTAAGGTGTGCTCTGCATTGAATCTCCACTTAGTAAAACAACAATCTCTACTCCAGAGTCAGTAGTATGATCCGCATTGAACTATGACTGCTCCGGAGAAATAAAGTATCATCGTTTACACATAACAATCAAGGTGTTGACATAAGCTTTATTAGCTAGCACATTACGGCCTTGTGCTTTCCCTATATTTATGAGTGCTTTGAGAATGAGCCCAATTCTCATAGGAAATGGCCTACCTCCACACTCAAATAGATAAAATTCTATCAAGGGTTATCCTGTAACTTTAACATTCCACTCTAGGAGCTACAAATTTTCATTAAGAGTTTTTAGACTCAACCTTCACAAATCATTACAGGATAAATGCACTCACACCACAGAGAGGGAAGACAAATAAATATAATAGTGCATTTCACAATAAGTCATCATATGATTCATTTTTTCCATTGAACCTGGTTATAGGATCTCTAGTCTCCAGGTTGAATTTTCTCATATATGACTCATGTTATTTTTCGGGCCTCAGTCTCATCCCCTCGATGTACTCTACACCCTTTCTCATGCAAAGGCCTTTGTCTATAAATCTGCAAGATTATCACAAGATTTAACACAATCAATATTTATGGTATACCACTTTTCACAAATATCTCGTAGTATTATATTTTCTCCTCATGTGTCTGAATTTACCGTTGTGATAACAGTATTGAACTCTACCAATAATATTGGTGCTATCACTATGAATCAAAATTAGAGGAATTGATTTCTCAAATAAAGTATTTGATATAATAAACCTCTAAACCAATTCAGTATTTGATTAGCTGAAGCTAAAGAAATTAGTTCAGCCTCCATGGTAGAGTTATCAATAATATTTTTTTTATTTCTAACACATAGCACCAAGTCTTCTCATCTGCATAAAAAATCTTTGAGTACAGTAGGATATATATATTTAATAAAACAAGCCACAAATTTTCTTACCAAGTAAATATACACGATTTACTTGTACCTGCTACGTGATTTTACTACATGATGTTGGTTACAAAGGTGCAGGAAACAGAAATTACAAGTAACTGCTAAGTAATAGAAGAACTGAAATTACAATTCAACAAGAAACTGGAACTGTTTTGTGTATGCTGAGTCGAGTGTTGCACTCTGTCTTTAAGACAATATTGCCCCGTATGTATCCTTTATACGTCCTGGACAATTGTCTCCCAAGATAAAACAGCAATGGAACAATTGAGCAAAGGAAACTCAAGTGCTACCGTGAAGAATTTTGAGTAATGAAATGATGCTTGGAAGGTTGTAGGAAGAACTTTTTGTTTCTGTTTTTCGTCTGTTTCATGTGTACCTCAACAATGGTGACAAGGGGTCTTTATATAGTTGAAGGAGAGACTCATGAACTGCCTCCATAAGTGCCATTACTGGCCAAATAATGACAATTATGGAGGTAGTAATTCCTCCAAAATAAATAATGAAGATGTGCAACGGATTGACCATTTAGGAAGAGTAATTCAGCCAAAATAAATGGTTGAATTGAGTGTTGTTGACGTTTCTGATCTCTCTGCCCAATTCTGACTTTCTTGAAACTTCAGGGACCAAAATGTACATGTTGAAACTTCAGGGACCAAACTGTACATATGAAAGAATTTTGGTTGTACATATGAAACTTTAGGGATCAAACTGTACATATGGCAAGAAGCACAGCCTACAGCCCATAGCCCGTGAGCCCGTGAACCCGAGAACCCGAGAACCTGGAACCGACGGGCGGCGCGCGTGTGGGCTTTCCTCGAACCGAAGCACATCTAGGTCCTCCCTCCTTTAAACACATGGGATACCCCTTGGGGTCCCAAACCCCAAGCCAACTTTGAGTCTTATAAATAAAACAATTCTTTCTTCCTCAACCGATGAGGGAGAATTGATCCCATACCACACTTTTCCATGCTTCAAATACCTCACTTCGTGGACCAATATCTCTTTCGTTTCTCAATGAAATTTGACGATTCTTGGCCCTACGGTTATCTACGTACTTAGTAGATCGTGCACATGTGAAGAACCGAATTCTCCAATATGCGTAACACTAGTGTTTAAGCCGTTAAAGTTGGTCGGAGGCAACTCCCGCCAAAGGCAAATTTCCAACAATCCCCTCTTGAAAGAGATTTTGGCGCACTCACATGGTGTCTTTTTCATTTTCAGCAATATTTCAGCGGACCGATGTTGCATAAGGAGAGGTAGCTTCAGCTTTGAACCTTTCATAGTTAAATACCATCGGACTTAGTACGCGGAACGTGATGTCTTGAACCGTCAGTGTTTAGTGTAAGACAAGTCAATAATACCAACACAACAAATTCCCTTACTCTCTTCTTCGTAATGTTTTGTATGTTGTGGCCATGGACAACTTCTTGGATTCTTAAGTGCGTTCATTTGAGGCAGTCCGTCCTTGCACTTAAATAGGTGGTCTCCTACAAGGTATCCTGCTATACCCCACTTCACAAGTGTTAGGAACCATTAAAAGTTTCCCAAAACCTAACCTCAACTGTTGAGGATCATTAACGGTTTTGAAAACTTAACATTTACCCATACTACAGATAGCACTTAACGTCTATCGCGGAAATGGCTTTGGATTTAGTTTTTCTTTACAGAAATCACTATCCGAAATGCTCATGCTTCCACTGAAGCGATCAACTGAACCTTTACAACTTAGTTTTCCCATTGAACCAAATTACTGGGATCTCCAGTTAGTAAGGTTGGGTTACCACTGTATTGGTCCTTATATTTTGGGTTTTAAGCCCATTCCCCTAGACAGGCAAGCCATCTGATCCTTGGGTAAGCCCTTTGTCAATGGGTCTGCTATATTATCATTTGACTTAATGTAATCAATGGATATTATACATGTGGTGATCAGTTGCCTAACGGTCTTATGCCTCCGTCGAATATGACGAGACTTGCCGTTGTTCATAGCATTCCGTGCCCTTCCTAGAGCCGACTGACTATCGCAGTGGATCGTTACCGAAGGTACGGGTTTGTTCCAACACGGAACATCCTCTAAGAAGTCATGAAGCCACTCAGCTACTTCTCATGCTTTGTCTAAAGCGATAAACTCTGATTCCATCGTGGATCGGGCGATGCAAGTTTGCTTAGAGGATTTCCAAGACACAGCCCCACCACCAATTGTAAATACATACCCACTGGTGGACTTGGTGTTCTCTATATCAGATATCCAGTTTGCATCACTGTACCCCTCTAGTACAGCTGGATATCTCGAAGAGTGTAACCCGAAATTTAACGTGTATTTCAGGTATTGTAATACCCGATTCAACGCCTTCCAGTGATTATCACTCAGATTAAGGGTGAACCTAGCCAACTTATTGACTGCATAAGCAATATCAGGCCGGGTGCAGTTTGTTATATATATCAAACTACCGATCACATGTGCATATCGCTCCTGGTATACAGGTGCACTAAGATTTTTATCAAGCTTTTGATTTGTATCCATTAGTGACTTTATCGGTGAACTGTCTAACATCTCAAACTTTCTCAACACATCCTCGATGTAGTGAGACTGAGATAAGAACAGTCCGTCAGACGTCTTTGAGATTTTAATCCCTAAGATGACATTTGCGATACCCATATCCTTCATGTCGAAGCATTGTTTCAACATGTTCTTAGTCTCTAGGATTACCCTAAGACTGCTTCCTGTGATTAACATGTCGTCTACATACAGGCATATCATAACAAACGAGTCAGAGTTACCTTTCGTGTAGACACATTTATCACACTCATTAATGGCGAAACCCTTCGATAGTAGAGTACTATCAAATTTTTTGTGCCATTGCTTCGGGGCCTGTTTCAGCCCGTACAGAGATTTGACAAGCCGACAGACTTTCTTCTCTTGGCCTTGAACCTACCTATCGGGTTGGTCCATATAAATTCCTTCTTCCAAATCACCGTTTAGGAAGGCTGTCTTGACATCCATTTGATGTATCTCAAGGTCGCGCAAAGCTGCTATCGCAATGAATACCCGTATGGATGTCATCCGGGATACCGGGAAGTATGTGTCAAAGTAGTCAAAGTCTTCTGTTTGCCGATAGCCCTTGACTACCAACCTAGCCTTGTACTTGTCTATAGACTCATCTGCTTTGTATTTCCGTTTGAGTATCCATTTACAACCCAATGGTTTATTTCCCGGAGGAAGATCAACCAACTCCCAAGTATGGTTATGCAGAATGGAGCCTATTTCACTCTCAATAGCTTCTTTCCAGAGCGGTGCTTCTGGAGTTGACAACGCCTTAGCAATTGTCTGTGGTTCATCATTAACCATATAAGCTACAAAGTCAGGACCGAAGGATTTATCCTTCCTAGCCCTTTTACTTCGCCTTAGATCCATCTCTGGAGTCTCCAAGTTCTGAGAATCTGGAACACTAGATTCCGGATGTTCAGCCACCTCGAGATACGCTAGATCTGAATCATATAGATCTGGGCCGTCAACGACTCCCGGTTCTTGAGAGCTTTGTGCATAACTTCGTTTGCGAGAGGTTTTGTCTTTTTCCTTTCTGGGAAAGGTGCCTTCAAAGAATAGAGCATTCCATGATTCCATGATTGTACCCTGGTGGATATCTGGAACATCTGACTTATGCACTAAGAAGCGATAAGCACTACTGTTATTTGCATATCCGATGAATATGCAATCTACAGTCTTAGGCCCAATCTTGACCTGTTTTGGCTTAGGTACTTCAACATTTGTCAAACAACCCCACACCTTAAAATATTTATAGGTGGGTTTCTTTCCCTTCCATGATTCATATGGAGTTTTATCCTTATCCTTATGTGGGACTCTGTTAAGAATTGTATTAGCGGTAAGGACGGCTTCTCCCCATATGTTTTGGGGAAGACCGGAATTGATAAGCAAGGCATTCATCATTTCTTTCAATGTGCGATTCTTACGTTCCGCCACACCGTTTGATTGAGGTGAGTATGGAGCT
Source organism: Anisodus acutangulus (assembly GCA_029783415.1). Taxonomy (NCBI): domain Eukaryota; kingdom Viridiplantae; phylum Streptophyta; class Magnoliopsida; order Solanales; family Solanaceae; genus Anisodus; species Anisodus acutangulus. Next base: position 14,118,922 of record CM056498.1, read on the forward strand.
GTCGTTTGATGAATAATGCCTTCTTGGGCATAATATTCCTCAAATGGCGCTACATATTCTCCCCCTCGATCGCTACGAATGGATTTAATCCGTAAGCTTAGTTGGTTCTCAACTTCTGCTTTGTAACGTCGGAACGCTTCAAAGGCTTCATCCTTACTTTTCAACAAGTAAAGGTAACAATACCTTGTGCTATCATCAATGAATGTTACAAAGTACTTGTTCCCCCCTCTAGTTTGTGCGAACTTCAAATCACATATATCTGTGTGAATAAGTTCTAGAGGAGCGGTATTCCTTTCGATGGATCGAAAAGGAAGCTTGGTGAGTTTTGCCTCTACGCACACCTCACACTTATGTTGAGGGTTTACGTCGATAGACGGCAACAACTCCATCTTTACCAGCCTTTGGATAGACTTATAGTTAATGTGTCCTAATCTATGATGCCATAAATTATAAGACTCAAGCAAATAAGAAGAATGTTCAACTTTATTACTTGGACGCATTACAGACATGGCATTCACTTTGAAGAGGCCTTCACAGACGAAGCCTCTCCCCACAAATGTGTCATTCTTAGTGAGTACAAACTTATTGGATTCAAACACTAGCCTAAACCCAGCATTAACCAATAAAGGTCCAGAAATTAAATTTCTTCTAATCTTTGGGACGTGCATCACTTAGTTCAGAGTGAGCTCTTTACCGGAAGTCATCTTCAGGACCACCTTTCCTACCCCCAGCACGTCAGAGGAAGCGTTGTTGCCCATGAATAGCTTCTTGTCGGTGACCGTGTGTACGTGTAGAAGGCATCTTTGTTGGAACAGATGTGCCTGGTAGCACCTGTGTCCATCCACCACTGCATCGGATTCTCAACCAAGTTGGCTTCTAGCACCACTGCAAAGAATTCCTCAATCATGTCATCCAGGAGTGTGTCCTTGATGACGTTAGCATGCGCCTTGCCTTTAGACTTGGCTTTCTGTTATTGCTCAGTCTTGAGCTTGCGGCATTCCTTGATCCTATAACCAGGTTTCCCACAGTGGTGACATTTACCTCTGAACATCTCCGCTGCGTGGGCCTTGCCATCTTTCTGGAACTTCCGCTTCTTGCTTGAGTTCCCTTTGGCCTCAGCCAAATTTGCCTTTGCCTCAGCAGGTTGTCTACCCCTTGGCAATGTCTTCTTATTATCTTCCTGGATTTGGAGTTTGATAATAAGCTCTTCAGAGGTCATCTCATTTGTCTTGAGTTTTAAGTAACTCATAAACTCATTCCATGAAGGAGGTAATGTCACGACCCGACCCAACGGGCCGCGACTAACCGCCCTAATGACGTCATTATACTAACTTGACACACATAATCCAACTAACCCTTAATGAGTCTGAAATCCAGCAGCATAACGTCGCAATAACAACATATGCCAGGGTAGGCAAGCCGACAAGGCTGCCTTTACCCCCGAATGCACCTGTCTCCTGAGGAGTCACAACTAGCCAACACAATATAACAGACAAGCCGACAAGGCTGCCAACAGATAATATAACAGGCAAGCCGACAAGGCTGCCAACAGATACTAACGTATATACATGGAAATACCCCAAATTGGAATACAATAGCATGACTGACCAAAACAGAGTCATAACCCTTACATACGTACAACCCACCACTGTCTACAGACCTCTATCAGAAGAATAGCGACATATGACGGGACAGGGCCCCGTCGTGCCCCTAAATACAAACATAAGTCTAAAAGAGGTTCGGTACCAAAATGACAAAGCCCTGGATCAAAGGAGATTTCCAACTCACGAGTAGGAACCTAGGCACGAGGTTCACTAAATCGAGAGCATGTACTGCGGGCATGAAACGCATGACCCGAGGAAAGGGGGTCGATTTAAATAATGTCTTGAGTATGTAAAACATGAAGTTGTAAAAGAGATCATAATTAGCCAATGTAAATGTAAGATCAGTATAAAAATAAGGATTCAAATCCAACTGTGCCATAAACCATAAAAGTCAGCTGTGCCTTATAAAAATGAGAGTCAAGTCAAGAAAACATGAAGGCCTGTCCATAAACATATATATACCTGTAACGTAACCCGGCCCACTAATGCGGGACTCGGTGGAATCATATCATAACCCGGCCCATGCTGGGACTCGGTAAAATCATCTCTCATCTATGGATCCATCCTACGTAACCCGTCCCTCTAGTGAGGGTCTCGGTGAACAATGCAAGGCTGTGCACGAGTCGTAACCCAGCCCGGGACTCGGTGAGGTGATGTGGTAACACTTAGCACGAGTAGATATCATGAGTAACCATATGTAAGTAAAAATTATCATTTGACTCTCAATCAAATCATTGTAATAAAGTCATAATAAACCCTTTGCTGAAAAATCACAGGCACTTCTCATAACAATCCTCATTAGGAATTAAACTGTATAAGAATTAAGTACATCCGCCGTACTTTCATTAAATCATGCCAAAAATAAAGAAGTAAGAGTTTCACATACCTCTTAGACGAACTAATCAACTCAATATTAGAGTATGCCTCGTTTTAGAACTTCAACCTTGTTGTCGAATTTATCTAAGTTCCACGGGTCCTTGTAAGCTCTATGAATGATTATCTACATCATACGGACGAATTACATCACAATCGAATCAACACATTAAAAACAGATTCTTAGGGACATTCTAACGAACACCTTGAACGCGTAGAACCTATATTCCTTCTATATCGAAATCTATGTAAGTAGTGAAACATCCAACTCTCTTAATCCTCCTTCTTATACTACTAAACTCTCCAAAACATTACCACAATTTCACATGCAATCCCAGTAACTCCCAATTACAGCAGTCCTAACGATACCCAACCCAAATTCGCATTTTCGACAATCGTCTTTAGAACTAATAGCAAGAATGACTTCTGAAAATTGTACAAACTATTAAGAACAAGGAAGGTTACCTCATTAAACACATCGACGAGAATCGTTAGGAAACCCTTTTGCTCGACATAGCGTCCGACCAGCAGAAAACGCAGAAACAGGGCCCCCAAAAATGACCCCCAGAACTCCTTCAACAATTCTGGGTCTCTTGCCTGACCTCGAAATACGTAGGCTAGTCTAAGAACTTGATTTAGCTGGAATCAAGGTTCAAAACGTCATAAATTTCTCCTTTTGGTTGTGCGAAATCTCACAGTATTTCCCCCAACTTCGACTGAGAGCTCTAGGGAACCTACCAATGGAGTTTTCTCCTTCTGCTAGACTCGAATTGATGGAGGAATTTTGATTGAGATGAATATTGAAGAGATGGAAGTGAAGAAATGGGAAAAAAATTGAGAAGGAGGCCCTTATGGGCTGCTGATCTCGGTCGATCGATTTGGGGCTTAGCCACCCCCAAATCGATTATAAAATCTCACTTACCAACTCCCACTATAAATTTTCCCCTCCCTAATTAATTAATCCCACAATTAATTTATTATACACACAAATAAATTTTCGGTCTGCAATTATTTAAATTCCGACGATTACTAAAATCCTCTTATGTCAATATCATAATTCCCGTAATAAAATACCAGTCTATACTCTCTTCGGGGACACACAGTTATTATTCAACTCCGTCGTCACTCTTACTAAGTCTCAAAATTATTTCGGGATCACGCCCTTTTATATACTAATCCTCTTATTAATATACACAAGTACAACGAAAATTTCCCCGAGTCCGGGTCTACTCACCTACGTTACGAGTTCAACCGCTACCCGAAAATATGGGGTGTTACAGGTAACTTTTCAATCAGCGATGCAACCAAAAACTGCTCGTTTGGTTTCATTCCTTCCAAATCCAGGTGATGTAAAATCATTTGGAATTCCTGGACTTAGGACATCACTGTCTTACTATCCACCATTTGGAATTTTAGAAATTTCCCAACGATGAACTTCTTAGTACCCGCATCTTGTGCATTGTACTTATTTTGCAGTTTTTCCCACAGCTATTTGGCAGTGCCAACGGTGCAATAGACCGTGTAGAGAGGGTCTGCCAAGTAGTTCAGTATGTAATTCTTACACATGAAATCGCTATGATTCCACGTATCAAAAACCATCTTCATGTCGTTAATGATATGGATACCAAGGCCTCATTCACCCGTTTCAGCAGACGAAGAGTCCATTTCATCTCCAGCTCGTGGAGGATCTTCCGTTAGGAACCGGGCCATGCCCATTACAGTTAAGTAGAACAACATCTTTTGCTGTCATCTCTTAAATTCTGATCCCATGAATTTTTCAGGGCGATCATGGTGGTGTGAGGCAGAAGGTGGAGCACCAGCAGTAGGGAAGGTAGAGGAGTTGCTGCCTTGAACATTAGCGGCAGCAGCAGTGAAGGCATCAGAGTTGCTGCCTTGGCCAGTAGCGACAGTGGCGGGGAATGCGGCATTGTTGCCTTGAGAAGCAGCAGCAGTAACAGTAGCATCGTTCATAGTTCCAGCCATGTTGCAGCAGTTACAGTAAGCAAATATTGTCTTAAACTTGTTGGTTACAAAGGTGCAGGAAACGAAAATTACAAGTAACTGCTCAGTAATAGAAGAACTGAAATTACAATTCAACAACAAACTGAAATTACAATTATGTTGAACAAGAAACTGGAATTGTTTTGTGTATGATGAGTCGAGTGTTGCACTCTGTCTTTAAGACAATATTGCCCCGTATGTATCCTTTATACGCCCTGGACAATTGTCTCCCAAGATAAAACAACAATGGAATAATTGAGCAAAGGAAACTCAAGTGCTACCGTGAAGAATTTTGAGTAATGAAATGATGCTTGGAAGGTTGTAGGAAGAACTCTTTGTTTCTGTTTTTCGTCTGTTTCGTGTGTACCTCAACAATGGTGACAAGGGGTCTTTATATAGTTGAAGGAGAGACTCATGAACTGCCTCCATAAGTGTCATTACTAGCCAAGTAATGACAATTATGGAGGTAGTAATTCCTCCAAAATAAATAATGAAGATGTGCAACGGATTGGCCATTTAGGAAGAGTAATTCAGCCAAAATAAATGGATGAATTGAGTGTTGTTGATGTTTCTGATCTCTCTGCCCAATTTTGACTTTCTTGAAACTTCAGGGACCAAAATGTACATGTTGAAACTTTAGGGATCAAACTGTACATATGGCAAAGTTCTCTGGTCCAAACTGTACATATATGAAACTTCAGGGATCAAACTGTATATATGGCAAAGTTCTCAGAAGAAGCACAGCCCACAGCCCGTGAGCCCGTGAACCCGAGAACCCGAAACAGGACGGGACGGGCGCGCGGCGGCGGTGGCGGCGGCGCGCGTGTGGGCTTTCCTTGAACCGAAGCACATCTAGGTCCTTCCTCCTTTAAACACATGGGATACCCCTTGGGGTCCCAAATCCCAAGCCAACTTTGAGTCTTATAAACAAAACAATTCTTTCTTCCTCCACCGATGAGGGAGAATTGATCACATACCACACTTTTCCATGCTTCAAACACCTCACTTCGTGGACCAATATCTCTTTCATTTCTCAACGAAATTTGACGATTCTTGGCCCTACAGTTATCTAGGTACTTAGTAGATCATGCACGTGTGAAGAACCGGATTCTCCAATATGCGTAACACTAGTGTTTAAGCCGTTAAAGTTGGTCGGGCGCAACTGCCGCCAAAGATAAATTTTCAACACATACGCAATATAAGACCAAGAGCAGTCAGTCACATATGTCAGATTTAGATTCCTTTCTGATTTATCACAATTTTTTCCACTTTTAATTGAAAATAAATAGACACTTAATCAAAAGGAATTGCAACACATGTACAATCCATAAAATTATACTTCACAAATTTTCTCAATGTCATGTGACTGGTTAAGAAAAAATTATCACATATTTTTTTTATAATTTTCATTTTAAGAATGAATTTTGCCTCACTCAAATTTCTCACGTCAAAATGGTTGCTACACATATTTTTAATTTAATTTAACAACACCAATATTAGAGTCAAAGATCAACAAATAATCAACCGTGGAGGCAAATATAACATGTGAATTATTCCAAGACGAATATATGCACTTGTCACACTTTTAAAAACATTCTCAAAGATACATAAATCACTTTTCATGATAAATATTCTTCTCACTTCTTTAGCCCCCACTATTTTGAGAACTTAAATAACAATTTATACTCTTGAAAAGTAGTATCACTTAATTCATAAAAATATAAGGTAAAAACTTTTTATCTTTCCTCCACTCGAGTTGAGCAAGTAGAAAAAAAATACTTTACCCTTCCATCTCTTATAGAGATCTAGCGACGTCAAAGTGGAATGATGTTAACATCTCCTATCTTGATATCCGCGATTTTCAAACTGTAACAAAGTTGAATCTCTTCAAAATTGTTGGTGAATATACCACAAATTATTACAGTTAAAAATTATAATAAAATAAATAATAAGTAAATAAATAAATATTCAGGCTGAGGCGAGTCTTTTTAAGGAGATTCAAGCCACTGCGATATAATATTCACCGGTCCAACAGTATAACTCTGACTTGTCCCCTCTAGGATACAACAGTCCGACAACGTCGTGTGACTCAAACAACTCCGGACTAGTTGAAGAGTTCAAAGCTCCACCAATAAAAACACATTCCTTCAACATATTACTCTCTTTTATAGTGAATAAGTGGGATACTTAGAATAATTTCCTTTCTCTCAACTCCCTCTTCTTTCACTTCTCCAACCTCACTATACACCACAATATTTTCATACCTCTCACACACAATACAATTTTTTTTTTTATCTCAACTCATTGAAGAAACACCTCTATATATAGGATAGAAATCATACATATATTAATATAGAGAGTAATGAATAATTAAGTGAAGAAGAATATGAAAATGTGGTTAATGAGAGTAATAACTACATTCTTCATCATGGAGTAGTGGGAGAGTGGGAGTTATGGCCAACTTCTAGCTTTTATGGCTACTAACAAATATAGAAAATGAATAAGTTATTTTAATAATAAAATATACTCCAACATATAATAAAAAAAACTAATTTCCCGCAATTTACACAATATAATCTTTTAACAAATGAATTCAATATTTGAATCCCTTTCTCCTAACTAGCTCCACCCTTTGTACCCCGTGACATGGGATATTTTTCTTTCATTAGCTGTAGTACTAATATAGTCAAACTTATAAACATGCTTTTCACAAATTAACCGGTAGAAAGAAATTAATTTCCAAATGACATGGACCAAGAGAAAATGTGAGTTCATATTTCAGTATAGATAAAACATGCATGCTAGGCTTATATGTCACACCCCAAATTAGGGCGTGTGACAAACTTGATATCGGAGCAGGTCAGTCCTAGAGAATTTGCGAGCCGTGTCTAACAGAATTTTGTTTATGCGTATGTTGTGCACCACACTTATAAGCGAGTGGTTGTTGGGCATTTAGGGATGATTTTTGTTTTTTTATCTCATAGATCGTGCAATAGAGATGAGTTGTGAAAATTCCAGTCTAACTCGTGCTTTACTCAGTTTCATTTCCGATAATAATCAGAAAGACCTTGGTTAACTCATATTCAAAGCCAATCCACGAAAGATTCTGATCAGATTATTGATACGCCAGAGGTGCGAATATGATATTGAAATTTCAGAGTATGAGCGACTGTCTTCCCTTTATATATGAAGGAAGTGATGTAAGCCCGGAAAGATAAAGCAACAACTTTAAAAATATAAGAAGAGTAAGATGATGGAGGTACCCAATGTATGAAGTATAGAAGATCGTACCGAGACCGAAATTCAGATAACAATGACCAAGGTAATGTTGTTCCACCTTTAGCGATGATGGAATCCTAATAATAAGTACCTATTTCTGTTATTGATCTATTGACATCAATGGACGTAGTCTCAAAGGAAGTGGGACCTCAGGATATAGCAAGAATTTAGCACAATCTTCAGCATGAACGATATCAAAGAATAGTACGGTTAGGTAGTGATACCTCCCTTTTGAGAACATATACATGATGTACCTGAGAATCCTTAGTCAAGTATGACCTTGAAAGAAATCAAAGATTAGCGGGCCAGGCATGAAGCCTTTGTGCGAAAGATAAATGCTTCCCTTGGTGAGACTCATATTAGAAAGTATAGGTTAGGAGGAAGTTATAAATAGGAAAGTTTATATTATGAGGGTATAGACAAGGATAGAGGGTGAGATTGGTAGCAAGAAAATGACACCAAGGTAAATGAAATACTGGAATAAAGGTATGAAACGACTAAGAGTCGGGAAATAAAGTATAGAAGGATGGAAAGTCGTGACCAATAAAGATAGAAAGTGATAAAGCAGTGACGGTTGGGGCATTCAGAGAAAGGTGTTATGAGACCGAGTATCTACTACGAGAATCTCATAAGCCAGAAATTAATGGGATAAGTTGTCAAGTGGATTTAGCCATTAAATCAAGGAACATTAAGGTTGATTATATCCTTTATGTAGGATGGAATAAGAGTTGAAGTCTCTCGAGATGACATAATAAAAAAGATATCGCGGAATGGCAAAATAGGCAGGTAGGCAGTAAAGGAATAAACTATAAGGAAAGGAAATCCTTGAAGGTTAGCAGGAAATGAGTCCCTAAGATTAACGTTTTTGGTACTGAAATTAAGCATGTTGGTCATGAACATGTGACACCTTATCTATGCGAATAATTTAGTGACCCTATTAGGGATATTGCTTAAAAGAAAGTTGTAAATTGTTAAAGGATCGCAAATTTTGATAAACGTCGATATAACGACCTGATAACTTAAAGAGAAATTTTGGGTGCATGAAGAGTGACCCGTGGGAGTTAATGCGGGGAAGAACCAATACAGACTCGTGCAATAGTTTTGCAACGATTGAGGTTGCGTTACCTGGAGTTGGTGAGAAGTGCAATAAATAACAATGGATATGTACGTACTAATATTGATACCGGAATAGTAGTGACCTCCTATTTAGACGGGGCTAGAGTAACGGCAAGGACCGCTAAATGTATTAGATTTGAAGAAAAAAAAGCGTGAAGAGTAATCAATGAAAAAGACATATAGAGGCTCAGGAGAGGCCACTCACGGTTCATGGAAAAGGGGTAAGTCAAATTACTTTGAGAAAAATATGGATGTGAAATCTAGAAGAAGATGAGTTGAACGACAATAATTCTCGAGGAGTATTTCGAGCAGAAAGTAATGATGATTTCGGCTAATGTAAAGCGATTGAGTTAAGGAGCTATAGAGCCTGAAAGTAAAAAGCCCATGGTTAAAGATGATACTCGTGATGAACGAAGTGAGATGTAATGATAAGGAGGGTAAGCGGTAAAAGATTAAGAATATCCAAGATTACGCAGGAATATACGACTACAAAATTGCTAAAAGCATATCGCCGGTAAATATCTACTAAGAACAAGAGAAGGATTTAGTCTGCATACAAAAGGAAATGACTCATCGATAATAATGAGGGTTGGGAAAGGACCAAGATTAAATCCTATAAGGGGGCACATGATTAATTATACAAGGGACCCCAGAATAATAGAAGTTAAATACGTCGATGTATGGCAATGCGAAGACTCAGGGTAAACAAGAGGACGAGGTTGTTTACACTAAGGAAGCGAATGGAGCAGTTAAGCCAATGACTTAGGATCGACAACAGTAAGCCGCATTAAGGGTGAAGTCACAAGGACTTTCGATATAAAGATTGAGAGGAGTTCTCTTACCAGTACGTAAAGATGTCCTCTCGGATGAGCCGCTATGACATAATGGCTTATGAGCCCTCTTTAAAAGAAATAAAAGTTCTTGGAAAGGAGAAAAAATGATGTAGATAAAGGTGAACCCCGATGATGTATTCAACATGACACTTCTTAGGAGAAAATATTTTAAATAAATTCGACTTCAGCAAAGAAGTAGCCACGAATATGATGGAAAGACAAGAGCATGACATAGTTCTAGCCGATCGATTAAGAGTTCGAGAAGAGGACTAAGCCATGATAGAGGTATTATATAGAACTCAGTGGTATCCCTCCTTTATGAGATGGAGTGGAAGATGATCACATACGAGTTTGATCTTACGACCTTTCATAGAAGCAAAGTTTTAGCGGTCAGATGCGTGTGAGGTCAGTTTTCAAGAGTTAAATGACATGTTGACATCCGCACATGTGTTAGCTTTTCCCAAAGTTCCACATGGTATGTGGTTTATTGTGATGCCTTTAGAGTTGGCTAATGATGTGTCCTAATGCAGCATGGAAATATTATAGCATATATTTCGAGGCTGTTGAGAAAGCACGAGGTAAATTATCTGACTCATGATCTTGAGTTAGCAATAATCTTTGCCCTAAATATATCGTGTCACTACTTATATGGAGTTCACGTTGACATATTTACGGACCATAAGAGTCTACAGTATATATTCCGCCAGAAAGAGCTAAATTTAAGGCAAAGAAGATGACTCAAGTTATGAAAAGACTATGACATATACATTTTCTACCATCCTGGAAAGGCAAATATCGTAGCTGATGCTTTGAGTCATAAGTCTATGAGAAGTTTAGATGGTATTGAAGCTAACAAGCTGGAAATGACCAAGGAATTACATCGCTTAGCCAGTTTAAATATGCGACTCCTGGACATGGATGGCGGAGGAGCGATGATGCAGAATACCACAAAATCATCCTTAATAGCTGATGTGAAGGCAAGACAGTTTGAATACCCCGAGTTAGTCTGAATGAAAGAAGGACTTCCTCTGTAGAAGAAGTTGATTATTGGAGCTTACGGTAGATGGAGTCCTTAGATATTAAGGTCGACTATGCATGCCAAATGTAGGAGGACTCTGAGAGTAAATTATGGCCGAGATCTACCAGTCCAGATATTTCATTCATCTTGGATCGACAAAGATGTACCATGACCTTCGATAGGTTTACGGTAGAATGATATAAAGAAAGGCATCGCAACATTTGTGGCTCAATGTATAAATTGTCAGCAATTTAAGATCGAGCATCAGAATCCTAGAGGTTTGCTGCATCATATTGAAATCCCATATGGCTTTCATCACTGGTCTACCCCGTTCTTATCGAAGTTTGATTTCATTTGGGTTATCATCGACAGACTTATAAAGTTAGCCTATTTTCTACCCATTCGTACTACTTTCTCGACAGAGGATTACGCCAAGCTATATATCAAGGAAATAGTTTGGTTACATGGTGTTCCGATATCTATCATATCAGACAGAGGTGCTCATTTTACAACTAACTTTTAGAAGTCATTTCAGAAAGGTCTAGGCACCCAAATGAACCTTAGTATAACTTTTAATCCACATATTAATGGTCAAGTTGAGCGCATAATCCAGACACTCCAGAAAATGCTACGAGCCTGTGTATTGGATTTCAAAGGTAGTTGGGATGATCATTTGCCTCTCATTGAGTTCTCCTACAATAACAACTACCATTCCAGTATCAAGATAGCTCTTGTATGAGGCATTATATGGACGAAAATGTAGATCCCTAGTTGGCTGGTTTGAAGTGGGTGAAGCCGAGTTACTAGGCCCCGATCTAGTCCAGCAGGCAGTAGAGAAGGTGAAACTGATTCAAGAGCGCTTAATGACTGCCTAGAGTCAGCAGAAATCTTATTTAGATGTTAGACACTGCAACTTGGAGTTTGCAGTTGGCAATTGGGTGTTCTTAAAGGTTTCTCCTATGAAAGGGGTTATGAGATTTAGCAAGAAATGAAAACTTAACCCAGATACGTCGGACCATATAAGATCATCCACAGGATAGGCCGAGTGGCTTATGAGCTTGAATTATCCCCAAAGTTGGAAGCAGTTTACCCAATATTCCATGTGTCGATGTTGTGCAAGTGCGTAGGAGATCTATCCCGTATTACTCTCGTAGAAGACATACATATCACCGAGAATTTGACCTATGAAGAAACTCTGGTAGCCATTCTGGATTGCCAAGTTCGAAAGCTGAGAACTAAAGAAGTTGTTTCTGTTAAAGTGTTATGAATAAATAATAATACAGAAGAAATGACTTGGGAGGCCGAATAAGATATAAAATCTTAATATCCCTACCTATTTCAGTTTTCAGGTTTACACCGATATTCGTGTGATACGATTCTCTCATTTTAACTCTATTCGATAATTCTATTTCCTATGTCTTATTTAGGTGTTGATGTTGAGATGGATGTGATAGGTGCGGCTCAGAATACGGCAGAGGACAATTAAGGTGAGTTATGGCTAGTCCTCTTGATTCTTGCGTATATAGATGGTCGTGTGAGGCCAAATTTATCGTATTTTATGATTATGTTGCCCTGTGTGGCGTTGGATATATCTTTGGGTTGTTTACCAGGTTTTGGATAGTCTCATATACAAAGGAACCTCTGTCAAAATTTTCAGAACACTAAGAAGTTAAGAATACCTTTAACATTCACGGATGAATGTTTCTAAAAGGGGAAGGATGTTACATCTCGTAGTTTGGCATTCCACCGCGTCATCGATTGATACCTAAGTCCCGATAAGAGGTACGACTTTATGAAAGAGTGATGAAGGTTTACAACTTGTCTATGGGAGTCCCAGAGTGTATCGAAGTTAAATGTATCAACGGAAGTACGTTTCAATAAAATCAGAAAACTGTGCATTTTGATAGTGGAGTTGACAGGCCGTCAAAGTGTAGGATTGACTGTCAAAATTCTCTGAGATTTTGAATTCTCAGGAGGCAAGTGTCAAGGTTGACGGACCGTCAAACCCACCATCAAGTTGCGGCGATGTGAAATTTCAGTCGGGTATTTATTCGGGTTCTGCGATTTTGAGTTCATTTTTCACCCAAATCAAATCATAAACACCCCTCCCCCCTAAATCCTCTCTAATGAATCCCTAACATCCCAAGATCAATTTTAAGCCAAATCACGCAAGATTTATGTGATAATCCCCGAATCATCTTCTTTGTATTAAGGCGATCTTGGAAACCCTAAGTGTAGGTGTAACTTGCTAATTTCAAGGGGTATAGATGCTTGAAGGTAAGAATCCATCTTCCTTTACTTGATATTACGATTAATTGATGATTTGGGATAAGTTGTGAAAGGATTTTTGCAGCTAAAACCCGTAAACCTATGAAGTTGTGATATGATGAGTTGTGGGTTGTTTTGTTAGATTATGAGTTGATATTGGTTAACAAATTGATCGTTGATATTGTAAAACTAAGAAAGTATGTCTCGGAGGATCATGTGCTCAAATTACATAAATATCCTTTATTATCAAGTCTAAGAATTATTTGTGTTTAAGGATATTGATAAGATGCCTAAATGAAGTTTCTTATTTGGATATGGATTCGATTATAATATCGACCCTTTGTTTATTATAGATAATCGTTTGTAAATAGTGTGAGGAGCTTATAGCACGATGTATAGCTTCGTGGATAAGGTATGTAAGACTATACGTTCCTTTCAGTTGCATGAATCCGAAGAATTATCATTTTCGAAAAGAACGTTGAGAACTTCACTCTATTACCTATCAAAGTCTCTTGTTGAGAAGTGTTCATTGCTTATTCGAATTCTTATGATCCTTGTTGTTAGTTACTAGTCTTGTCATAAGTCTTCAAAAAGAAGCATTCTAAGGAGTCAATCGTTGAGTCGACCACGAGTCTTGTCCAAACAAAGCCAAAGAGTTTACGAGTGTCAAAAGGGTCCAAAGAGCCATTGTTATCACAATATGTTGTCCACACCCCCGATTTCCATTGGTATTGATATATTTTTTATATCATGCATACAATCATGACCATATATTGGACCGGGTTGCACGTTCCACAACATATACATATATTGGATCGGGTTGCACGTTTCGCAACATATACATATATTAGACCGGGTTGCGCATTCCACAACTCATACAAAAATCATTGTGCACATTGCATTGCATATTCATACATACACCTAAGAGTAATGGTATGTTATATTTTGCACCATAAGACGAGGGTAAGTTATACAATTAGAGCCTATCTAGACAAGCTGTATTAAGTTTCAGAGTTTCATTATTCGCCACATATGGTCTTTTGGTTGCTTACGCTTTCCTTTACAGCTAATCGCCTCACATTGCTAATATGCCTTTCTTTACCGTTTACAGATTTATATTGTTATTCATGCTTTACATACTCGGTACATTATTTCATACTGACATCCATTTTGCCAGAGGCACTGTGTGTTGCCGCAGGTTCTAATAGAGACTCTACTAGGCCACCACAGTAGGAGCTGTCGAGTTCAGCCGTCAGTAAGTAAGCTTCGCCTTTCCGGAGCTTCCTGGTCATCTATGAGAGTATATTTTGCAGGGTTATGTATAGTTTGGGTAGGTCGGGGCCCTGTACCGGCCATATGCCAGTTCAGTTATTCGTATAGGCTCACAAACTTGTTTTGGGATGTATAGTGTTGATGTGTAGCCTTGCCAACTAAGTTATCTTTTGTTAAACAATGTTGTGAACTTGTCGGTCCTGCTATGTATATATGTTGGGTTAATCTCTCTTATCCAGTATTTTCATTGTGATATATTCCAGTACGACCTTGTCGGCCGGAAGTCCTACTTGTATAGAAGACTGATCATCAGAGTGGTACACTCGGGCTAGCAGGACACCGGGTGCCGACCACACACCCCCTAGTTTGGGGTGTGATGGTAGAATTCACAATCACTTTTTAGCTTGTAATCGAAAAATAATCACTATCTTGAAAAGTGAAAACTTCATGATAATGAATATTCTTCAAAGACGGGTTTGAAAACTGATCAATGAGCGATATTTCTATGATTTCTTCTCATTTCTAGCCTCAACAGAAAAAGTGATTTGACAGTTGTTCGGGTAAGAAGCATCAAGTATTCAATGAAATAATCTAAGCATAAATAAATTGGTTCAGACACTATTATTGTAAGAAAAAACATGGACAAAGAAGAAGGAAAGGATGCTTTATGAACTACGTGGTATGTGTAATGTCCAAAAGCTTAATGTTTCCCATCCACGTTGTTGTGCATGTGACTTGATTGAGGGAAATATATAAAGAAGCATAGGGAATGTGGGAAGGAAAAAATGTAGGCTCTATGTAGGTGCAAATGGGACCTAATAAATTGTTTGTGGTGCTCCACGAGCCACAACTATGGTCCCCTTTTGACAGCACATTTGACAATTTAACATAACACTCTCCAACTCCTTTGGGTCCACGGTATAAATAATGATATCTACGGGTTCAGTCGAATCCAATAACTTTAATTGATTATATTTTATATGTATATATTATTATAATAAATTTATTAAATATATATAAATATTGAATTTTGAACTTAGTAACTAAAATTATTACAGTAGTAGTTTAATGATATTCCGAATGCATATAAAAAGTTTAAATTTTAATTCAGCGTTTGATTATTTATAGGAGTAATGTATATGGATAGATAAGGAGATATACTATCAAATCTAAAGTTTGAAGAGTATCCGTGCTTTGCTTGCATATCTTTCTTTTTCTGAAACTCTCATCAAACTACATTATATGACCCACCAAGTCTGGACTTTTTGGTCTACCTTGGGTCCATTTTTTTTTTTTTGATATCCAGCTTCTCGACTTACGCCAGACTATTCCTGGAGATAGTAGTCGCAGTACCTCAGCACTACTATCAGTAAATCGTGAGATGTGCCTGAATGATCAGGGTTTGAGAATAGAGCAACTGACAGGGTTCGAACTCATATTGCAGGCCTCTTACTGGATTTTAAGTTCCGCTCCTTTGTCATTCGGCTATGCCCGGGGACACCTTGGGTCCATTTCTCTTTTGCTTATCTTTCCTTTGGACCATATTGGTTCTGAGATTTTAATTCTTATTTCAAATTAATACTCTTATTTGTTTCGTGTTATTTTCGATATGTGTACGTGTTGCTTTAGAATAATATTTTTTATAAATATGTAACTAAATTTTTTAGCAAAGTATCTAGTAATGTTGGATGACACCCCTTACTGTAAAAGAGTGTTTTTGCAGTGAATGATAAAATAGTGTTATATATCGTGACGCCCATGACACAGGGCGAATAAAAGAGAATGTCTGACAAGCTTTTAACTAAATTTATTTAAGGTTCGTACGATATTATGTTGATTAATATCTTGGTTCTTGGGTTGATCTTTTACGTTTGACCTTCTTGGAAAAAAAAGTTGAAAAAGAATTTGGAGCAGGAACAAAAGAGAGATTATCACCTTGGGATAATTTAGACACTTGCCTCTAAATCAAATCTGGTTGGTGAATTTGTCTAGGAAGATGAAGAGGTTTATCTCTTTCAAGACAAATGCCCTCAAATTATTAAACTGATTTTGTATCCACTACCAATGAATAATCCACCAAGAAATATAAAGAAAAGTTAAAAGAAAATATCAAAGGGTATGACGGAATGATTAAAATTCCATCATTTTTACTAAAATATTTACTACTAAAAGTATAATTTTTTGATAGAATTCGTCGAAATTTGGCTGACCGGATGCATTTCAAACAAACTTTTCATCTAAAATTTCATGTTTCCGACTGCATTCCAACGGAAAAATCCGTCAGAAATTTACATTTTTAGAGTTCAAGACTTGAGAATGATAACCCCTTAATAGTAAGCATATTTATTCCTTAGCGGACTAACTTAACACGAATCATGATTTTCAAAGTACAAAATACTTATAGTTAAAAAAATATTAGTAGTAATCAATCTAGGGAAAATGCTCAAATATGTCATTGAACTATCGAAAATGACTTATTTATGTCACTCGTCAATAGTTTGATTTATTTATGCCATCGCCGTTACAGAAATGACTCATCCATGTCATCTTTCATTAAGTTGGTTCTACAATACTAGATATGACATGTGACTTCTAATTAGAGGTTCATGTCCTTTAATTAAATCAGTCAAATTTTAAATCCCAAATTAATAAGAAATCCGACTCATATACCCAACCCACCCACAATCATAAGGTAGTTGGAGGTCACATGTCATATCTAGTATTGTAAAATAGATGAGTCATTTTGGTAATGGTGATGTCATAAATGAGTCAAACTATAGACGATTGACATAAATGAGTCATTTTCGATAGTTTAATAACATATTTGAGTCTTTTCCGATTAATCTATAGATGTATGCAAACATTCATAAAATTAGTGTATGTGAAGGATGAATGTGATATGGATGAGTAACTAACTTCATTTTAGGACTGTAACATGATTAGGTAAAATACAATGTCATGTTTGTACTTTGTACCTTTACAAGAAAAAAGACTAAAATACTTATAAGAAAGTCTATTCATCTATTGTGTTGCACTGTTGCCTCAAGCTATTTCTTTCTTTTTTCAATTGTATTTAAATTTTTTCTTTTTCTTTGTACTTTTTATAGGATATAAATTAGAGCTCGTGATCAATATCTAGTGCTTAGTCTTATGATTTTATGGTAAATGTTGCATTTCTTTTTTTTTGTTCGAATACTTAATTTTTCTTCCTTTAAAATTTTGAAACGACTCTTAACAACTAAAGATTCATTTCTCCACTGTTTAATTTGGTTTTAAAATGTTACTTCCAATATATCTTTTTATTACTAGTATATCTTTTGCTAGCAAAAATCTCATTTTGGTCCTTCATCTTATACCACCACTTGGATGTATGGGTCAATACTTTTCTTCTTCTTCCTTTCCCTTTATAGTCATGGGCTTATCCCTAAGGGAGGAAAATAACACCAGCTAATAATAACTTTAATAAACATGAAATGACGTGACACAAGACCTTTTTGACTCACACCAATTTTTATTTTTATTTTTATTTTTTGATATCCAACTTTTTGATTTACGCCGGACTATTTCTGGAGATAGTAGTCCTGGTCCATCAACACTACTACCAGTAAATGCGGGATGTACTTGAATGACTAGAGTTTGAGAACAGAGCAACTGATATCACCTACAAGGTCCTACCCCAGAAGAGAACAAATTGCTCCCATCAGAATTTGAACCCACGCTGCAGGCCTCCAGCTGAATTTTAAGTTCCCCTCCTTTTAACTATATGTATATTATCCTTATAGTTAAACTGGTGTAATAAATAATTTGTCTTATTTCTTAAATTGCTCATTTTTTTTAGTTTTCTATCTAAACTATCAGGTGTGAGAGTTTCATATCTAAAATATCATCAACTAATTAGCAAAACATACCTAAACTATCATTTGTTCATTTTTTCTACCTCTACTCTCTTATCATAATTTGAACTCAAACACTAATACATCCTATTATTTTTGTTTGATGTGTGCTATCCGTTGTGGGGCTCTAATTATTTTTTAAATTGCGCTATGTAAGATTTATTAAAGGATCAAGCACCCTCTATTAAATTTTTATTTTTATTTTTAAAGTTCAAATTAAAAACCTTTAATTAATGATGAAAAAATCTTATTTATCCCACCACAAGTGTTGGTTTTTATTATCTCGGGTTCAAGTGTTGGGTATGAAACAATCTTTGATAGGGAGCGTTTCCCCTCGAATGGGATTCTATGTGGCATGAATTCAGATATAGTTGAATTCTAATGCCGATACCGGACATCGAGTGAGAAAAAAATCTTATTTGGATGCTGAAATTTGTTGAAGTTTGGTCAATTTATCCAAGTACAGTGACATGTTAAGGGACTATAACTTTTTAAATTCCCAAGAAGGGAATTTACACCAAAGCTTTAAAATAAAGTACTCCTCCATCTCAAATTATTGGTGTTTTTTTTATTTACACGCCTCTTAAGGAAAAAAAATTCGTTTGATAATAAGTGATGTTTTTAGCTTATGCACATTCCTTAAAAAATTATTAACTCCTAAAAAATTATGAGTATTTTTACTAATTTATCCATAATTAATGTCTATAAGAGAAAAACTACTTAATGATTTTTTATTATGTAAATAAAGACTATTTTAGAAGAATAAGGTTAACTTATTCTTGAAATTCTAAAGCACCACTTATTTTGAAATAAAATGAAAAGCCAAAAATATCACAAATTATGAAACGAAGGGAATATTAATTAGAAAGAGTATTTGACCTACTTTATCCTTATTTATATCTAAATTATAATTTATCTATTAAATATTTTATTATATTTATGTATAATCTTCATTAATAACAAATAGTAAAATAAATTTTTTTATTATTTTTTAAAATTTTAAAATAATAAATAATTTGAGATAATATTTTTTTAATAATCACAATAAATAATTTAATACGAATAAAATCCAAAAGAATCTTTATTACTCAGAGTTACTGGTAAACCAAATGCCATGGCAGCATACAATGTTAACTGATGCCATTTTTGAAGGGGCTCCCCAATCATAGCCAATATCATCCTCTCTCCTTACCCTACATTTTTGTTCCTATACTTAAAAACTATCATTTTTATACACAAAAAATAAATCAAGAATTGGATTTTGTAGTGAAAATGAAATGATACCCATCATTAATTTTCATGTGCTCTTTCTCTTCAATCCCCATTAAACATATATTGTGCTATTCACACACATATATATATATAGTCTCCTTCTTTCCTTTTCTTCTGAAAAATCTTTATTATTACCTTAGCTTTCTAGGGTTTAGAGAAAAGGAAAGAAAAGAGATTTAAAGTTCCCACCTTTATACATATATATACACATAATGGTGTCTCTCCTTTTTTCATTTTAGTAATTTTTTTTGTTGGGAAAGATATTTGCATGTATAAGGAATCATTTGTCTTTGGCATATGGAATTGTTTTATCAGAAAAAAAGAGAGAATATATAAAGAGAAAATGATCTAATGTTTAGTGGATTCTCTTTGTTTTTGCTCTTTCATTGATAAAAATCCAATCTTTATGTTCTAGAGAGAGAAAGTGTAGAGAGAGAAAGTGATATTGTTACATATAAACATAAGATATATGTATATTTGTTTGTAATAGGTTGTGGGGGTGGTGAAAGATTAGGTTTTTATTTTGTTTGAGGGTGAATTATGTTGGCATTGGTAGGAGAAGGTGAAATGGAGCAAGAATTTGATGCAAAGTTAAAGATTCAGAATAATAATTCAGCTAATAATAATACTCAGAGATCTAAGAGCTTTGCATTTAGAGCACCACAAGAGAATTTTACAATTCAAGATTTTGAATTGGGAAAGATCTATGGAGTTGGTTCTTATTCCAAGGTCACTATTTTTTTGCCTTCTTAATTTTAATTTGGTAGCATTCACTTTTTTTTTTTGCTCAAATTTGTGCTTAACTATGAATGTTATTCTTAGCTCTATATCTCTGCTTGTGCTCTTTTTTACCTTCCTTATGATTCCTCTTGATTGGAGTTGGGGACTTGGCTATGTTATTATTCATAAATCTCTTATGTGCCTTCACCCCCCCCCCCCTACAAGCTATTTTTATACTCAAATGAGCATTTGAAAGATATTTTGCATTTTATAATGGAAGGTCTTGGAGGTCGATGATTAGGGTAGAAGACTAGTTGGAGGATTAGTATTATTTTCTTTTCTTGTTGGACCAGTATTATTTCCGTCATTTTCTTGTATTTTTATTTTAGTATTCACACATTTCTTATCCTTAGTTTTCTATTACTACTTGTTGTCTCTTCTGCTTTAGTTTTCTTGTTATCGTGATATTGTTTCTGCTTTACTTGAGCCGAGGGTCTATCAGATACAACCTCTCTACCTGTCAAGGTAGGGGTAAGGCTTACGTACACTCTACCCTCCTCAGACCCCACTTGTGGGATTACATTGGGTATGTTGTTGTTTGTATAATGGAAGGGCTTGGTTACTGATTTCATCTCTATTGTCATTTTTACTGAAATTCCACATGGCTTCCCTTTTTTTTTTTTTTTTAAAAGTCTCTGTTTGCAGAAATGTAATCTCTAGCGCCCAGAGAAACATCATTTTTAATGGGTTTATCTTTGAAGTTTGTTCTGAATTTTCTGGTAAGAAGCTGTTCATTTGAAGAGATTTATACTCATAGAAACTATGCTTCATGCATTAGTGATGTGAAAAGATCATTCTTGTTTCATTTGCTTTTGGTGTAAAGAGAAAATTCTCATTTGTATTGGTAGTTTGTGTAATCTAATAGAGTAGATGATTTTGGTTGAACCACAATTTTATCGTGTACATAATTATTGACATTGTCTTGGTGTGCTATAATGGAATATATCTGATTTGACAAATTGTGGTGTCAATGCTTAATTATTTACATGTCAAATTGAGTTTAACCATTTAAGTTATTTACCCTCAATGATGCTATCAGGTTGTCAGAGCAAAAAAGAAAGATACTGCGAATGTTTATGCCTTGAAGATCATGGACAAAAAGTTCATCACTAAGGAAAAGAAGACTGCTTATGTGAAACTAGAGCGTATTGTACTTGATCAGTTAGATCATCCTGGCGTTGTTCAATTATTTTTCACCTTTCAAGACACTTTTTCATTGTGTAAGTAATTTATACATTCTTCATTAAGAGTCTTTCCCCCAGTTTTGTCTTCATTCTTTTTGAACTTTGGTTTGTCTAATTTAATTGTATTTGGCTGTATTTGAAGACATGGCGCTCGAGTCTTGTGAAGGTGGAGAGCTTTTTGATCAAATAACAAGGGTAAGTAAATCAAGAACCTTGATGCATGTACTCTTCTTGTTGTTATATTGTGTTTTTTTTCCGGTCAAATATTGGTATTTTTGTGAATTTATTGAAAATGTTTCCGTCCTTTCTTCAAAAGTAGTTCACTTCTCTAAAGTTTGTGACCACTTGTATAATGTACTTTTAACTTGGTGGGTGCAGAAAGGTCGTTTGTCTGAAAACGAGGCACGCTTTTATGCAGCTGAAGTTGTAGATGCTCTTGAATATATACATAGTATGGGATTGATTCATCGAGACATTAAGGTATTTCACAAAGTGGACTGTTACGTGAATAATATATGGCGGGGGAGGGATTCTGACAGTTCGCTTATTGGCAGCCAGAGAACCTGCTTCTTACTTCAGATGGACATATTAAAATTGCGGACTTTGGCAGTGTAAAGCCGATGCAGGATAGCAGAATAACAGTCCTTCCGAATGCCGCATCAGGTAAATATTGCTTTCTGTGAGGATACTCTCTTTAAAACTGGATTCATATTGACCCAGTGATAATATGTTGTTGTCTTCTTCATTATATTTTGGGATTTTTTCATTTTTGGCGACAGCGATCATTCTTTTCTGAGTGAACTAGAATGTTCTTTTTATAGTTATCCAACTTTGGTTGGTTAATCCGATCAGTTCATCGATGGTCGGCAAGTATGATGGTCCTGATGATGATCCTGCATGTATTTCGTGTGTATCTCACCGGCGGATTAACCTCGCGTTGGCCGAAATTAATTATAGGCTCTAGCCAAAATATACAAAACCTATACACTGATTATGTATATTATATATTTTCTGTGTACAATATGTATATTATAGGCTATTATTCTTTTGAGTGGTCCAAAAATGTAGTGATCACTTATTCCTTTTTTTTTTGAGAAGGATTGGTGTCTTCCTCATTATTGAATCAGTGGTTGTTCTTTTATCCAGATGACAAAGCCTGTACTTTCGTGGGAACAGCCGCTTATGTCCCTCCTGAAGTTTTAAATTCTTCTCCAGCGACTTTTGGGTATGGAACTCTATGCTTGGAAAACCCAAGTCTTTTTCTTCTCTGTGTCATTAGACATATGTTGTAGTTCCATGTCTGCATGTTTGCTCCGTTTAAAATATTTACAGCTCGTTCATATTAGCCTCTACATTTCTTTTTATTATGAATCGTATTTGTCTAACATCATTATTCTTTTTTGCACATGTCCTACCAGAAATGATCTTTGGGCACTTGGCTGCACGTTGTATCAAATGCTTTCAGGAACTTCTCCCTTTAGAGATGCCAGTGAATGGCTCATCTTCCAAAGAATCATTGCCAGAGATATTAGATTCCCAAGTTATTTTTCAAATGAAGCCAGAGATCTTATTGATCAGTTGCTGGTAAGCTATTATTTTGTATTTTATCTTCACTTCCATCCTGTGATTCTTCTTTTTGCTTCCCCTATTACTTTAGCTTTTTTCCTTTTTACGTTTTAAAATTTATACTTCTCCATTTGACTGAACTCTCAAATGTAACTTCACTCCTTAAGTCGGGCCTTTTAGAAGTGATTGATCTCTGATGTACTTATTGTATCATGCTTCATCTGTATGACTGTAGTACAGCCTAGAGAGTTATATACTACGTAAAATCGTTACCGGAAATGTTGGGTGTTGAAATACCACTGAAGCTGCAATGGTTACATGACATAGATGCATCTATGACCTTTTCTGCACTCTAGGTTCCTAACCGTGGAGTAATGCTGAGTAACAAGAAACCTGATTTTGAGTTTTAGGTCTGATAAAGCTAGCTTCTTACATTGAGAGAGAGAACAGGATTTTAAACAGTGGGCTATCACTATCTTCAACAAATTAGTTATTTCTAATAGGATATAGTTTTTAACATTCAAAATATTGAGGCAGAAGCTTAGTCCTCCATGTGTTGGCTTGCAAGTGTAGTTTTGCCGGTTATAATTTTTCGTTACTTGCAGCTATTGTTATCCAGTACTGGAAGAGAAAGTTACTGGTAAATTGTGGGCTAAAGAGGCAAGGAGAAATTACATTATCGTAAAGAATCTCCTTTATTTTCCCCTTACCTTCGGAGAAAAATTATGGGGGAGTGACGGGAGGGGAAGGAGTTACTTACATATATTTTAGTGGTGAGTACGGAAAAAGATACTGTTTTATCATAATAAGAAATCAATCCATGATTTCAAGGACCCATTCAAGTTCCCGCCATTTATTAGCTCAACCCATCTAAAACTTGGGCTGATATGTAGCACAAATTGACCCGTAAAAACCTTGTCAAAATATTTTCAAAAAAAATTGTTTTTGCTTGATATGATATATGTAGTCCTAATAAGGAAAAAATAGTTTTATTTGGTAATTAAGAAATTATAAAAGAACAAACAAAGAAATTAAAGCTTAGTAAGTTTTGGGAGGGTTGAGTTATGACCTGCTTTTTAGTGCAGTGGATTTCACCCCAAATAACTTTTGACCTGCCCATTTATTAGCTTAGCCAATTTTACCCACCTAGATTCAGTCCAACCTGCCCATTTGACCCCTACTTGTTATGTTGTCGTTCACAGGTTCATTTGAAGTTTCAGTTATAGAACTTTGTGTTGGTTGGAGTTTGTCTGTTGGTATGTTAGATATGTCTTCGTATTAATGTTCTCTGTTCTGCTGACTGACGTAGTTGCAAAAACAACTCAGGATATTGATCCTAGCAGAAGACCTGGTGCTGGACCTGATGGTTACGCGTCACTGAAAAACCATCCTTTTTTTAGTGGGATCGATTGGGAGAATTTGAGGACACAAACCCCTCCAAGGCTTGCTATGGAGCCAAAAGTATGTCATTATCTTGCCCCAACTTAGAGTTCTTTGCCGGTTAAACAGTTCTTGAAGTGCTATTTGAATTATTCAGGCCCCATCAACTCATAGCAGTGGTGACGAACAAGATCCTTCATGGAATCCATCACACATTGGAGATGGTTCAGTTAGACCTAACGATGGAAATGGCGGTGCTTCATCAACTTCTGAAGCTGGTAGCGTCACCCGACTTGCATCAATCGACTCTTTTGACTCGAAATGGTAGGTCCACGAGCTTCTGCTGACCTACATAAAGAAAAACACTACAGAATATTTCGTATAAGGGTGTCAAATGGGCGGGTTGGCTGAATTTGGGCAGGTGAAATAGTCCGCCCAAATGTTACTTGGGCTGAAATGGGCTAAAAAGTGGGTCATAACCCAACCCGTCCAATTCTTAATAAGTTTTAATTTCTTTGTTTGTTCTTTTATAAATTTGGGAAAAGGGGCAAATATACTCCTAAACTATGCGATATAGCGCAAATATACCCCCTCCGTTAAAAAAGTGGAGTATATATACCCTCGCTGTTATACAAAGGGTGCATATATACCCTTTTGTTAACAACCCTATATTTATTGGATTAAAAAAATTCTAAAATTAATTTTTTGATTTCAAAAATGCCACGTGGCATTAAAATAAGACAAAACTCATTTTTTCCTCTCAATACCCGACCCAACTAAAATTAAACCCAATCCCTCTTTTATTCAGTCTCTACCCATCCTCCCCGATCGGCAGATGCAAAAATAGCTCTCGGAATTGAGCTCGTCAATATGTAAAATTTGATCCATATATGCAGGCAGTCTTTGACACCAACATAATTTGCTGCATTCAAACATCAATTTGAACTAGAGTTGTGGATATTCCCGAAGGATTTTTGTGCTTTTATTGATGTTCAATACTTGAACTTTGATTGATTCGTTTGTGGTTCCGATCTTTTGATTCACTTATTTGCATTAATCCTTGTTATTGACTGTGTTTTGAGGATTGAGTTTTGGTTAGGAAGATTACATTTCTTCCTTTTTTGAGTTTGGACTGAGATCTAGTAATGATATTTTCAGTTATTTTTATTGAAACTGGAAGTTCTCCAAGTTAGTGGTATTGATATAGTGCACCCTAATCTGTGAGGGGTTTGCGTGAATTGATTGAGCTCTGGTGTGCTTTTAAAGACACAAAAGGTTGTTTTCCCTGAACAGTGTGTCATGAACTTTACTAATTACTTGCAGCTGCATCAAATGAGATCCTTTTTTTGTCGATCGGGTAGGATGGGTAGAGACCGAATAAAAGAGGGATTGGGTTTAATTTTAGTTGGGTCGTGGGTCGGGTATTGAGAGGAAAAAATGAGTTTTGTCTTATTTTAATGCCACGTGGCATTTTTGGAATTAAAAAATTAATTTAGAATTTTTTAATCCAATAAATATAGGGTTGTTAACAAAAGGGTTTATATGCACCCTTTGTATAACAGTGAGGGTATATATCCTCCACTTTTTTAACGGAGGGTATATTTGCTCTATATCGCATAGTTTAGGGGTATATTTGCCTCTTTTTCCAAATTTATAAAAGAACAAACAAAGAAATTAAAACTTTTTTATTTATGACCATATAAAACAAATCAAAGTAAAAAAATGTCTTTTTGACAAGATTTCTCATGGGTCAATTTGAGCTACATAAGCCCATTTTTTATGGGCTGAAATGGATTGAGCTAATAAGTGGGCGGGTCAATAACCAGCCCAAACTTAGACGTGTCATTTTTCATGGGCTAAAGTTGCCACCCCTAATTCGTGTGCAGTCATGTTATCCTTTTTCAACGGAGTTTCATAATTCCATAAGGGCCAAATGCTCTATCTATTGCGCTCTCGCTCCCTTTGATAACTAATTTGTGTTGGCTTGTTTCTTGTGATGCCATCAATAGGAAGCAATTTTTGGATCCTGGTGAATCTGTCCTCATGATCTCGATGGTGAAAAAAATACAGAAGCTCACAAACAAGAAAGTTCAGCTAATCCTAACAAATAAACCAAAGTTGATTTATGTAGATCCCTCAAAGTTGGTGGTCAAATGTAACATTATATGGTCCGACAATCCTAACGATCTTAGTATTCAAGTCACAAGCCCTTCACAGTTCAAGATTTGTACAGTTAAGTCTGTTTGCTTATCTAATTGGTAGCCAAGTTTTTGTTACTTTTTGCCAAGAGATGGAGCTTAACTCGTTTATGCTATGTGTGTGTATTCGTCTTGTGATCATACAGCCGAAGAAAGTTATTTCATTTGAGGATGCTAAAAACCGAGCACAGCAATGGAAAAAGGCAATTGAAGCTCTCCAGAACCGGTGATTCTGATCTTTTTGTTGTTTTGACTACACATTCTTTGCAAACGTAAAGAAATTGTAGAGCGAACGGGGGATCCAAAGAATTCTTCTCAATTTTACAGCTTTACTCTCCACACTTATTTACCTTGGATGAAGCTCACTACTGTTACAGAGTCACATTTGTATGTTACAGACATGTAAGACAGAAGTTTTAATTGAAAGAACTTGATCAGCTATTTTGTTCCCTTTATTTTATTTAGTGCCATTTATTCATTGTTCAAGCAGACACTGTTGGTTGGTTGGCCTTATAAATTATTATCTATCTTTTCCCCCAACAAAAGAAATCATCTGTCCAAGAGAGTTGACATAACCATTTACAATTCAACTTGAGATTCCAAATACCAAAGAAACAGAAATTTTGGCTTAGTTTCTTCCTAGACAAGTAATTTTAATTATTTTTATTTAATATATAGTTTCTATATTTTTCATGCTGCAACATTAATCTACATATTGAAGTATAATTTGAACAATATTTTCTATCGACTTTTAAAAAATAAATGGCTTAGAAATAGGCGTTTTGAGTTAATTCACAGAATTGCTTTCAAATAATTGTCATAAAACCTAAAGATTAAGATGGAAAAATTAACTCAACAACATTAAAAGTAAATTGATCTTAGTCAAACAAAGGATAATATTATAAGCTATAATTTAAAAGCAAATTTTCTAATTAGAGGTGCTCTTTCATGATTTTTGTATTATATATAATTATGATATTTTGATCAACTTGCATGCATCTTGAGTAATTTCATGAGATGACTACTACTTCTCATCATCACATATATTGGGTAACTCTATAAAATGTTGTTATATTTGTTATAATTGTTCTTCTGGAATATAATTTTAAATCAGGTGTAGAAATGAAAAAAGTGAATTTATTTATAATATACGAGAAAAAGACATGATCGACCTAATAAAATTGACTGAGCCGACCAATCCTTAGTTGGCTTTTGTGTCTAGTAGTACATGTATATACATAAAGTTGAACTTATTGACATAGCTTTTCATCTAAATTAATTATCAATATGCAATAAATTGTAATTAAATTTTAGAAATGTATCATTGAACTTAAAATTGATATGGAGTAATTTATTAATACAAATAAGGTAGAAAGGTTATGATAAAAGGAGAAGCGAAAAGTAATCATCATCTATAACTATTAAAGCCCACATCCGTACCAAAAGAGAAAAAAGAAAGATACACCAATATTCACCAAGAAAGAAAATGGTGAATAATTCCGGTCACATCTCCTCCTCCACGGTGCCGACTATTTCACCGTTCAATTATTTAACAAAATGGAAGAATGGGTTGTGGTGGCCACGCTTTTCAAAGCTCATATTTGACGAGATGAACCTGAACGTCTTCAGTACAATCGTGAAAAGAAAAATGGCTCTCCCATAGGGGGGGTGGGGGATGGTTGGTTCGTGGGATTCAAGTCACGGGGATGTATCAAGAAAGTTGGCTGAAGAGGTTACAGGGTTGACTCAAGGTTTGGTTTAATTAGGTCCTCAAATATTTGAGATCCCAAATTTATTTAATAATGAATTCTATGATTCTATTTTTACTTGGACAATATTGAAGTTGTAGAAAAAAAGTGTAAGTTAAAAAATCTTTCTAAAAATTGAAGAAAAGAGAAATTACCTACTTTTATAGTAGAAATATTTTAGAATTTTGAATTAAATTACTCACATCTTCATATTAGTAAATAAAATTTTGTACAAAAATATCCAAGAGATTATATTATAAACATATGACTAACAGCTTATTAACTTGAATTAATTATTACTAGTATAAATAATAGCAATAACATTACTACGTGAAGTTAAATGCTTTATGCCTTTTAAGGATATTACACTATAAGAACAAGTATTAAAAAAGAAAAATATATATATGTCAATTATTAAAAATAGGCTTTATGCCACTAATTTTATTAAACCACCCTTATTAAAAGGTTAAAAGCTAGGCCAATTTCTATCAGTGGATGTATGATAAAATTGTAGATTACAACAGTTGCAGGAAACAGAAAATAAGATTGCTAACTATTACAATCAAATGAAATTACAAAAAACTGAAATTTCAATAAACTGAAACAACAAACTGAGATTACAAGCACTTTGATTTGCTGGGTCGAGTGATGGCACTCTGTCTTTAAGACAAGATTTATCCGTATATATCCTTTTACGTTCCGGACAATAGTCTCCCAAGATAAAACAACTCAAAAAATGAGCAAAGGAAACTCAAGTGTTACTTTGAAGAACTTAGTGTAATGAAATGATGCTGGAAAGTAGTAGGAAGATTTTCTGTTTTTTCGTTTGTGTGTAGTCTCAATAATTGAGCCAAAGGCTTCAATATATAGTGCATGGAGGGGACTTGTCAACTGCCCAACTAATTATTATTAATGGCAATTAGTGAGAAGTAATTCAGCCAAGTAAATGACTGAATTAAAAGTGCAACGTATTGGAGCTTTAGTGAGGAGTTATTCAGCCAAGTAAATGACTGAATTGATGTGCAGATTAATGGAGGTTTAACGTTTCAAAAACCAAAACCAACCCAAAAGGCACAGGTTCTCTTTCCAATTTTATCTTACAAGAAGTAATTTGGGTCCAAAAAGATAATATCAGAAGAAGCCCAAAGCCCAAGGCCCGCGACACGAGCCCGGACCGGAAAGGACGGGCGAACAGCGGCGGCGCGCGTGTGGACTTAGCCTCTAACCAAAGCACATCTAGGAGGACCCTCCTTCAAACACATGGGTTACCCCTTGGGGTCCCAAACCCTTAGCCAATTTTGAGACTTATAAACTAAACAAATCTTCATTCCCCGCCGATGAGGGAGAATTAGTCTATACCACATTTTCATGCTTCAAACACCTCACTTCGTTGATCAATATCTCTTTCATTTCTCAACGAAATTTGACGATCCTTGGCCCTACGGTCATCTACTCACTTAGTAGATTATGTATGTGTGAAGAATCAAAGTCTCCAACATGCGGAACTCTAGTGTTTAAGTCATTAAATATGGATGGACGCAACTCCCACCAAAGGCAAATTTCCAACAATCCCCTCTTGAAAGAGATTTTGGCGCACTCACAAGGTGCCTATTTCCAGCAATATTTCAGCGGGCCGATGTTGCATAAGGAGAGGTAGCTTCAGCTTTGAACCTTTCATAGTTAAATACCATCGGACTTACTTACTG
Organism: Anisodus acutangulus; assembly: GCA_029783415.1. Taxonomy (NCBI): domain Eukaryota; kingdom Viridiplantae; phylum Streptophyta; class Magnoliopsida; order Solanales; family Solanaceae; genus Anisodus; species Anisodus acutangulus. The sequence continues at coordinate 14,148,913 of CM056498.1, forward strand.
CGCGGTGAATGTGATGTCTTGAACCGTCAGTGTTTAGTGTAAGTCAATTCAATAGTACCAACACAACAAATTCTCTTACTCTTTTCTCGTAATGTTTTGTCCGTTGTGGTCGTGGACACTTCTTGGATTTTTAAGTGTGTTCATTTGAGCCGGAATGTCCTCGCACTTAAATAGGTGGTCTCCTAGAAGGTATCCTGCTATACCCCACTTCACAAGTGTTAGGAACCATTAAAAGTTTCCCCAAATCTAACCTCAACCGTTGAAGATCATTAAAGGTTTTGGAAACTTATCATTTACCCACACTGTAGATATCACTTAACGTCTATCGCGGGAACGACTTTGGGTTTATGTTCTTTACAGGAATCATAACACGAAGTTCTCTTACTTCTACCGAAGCGCTCAACTGAACCTTTATAGCTTAGTTTTCTCATTGAACCAAATTCTTGGGATCTCCACTCAGTAAGGTTGGGTTACCACTGTATTGGTCCTTAAAGCTTGGGTTTTAAGCCCATTCCCCTAGACAAGCAGAATATCGTATCTCTGGGTATGCCATTCGTCAGTGGGTCTGCTATGTTATCCTTTGATTTTATGTAATCAATTGATATTATACCCATGGTGATCAGCTGTCTAACGGTCTTATGTATCCGTCGAATATGACGAGATTTGCCGTTGTACATAGAACTCCGTGCCCTTTCTAAAGCCGATTGGCTATCGCAGTGAATTATCACTGAAGGTACGGGTTTGTCCCAACAAGGGACATCCTCTAAGAAGTCGTAAAGTCACTCAGCTTTTTCTCCTACTTTGTCTAAAGAGATAAACTCTGATTCCATCGTGGATCGGGCGATGCAAGTTTTCTTAGAGGATTTCCAAGATACAGCCCTACCACCAATTGTAAATATGTACCCACTGGTGGACTTAGTGTTCTCTATATCAGATATCCAGTTTGCATCACTGTACCCCTCTAGTACAGCTGGATATCTCGATAATGTAATCCGTAGTTTAGCGTGTACTTCAGGTAATGTAGCACCCGATTCAACGCTTTCCAATGATCATTACTTGGATTACGGGTAAACTTAGCCAACTTGTTGACTGCATAAGCAATATCAGGTCAGGTGTAGTTTGTTACGTACATCAAACTCCCAATCACCTGTGCATATTGCTCCTGCCACGCGGGTGCACCACGATTTTTATCAAGTTTTAGATTTCTATCCAGTGGTGACTTCATAGGCGAACTGTCAAACACCTCAATTTTTCTCAAAACATCCTCGATGTAGTGAGACTGAGATAAGACCAGTCTGTCAGACGTCTTAGAGATTTTTATCCCTAACATGACATCTGCGATACTCATATTCTTCATGTCGAAGCATTATTTCAACATGTTCTTAGTCTCTAGGATTACCCTAGGATTGCTTCATGTGATCAACATGTCATCTACATACATACATATAATGACGAACGAGTCAGAGTTACCTTTCGTGTAGACACATTTGTCACACTCGTTAATGGAGAAACCCTTTGATAGTAGAGTACTATCAAACTTTTCGTGTCATTGCTTCGGGGCTTGTTTCAGCCCGTACAGAGATTTGACAAGTCGACAAACTTTCTTCTTTTGCCTTGGAACCACATACCCATCGGGTTGTTCCATATAGATTTCTTCTTCCAAATCACCATTTAGGAAGACTGTCTTAGCATCCATTTGATGTATCTCAAGGTCATGCAACGCTGCAATTGCAATGAATACTCGTATGGACGTCATCCTAGACATCGGGGAGTATGTGTCAAAATAGTCAAGGCCTTCTTTCTGTCGATAGCCCTTAACTACCAACCTGGCCTTGTACTTATCTATAGACCCATCTGATTTATACTTCCGTTTGAGTATCCATTTACAACCCAACGGTTTATTTCTCGGAGGAAGATCAACCAACTCTCAAGTATGGTTATGCATGATGGAGTATATTTCACTCTCAATAGCTTCTTTCCAGAGCGGTGCCTCTGGAGTTGACAATGCTTCAGCAATTATCCTTGGTTCGTCATCAACCATATAAGCTACAAAGTCAGGACCGAATGTGTTATCCTTCCTATCCCTTTTACTTCGCCTTGGTTCTATCTCTGGAGTCTCCAAGTTCTGAGGATCTGGAACACTAGATTTCGGATATTCAGCCACTTCGAAGTCCACTAGACCTGAATCATTTAGATCCGGGCAGTCAACGACTCCTGGTTCATGAGAGCTCTGTTCATAACTTCGTTTGCGAGAGGTTGTGTCTTTTTCCTTTCTAGGAAAGGTGTCCTCAAAAAATTGAGCATTCCTTGATTCCATGATTGTACCCCCGTGGATATCTGAAATATCTGACTTATGCACTAAGCAACGATAAGCACTACTGTTATTTGCATATCCGATGAATATGCAATCTATAGTCTTTGGCCCAATCTTGACCTGCTTTGGCTTGGGCACTTCAACCTTTGTCAAATAACCCCACACCTTTAAATATTTATAGGTGGGTTTATTTTCTTTCCATGATTCATATGGAGTTTTGTCCTTACCCTTATGTGTGACTCTATTAAGAATCGTATTAGCAGTAAGGACAACTTCTCCCCACATGTTTTGAGGAAGACCAGAATTGATGAGTAAGGCATTCATCATTTTCTTCAGTGTGCGGTTCTTGCGTTCAGCAACACCATTCGACTGAGGTGAGTATGGAGCAGTCGTTTGATGAACAATGCCTGATTCGGCATAATATTCCTCAAATGGCGCTACATATTCTCCTCATCTATCGCTACGAATTGATTTAATCCGCATGCTTAGTTGGTTCTCAACTTCTGCTTTGTAACGTCGGAATGTTTCAAAGTCTTCATCCTTACTTTTCAACAAGTAAAGGTAACAATACATTGTGCTATCATCAATGAATGTCACAAAGTACTTGTTCCCCCCTAGTTTGTGCAAACTTCAAATCACATATATCTGTGTGAATAAGTTCTAGAGGAGCGGTATTCCTTTCGACGGATCGAAAAGGAATCTTTGTAAGTTTTGCCTCTACGCACACCTCACACTTATGTTGAGGGTTTACGTCGATAGACGGCAACAACTCCAACTTTACCAACCTTTGGATGGACTTGTAGTTAACATGTCCTAATTTATGATGCCATAAATTAGAAGACTCAAGCAAATAAGAAGAAACTTTAATTTTATTGCTTGGACGCATTACAAACATGTCGTTAACTTTGAAGAGGCATTCACAGACGAAGCCTCTCCCCACAAAAGTGTCATTCTTAGTGATTACAAATTTATTGGACTCAAATACTAGCCTAAAACCAGCATTAACCAATAAATGACCTGAAATTAAATTCCTCTTAATCTCAAGGACATGCATCACCTCTTTCAGAGTGAGCTCCTTTCCAGAAGTCATCTTCAAAACCACATTTCCTACCCCCAGCACGTCAGAGGAAGCGTTATTACCCTTAACAGCTTCTTGTTAGTGACTGGTGTATACGTGGAGAAGGCATCTCTATTGGAACATATGTGTCTGGTAGCACCCGTGTCCATCCACCATTGCATGAAATTCTCAACAAGGTTTGCTTCAAGAACCACCGCCGAGAACTCCTCAATCATGTCGTCCAGAAGCGTGTCTTTGACGACGTTAGCATGTGCCTTGCCTTTAGCCTTGGCCTTCTTTTGTTGCTCAGTCTTGAGCTTGCGACAGTCCTTGATCATGTGACCAGGTTTCCCACAATGGTGACAGTTTTCTTTGAACTTCTTTGCCGCTTGGGTCTTGTCGTCTTTCTGGAACTTGCGCTTCTTGTTTGGGTTCCCTTTGGCCTCAGCCAGATTTGCATTTGCTTCAGAAGGTTGTTTTCCCCTAGGCAAGGCCTTCTTATTATCTTCATGAATCTGGAGTTTAATAATAAGTTCTTCAAATGTCATCTCCTTTGTCTTGAGTTTTAAGTAACTCATAAACTCATTCCACGAGGGAGGTAACTTTTCAATAAGTGATGCAACAAAAAATTGCTCATTTGGTTTCATACCTTCCAAATCCAGGTGATGTAGAATCATTTGGAATTCCTGGACTTGGGACATCACTGTTTTGCTATCCACAAATTTGAAATTTCAGGAATTTTCCAACGATGAATTTCTTAGTGCCAGCATCTTGTGCGTTGTACATATTCTGCAGCTTCTCCCATATCTCTTTGGCAGTGCCTACGGTGCAATACACCGTGTAGAGTGGGTCTGACAGACAGTTCAAAATATAGTTCTTACGCATGAAGTCGCTATGACTCTATGCATTAAGAACCATCTTCATGCCATTAATGACATGGATACCTTGGCCCCCTTCAGCCGTTTCATTAGGTTTAGGGTCCATTTCATCTCCAGATTGTGGAGGATCTTCTGTTAGGAACCGAGCCATTCTCATAACCGTCAAGTAGAACAACATCTTCTGCTGTCATCTCTTAAAGTTTGAGCCCATTATTTTTTCTGGGCGTTCATGGTGGAATGCAAAGGGTGGAGGAACTGTCACGTTCCCTTGAGGAGCAGTAAAGGCATTGGATGTGCCTTGGCCAGCAGTGGGGAAGGTTACAGCAAGCTAATCTTGTCTTAAAATTGTAGATTACAACAGTTGCAGAAAACGGGAAATAAGTAACTGATAACTATTACAACCAAATGAAATTACAACAAACTGAAATTTCAATAAACTGAAACAACAAACTGAGATTACAAGCACTTTCATTTGCTAGGTCGAGTGATGACACTCTGTCTTTAAGACAAGATTGTCCCGTATATATCCTTTTACGTTCCGGACAATAGTCTCCCAAGATAAAACAACAACTCAACAAATGAGCAAAGGAAACTCAAGTGTTACTTTGAAAAACTTAGTGTAATGAAATGATGCCGGAAAGTAGTAGGTCGATTTTCTGTTTTTCGTTTCTGTGTGTAGTCTCAACAATTGAGCCAAAGACTTTAATAAATAGTGCATGGAGGGGACTTGTCAACTGCCCAACTAATTGATGTTAATGGTCATGTAATGGCAATTAGTGATGAGTAATTCAGGTTCTCTTTCCAATTTTATCTTACCTGAAACTTCAGGGACCAAACTGTAAATAAGAAGCAATTTGGGTTCAAAAAGATAATATTAGAAGAAGCCCAAAGCCCACGACCCGCGACCGGACGGCGGCGCGCGTGTGGACTTAGCCTCAAACCAAAGCACATCTAGGTCCTCCCTCCTTCAAACACATGGGTTACCCTTTGGGGTCCCAAATCCTTAGCCAATTTTGAGACTTATAAACTAAACAAATCTTCCTTCCCCACCGATGAGGAGGAATTGGTCTATACCACATTTTCATGCTTCAAACACCTCACTTCGTGGACCAATATCTCTTTCATTTCTCAACAAAATTTGACGATCATTGACCCTACGGTCATCTACTCACTTAGTAGATTATGCACGTGTGAATAATCAAAGTCTCCAACATGCGAAACCCTAGTGTTTAAGTCATTAAATATGGGTGGACGCAACTTCGACCAGATACAAATTTCCAACAAAAATTTATCCCTCTTGAGTTCTCAAATCGGCTGATAAGCGTCAATTTTAATTTTGCAGTACTTTTTTTCTGACATCATGTATTTATCATCTTTATAATGTATTCTTTTCTTTTCTTTTCTTTATAATGTAGAAGGCATAATGTTGGACCACGGTTTCCAATCTATATATTTAAAGGCATATTTAAACAAAAAATTCTTTCTTTATAATGTAGAAGGCATAATGACAGACAGTTCAAAAAAATTTCTTTTCTGACATCATGTATTGCTCAGTCTTGCAGCGTTAATTTTTTTTGTTGGTTCTTTCTTTGCTCCAAAAGGTGGAATTTCCCATCCCAGGAGCCCCACACTCCGGTCCGACAGGTCTGTGAAGGAGGTAAATCATGGTGACTCAATTGATTTCAAAGGTTAGACCACTACCACGCTGCGCACAAGGGGCCCTCCTTTATTTCAAATTTGTTGGTTCTTTCTTAATTTTGGTTTTTGCCAGTCGCGTAAGTACGAGATCGCTGTTTCCTTTTTTTGCATTTTACTCTTTTGCTTCATCTTTCATTTTCTATTTTCTGTTTAAAAAAAGTTATTGCCACATATAAATTTATTTAAATTTAAAAAGTTATTGCCGAGTTATAAATTTTATTATCAGAGAAACAAAAAAATAAAGATCTGTGTTACTTGAAAAAATGCATTAATTTGTGTTGATGATATGCAATATATATAGGTAGTTTGTTCTCAGGAAACATAACATTTTTTTCTTGCTGATTTTTATGGCAGAACTTCTAATTAAAATCATATAGTAATATGTGAATTTTCCATTAATTCTTCACGTAGAAAGAAAAGCAGCCCATAGTTGCTCATACTAACAGTTATTAGTTATGTTGGAAATTTACTAAATGTGAAATAAGTATATCCCATTGATTTATGACTCGAATAATTGGGCCCGCACGTCGGAAACGTCATTTCCACACACGTGCACACGTAATGCCAAGTATCGCAAATTTCATTATTGAAAGAGATATTGGTACGTATGTAATATGTTTGAGACATAGAATTATGGACAGTTATTGGTCAAATGACAAAGTATTCCACATTGGTAAAAGAAGGAAGAAGTGTACAAAGTATAAAATGAAACGAGTCGAAAATCGCCGTGAAGGGCCGCGGCGCCTCCCAGGCAGCACCGCGGCGCAAATTGGCTGGCCAGTCACAGGAGCCGCGGTGCTTCGGAGGCAGAATGCTGCGACGGAAAGTTGGAAAAATCTGACGTTTGGGCTGGTTTTGGAGCATTGATTCTCCATTAGTTGGCACATGAATTCAGCCATTATTTGGCTGAATGTAACCCCTCAATCAAGTGCAATTACATGTCTATTGAAGGTCATTAGTTGCCCAGTTGAGGGGTCTTTTACTTACACTATAAATTGAGGCATTTGGCTCAATTGAAGAACAATACTAAACACTTAGAAAACACTCCGGAATTTTCAGAGTTCATATTCTTCCTGTCTAGAAAAGTTACTATACTCAAAGTTCTTCAAGAGTAACACTTGAGTTTCCTTTGCTCACTTGTTAAAGTTGTTGTTGTATCTTGGGAGACTATTGCTCAACACCGTAAAAGGAGATATACGAGGCAATCTTGTCTTAAAGACAAAGTGTCATCACTCGACTCAGCAAATCACACAAGCAGTTTGTTAAGGTTTTGATTTCCAGTTTTATTGTAATAGTTTGTTTATCATTTCTACCATTGTAATAGTTACTTACTTCTCATTCCCTACAACAATTGTTCCCAACAATTTTAAGACAAGATTTGTTGTAAGTTAGAAAGATGACTAGCATAAATCAAACTGCTTCTGATTCTGCTGCTGTTGCTCAAGTCAATCTCTCTGCCTTCCCCACTGCTCAAGGCACTCCTAATGCCTTTTCGGTTGCTCAAGGCTCAACCAACGCCTTTACTGCCGCTCAAGGGAATGTTGTCGTTCCTCCACCCGCTGGATTTCACCATGAACGCCTTGAAAAGTACATGGGGTCGAACTTCAAGAGATGGCAACAAAAGATGCTATTCTATCTGACTGTTATGGGAATGACACTTTTCCTAACAGAAGATCCTCCACAAGCTGGAGATGAAATGGACCTTTCTCCTTCTGAAACGGGTGAAGCGGGCATAGGTATCATTGTCATTAATGGAATGAAGATGGTTCTTGATGCATGGAGTCATAGTGATTTCATGTGTAAGAATTACATATTGAACTGCTTGTCAGACCCTCTCTACACGGTGTATTGCACCGTTGGCACTGCCAAAAAGTTGTGGGAGAAACTGCAAAAGAAGTACAACGCACAAGATGCAGGTACTAAGAAATTCATCGTTGGGAAATTTCTGAAATTTCAAATGGTGGATAGTAAAACAGTGATGTCCCAAGTCCAGGAATTCCAAATGATTCTACATCACCTGGATTTGGAATGAATGAAACCAAATGAGCAGTTTTTGGTTGCATCACTGATTGAAAAGTTACCTCCTTCATAGAATGAGTTTATGAGTTACTTAAAACTCAAGACAAATGAGATGACCTTTGAAGAACTTATTATCAAACTCCAAATTCAGGAAGATAATAAGAAGGTCTTGCTTAGGGGTAAACAACCCGCTGAGGCAAAGGCAAATCTGGATGAGGCCAAAGGGAACCCAAGCAAGAAGCGCAAGTTTCAGAAATACGGTAAGACCCAAGCAGCGGAGAAGTTCAAAGAAAACTATCACCACTGTGGGAAACCTGGTCACATGATCAAGGACTGCCGCAAGCTCAAGACTGAGAAACAAGATAAGGGCAAGGCACAGGTTAACGTCGTCAAGGACCAGTTTCTAGACGATATGATTGAGGAGTTCTCAGCGGTGGTGCTAGAAGCAAACCTTGTTGAGAATCCCATGCAGTGGTGGATGGACACAGGTGCTGCAAGACACATCTGTTCCAATAGAGATACCTTCTCCACTTATACACCGGTTACAAACAAGAAGTTGTTTATGGGCAACAACGCTTCCTCTGACGTGATGGGGGTAAGAAAGGTAGTCCTGAAGATGACTTCTTGAAAGGAGCTCACTCTGAAGGAAGTGATGCATGTTCCTGAGATTAGAAGAAATTTAATTTTAGGTCCTTTATTGGTTAATGTTGGTTTTAGGCTAGTGTTTGAGTCCAATAAATTTGTAGTCACTAAGAATAGAACGTTTGTGGGAAGTGGATTCGTATGTGAAGGCCTCTTCAAAGTGAACAACATGTTTGTATTACGCACAAGCAATAATATTGAAGCCTCTTCTTCTTACTTGCTTGAGTTTTCTAATTTATGGCATCATAGATTAGGACATGTCAACTACAAGTCCATCCAAAGGTTGGTAAAGTTGGAGTTGTTGCCGTCTATCGATGTAAACCTTCAACATAAGTGTGAGGTGTGCGTAGAGGCAAAACTCACAAAACTTCTTTTTTGATCTGTCGAAAGGAATACCGCTCCTCTAGAACTTATTCACACAGATATATGTGATTTGAAGTTTGCACAAACTAGGGGGGAACAAGTACTTTGTGACATTCATTGATGATAGCACAAGGTATTGTTATCTTTACTTGTTGAAAAGTAAGGATGAAGACTTTGAAGCTTTCCGACGTTACAAAGCAGAAGTTGAGAACCAACTAAGCATGCGGATTAAATCCATTCGTAGCGATAGAGGAGGAGAATATGTAGCGCCATTTGAGGAATATTGTGCCGAATCAGGCATTGTTCATCAAACGACTGCTACATACTCACCTCAGTCGAATGGTGTTGCTGAACGCAAGAACTGCACACTGAAGAAAATGATGAATGCCTTACTCATCAATTCTGGTCTTCCTCAAAACATGTGGGGAGAAGTTGTCCTTACTGCTAATACGATTCTTAATAGAGTCACACATAAGGGTAAGGACAAAACTCCATATGAATCATGGAAAGGAAATAAATCCACCTATAAATATTTAAAGGTGTGGGGTTGTTTGGCAAAGGTTGAAGTGCCCAAGCCAAAGCAGGTCAAGATTGGGCCAAAGACTATAGATTGCATATTCATCGGATATGCAAATAACAGTAGTGCTTATCACTGCTTAGTGCATAAGTCAGATATTCCAGATATCCACGGGGGTACAATCATGGAATCAAGGAATGCTCAATTCTTTGAGGACACCTTTCCTAGAAAGGAAAAAGACACAACCTCTCGCAAACGAAGTTATGAACAGAGCTCTCAGGAATCGGGAGTCGTTGACGGCCCTGATCTAGATGGTTCAGATCTAGTGGATCTCGAAGTGGCTGAATATCCGGAATCTAGTGTTCCAGATTCTCAGAACTTGGAAACTCCAGAGATGGAAATAAGGTGAAGTAAAAGGGTCAGGAAGTAGAAATCCTTCTGTCCTGACTTTGTAGCTTATATGGTTAATGATGAACCAAGGACAATTGTTGAAGCATTGTCAACTCCAGAGGCACCGCTCTGGAAAAAAGCTATTGAGAGTGAAGTAGGCTCAATTCTTCATAACCATACTTTGGAGTTGGTTGATCTTCCTCCGGGAAATAAACCGTTGGGTTGTAAATGGATACTCAAATGGAAGTATAAAGCAGATGGATCTATAGATAAGTACAAGGCCAGGTTGGTAGTCAAGGGCTACAAAAGGAAGGCCTTGAGTAGTTTGACACGTACTCCCCGGTGTCTAGGATGACGTCCATACGAGTATTCATTGCTATCGCAGCATTGCGTGACCTTGAGATATATCAAATGGATGTCAAGACAGCCTTCCTAAATGGTGATTTGGAAGAAGAAATTTATATGGACCAACCCGAGGGGTATGTGGTTCAAAGGCAAGAGAAGAAAGTCTGTCAGCTTGTCAAATCTCTGTACAAGCTGAAACAAGCCCCGAAGCAATGACACGAAAAATTTGATAGTACTCTACTATTGAAGGGTTTCGCCATTAATGACTGTGACAAATGTGTCTACATGAAAGGTAACTCTGACTCACTTTTTATGATATGTTTGTATGTAGACGACATGTTAATCACAGGGAGCAGTCCTAGCATAATTCTAGAGACTAAGAACATGTTGAAATAATGCTTAGACATGAAGGATATGGGTATCACAGATGTCATCTTAGGGATAAAAATCTCTAAGACGTCTGACGGACTGGTCTTATCTCAGTCTCACTACATCGATGATGTTTTGAGAAAGTTCGAGATATTTGATAGTTCGCCTATAAAGTCACCAATTGATAGAAATCAAAAGCTTGATAAAAATCGTGGTGCACCCATATGCCAGGAGCAATATGCACAGGTGATTGTTAGTTTGATGTACATAACAAACTGCACCCGACCTGATATTGCTTATGCAGTCAACAAGTTGGCTAGGTTTACCCGTAATCCGAGTAATGATCACTTAAAAGCGTTGAATCGGGTACTTCAATACCTGAAATACACGCTATCTTACGGGTTGCATTATTCGAGATATCCAGTTGTACTAAATGGGTACAGTGATGCAAACTGGATATCTGACATAGAGAACACCAAGTCCACCAGTGGGTATGTATTTACACTTGGTGGTGGGGTTGTGTCTTAGAAATCCTCTAAGCAAACTTGCATCGCCCGATCCACGATAGAATCGGAGTATATCGCTTTAGATAAAGCAAGAGAAGAAGCTGAGTGGCTTCACGACTTCTTAGAGGATGTTCCGTGCTGGAACAAATACGTACCTTCTGTAATGATCCACTACGACATCCAGTCGGCTCTAGGAAGGGCACGGAATGCTATGTACAACGGCAAGTCTCGTCATATTCGACGGAGGCATAAGACCGTTAGGTAGCTGATCACCAAGGGTATAATATTCATTGATTACATAAAGTCAAAGGATAACATAGCAGACCCGCTGACAAAGGGCTTACCCAAAGATTAGATGTGTTGTCTGTCTAGGAGAATGGGCTTAAAACCCAAAGTATAAGGACCAATACGGTGGTAACCCAACCTTACTGACTGGAGATCCCAGGAATTAGGTTCAATGGGAAAACTAAGTTGTAAAGGTTCAGTTGATCGCTTCGGTGGAAGCATGAGCACTTCGGATAGTGATTTCTGTAAAGAAACATCAAATCCAAAGTCGTTCCCGCGATAGACTATAAGTGCTATCTACAGTGTGGGTGAAGGTTAAGTTTCCAAAACCTTTAATGATCCTCACCAATTGAGGTTAAGTTTGGGGAAATTTTTAATGGTTTCTAACACTTGTAAAGTGAGGTATAGCAGGATACCTTGTAGGAGACCACCTATTTAAGTGTGAGGACAGACCGCCTCAAATTGAACGCACTTAAGAATCCAAGAAGTGTCCACGGCCACAACGGACAAAACATTACGAAGAACTGAGTAGAGGAAGTTGTTGTGTTGGTACCATTGACTTGGCTTACACTAAACACTGACGGTTCAAGATATCACGTTCACCGCGCAGTAAGTAAGTCCTATGGTATTCAACTATGGAAGGTTCAAAGCGTATGCTACCTATCCAGATGCAACATCGGTCCGCTGAAAGATTGCTAGAAAAGACACCATGTGTGTGTGACAAAAATCTCTTTCAAGAGGGAATTGTTGGAAATTTACTAAATGTGAAAATAAGTATATCACATTGATTTATGATTCAAACAATTGGGCCCGCACTTCGGAAACGTCGTTTCCACACACGTGCACACGTAGTGCCAAGTATCGCAAATTTCATTATTGAAAGAGATATTAGTACGTATGTAATACGTTTGAGACATAGAATTATGGACGGTTATTGTCCAAATGACAAAGTATTCCACGTTGGTAAAAGAAGGAAGAAGTGTACAAAGTGTAAAATGAAACGAGTCGAAAATCGTCGCGGAGTCGTGAAGGGCCGCGACGCTTCGGAGGCAGAATGTTGCGACGAGAAGTTGGAAAAATCTGACGTTTGGGCTGGTTTTGGAGCATTGATTCTCCATTAGTTGGCACATGAATTCAGCCATTATTTGGCTAAATGTAACCCCTCAATCAAGTGCAATTACATGGCTATTGAAGGCCTTTAGTTGGTTAGTTGAGGGGTCTTTTACTTACACTATAAATTGAGGCCTTTGGCTCAATTGAAGAACAATACTAAACACTTAGAAAATACTCCAGAATTTTCAGAGTTCATATTCTTCATTTCTAGCAAAGTTATTGTACTCAAAGTTCTTCAAGAGTAACACTTGAGTTTCTTTTGCTCACTTGTTAAAGTTGTTGTTGTATCTTGGGAGACTATTGCTCAACACCGTAAAAGGAGATATACGGGGCAATCTTGTCTTAAAGACAAAGTGACATCACTCAACTCAGCAAATCACACAAGCAGTTTGTTAAGGTTTTGATTTCCAGTTTTATTGTAATAGTTTGTTTATCCTTTCTACCATTGTAATAGTTACTTACTTCTCGTTCCCTACAACAATTGTATCCCAACAAGTTAAACTTAAGATACATAGATGTTGTAAAATAGCTACAACAATTTACATAGTAGCAATTAGTTAGTTAGTTAGTTGATTATTGGTGGCAGTCTTAGTGATTAGTTTTGTAACTAATTACTTAGACCAAGCTAAGCTATTTTTCCATAATCGGTTACAGTTTTTCCCAACTCTTCCCTCTAGCTTAATAACCACACAACAATTTCGGTTTGGAAATAAATAAATTTGAAAATAATTACAAACAGTGAAAAGTACCTGCAAATAGGTGTTCGTTTCACAAATTTGAAAAGAATTTCAATTTCCACTTCAAACATCTTGATTTGTTACAGTAATATTCTCCTCCCCAATTTCTGTTGAGGGTATTATTAGATCAAAAGGTGAAAAAGGGTATTTGATTATGATTCATTTTCTATATGTTATGGGGTATTTTTTGGCTTTTTTCCTGTACTAGTTTAGCATACGTGTGTTACACGTGTCAATAAACTAAAAGTTCTATGTAATAAAACATATTATATAAAATAACGATGGACGTTAAAACATTTGCAACATTGATTTAAATAACTAATGTTATTACATTCATTCAGTTAGTGTTAAATAATGTTGTAAAAATAATGTATGTTTTTTTTTATGTTACTTCCGTTGGTCTGTCAAGATCAAAACTTATGTTATTTGATATTGATGTTTCTCTTGAAAATATAGCATATACTTGTCCAAGTTAGAAAACATGTTGCAGCAAGTATAGTCCAATTTCAAGAATATTTTGACCATATACTTTATTTATTGTCATGAAAAACACAAACGTATTGAAAAAAAGTTTATGATGTATTTAAAAGAATATCCTTCATTTTTAATATTTAACTTTGACACAACAATGACTTACTTAAACAAACTTCAAAACAAATAACAAATGAATATATACTTCTTTAAATCTTCAAATATATAAATAATTTCTTCAAATCTCCAAATCAAAATGAAATCGAAGACAGTAATAAAATTTATATGTTAGTTGTAGTAATATTTTATTTAGTTATTTCTCTTAATTGTTGAGTGTAGTTCTCAAATATTATATAAGTAGGAAATGAGTATAAATCTAATATTAATTATACGAATAATAGCTTATATTCAAAAGTAAATGGAATGAATTATATTTATGTTATATTATAAAATAAGGAAATTATTTATATTAGGTAAAATTATAATTATTAATTTTAAATTCCTGAATTTTGAAAAAAGATACCTACACTACAGGATAGATTTCAGCACTAAACAATAAACAATGTTTTTAAAACTCAAGAAATTTATAATTTAGAATATTTTTTATTCTAACCAAAATAAAAATAAATATCAAATAGCAAAAGTTTATTTGCTTACTGTGTATCCAACAATTATATATATAGTACGTGTGTTGCACGTATGCATGACGTGACACATTAAGATAGATTTAATATCTTCTGAACACGTAAATATGATGTATCTAATTAAATAAATTAATTTTACAAAAGAAACTGAACCAAATTTTAGATCAACTTTGTTAAATTTGAGAGGCGACGGAAATTTAGAGAGAAGAAAAATATTGGGATAATTCTTTCTTGGTTTCATTCATCATAATGGTCTCTTTATATAGAGGCAAAAGTTCTCCTTTCCCTAGTCTAACAAGGAAACTCTTCTAATAAACTACTATAATTACAATTTACCAAATATACTTAGACTAGAATTTTATCATAAAACTAATAGAGTTAAACTAGAAAATATCTCAATACCCACCACCCCTCAAGTTGGAGCATGGGGGTCTCGAATGCCCAACTTGCCAAGCAGCTATTCATGTTGTGATTTGCCAAAGCCTTTGTAAACATGTCGGCCAATTGTTTGTTGGTTAACACATAACTCAGAAGAATTATACCCGATTGGAGTGTGTCCCGAACATAATGACAGTCAACTTCAATATGTTTAGTCCATTCGTGAAATATTGAATTTCGTGCAATATACAATGTTGTTTGACTATCACAATACATTTTAACCAGAGATTTATGTTTGATGCCCAAGCTATGTAGGATTCCCTTCAACCATTTCAATTCACAAACCGTCATTGCAATTGAACGATATTCCGCCTCTGCTGACGAGCGAGAGACAATGTGCTGCTTCTTGGTTTTTTATGATATCGGTGAATTCTCGAGGGAGATAAACCATCCGCTGAGCATTCTTCGGGTCAACGGACATCCAACCCAGTCTGCATCACACCATCCATATAACTGGAGATCACAATCCTTACTTAATACAATTTCTTGCCCAGGATTCTTTTTCAAGTATCTTACCACTCGGAGGGCCGCTCTCCAATGTGCTTCATTAGGTTGGTGCATGAATTGGGACAAACATGTACACAATAGGACAACTCCGGTCGCGTAAAACTGAGGTATATCAATCTGCCGATCAGACGTCGGTTTAGTTTCGGATCTTCTAAATTAGTCCCTTTGGCCAACGCCAGATTGTGATTCTGTTTCATGGGAGTTTTAATCAGTTTTGCTCCCAATAGACCGGACTCAGAGATTATATCCAAGGCACACTTCCGTTGACAAAGGAATAATCTGGTTGGTCCACGCGCAACTTCAATCCCCAGAAAATACTTCATGAGATCTAAATCTTTCATGTGAAAATAGGCTCGGAGATAGTCTTTGAACCGTGCAATGACACCATGGTCATTTCCGGAGATAATCAAATCATTCACATAATCTAAGACGTTAAGTTGTATACTTCCCTGGTGCATCATGAAGAGAGAATAATTGGAGTATGACTGTTTGAACCCATATTTCATCAAGGCACTTGATAATTTTGCAAACTAGCATCGTGGAGCTTGTTTCAACCCATGCAAAAAAATTCAGAGTCGACATACTTTCTCTGGATCAGACATACGGAATCCCGATGGTAATTTCATATAAACTTCTTTTGCCAGTTCGTCGTGCAAGAAGGCGTTATGAACATCCATCTGATGCAACTCCCAATTTTGAGCGGTTGCTACCGCTAAGAAGGTCCGAACGGTCACTACCTTCGCAACCGGAGCAAATATTTCATTATAGTCAATATATTTCTCCTGCTTATTACCGAAGATGACCAACTGAGCTTTATATCATTCAATTATTCTGTCCGAGTTATATTTGATCTTGTACACCCATCTACATCCGAGTGCTTTCATATCCGTCGGTGATATTTTCAATATCCATGTGTCATTGTCCTCTAATGTTTGAATTTCTTATTGCATGGCTTTTCTCCAACATTCCTTTTTTATAGCCTCCGAGAATGATTTTAGTTCAATTCATTTGATAATTACTGAAAGAAAGTTTTGGTCTTGCGGGGAAAAATTATCACAGGATATATAGTAAGCTAAAAGATAAGGTGCACCCGAGGGTCATTGAGGATCGGGCGAACTCATTGATGGACTTTCTTTTCGGAATGTTTCAATAACGTAGTCACGTAATCGAACTGAGTCATGCTTCTGATGTTTACCTCAACCCAATTATTTCTTCGATGGCTTTTCATTGGCCTGGATACTATCCATCTGTACTTCTTCCACGTTCTTCTTCGAAAACATGTTGATTTGTTTCGTCATTTGTTTCGTCCGAGATCGCTTCTATGTTATCGACCAAGTTACTTATTCCTATGGAAAAAGCGAACTTAGTCTCGTAGAAGTTCACATCTCTTAAGACTAAATATTCATCATTTTCTAAGTCATACAATCTCCAACATTTCTGTCTGTAAGGGTATCCCAAGAAGATACACCTACGACTTCGACTCTCAAATTTGTCTTTTGTTCTTCCCTTTGTGTGTACATCTCATAGTGACCCTAGAACCTTTAAGTGATCATAATGAGGCACTGCCCGTTTAAAATTTCATAGGGGATTTTCTCATTCAAAATTGAAGATGATGTTCTATTGATCAAGTATCCCACAGTCAAAATACATTCTCCCCTGAATTTAATATGGCCCTGCAATCTCAATGCTCGTGCCACATTAAGAATATGATGGTGTTTTCTTTCGAATCTTCCATTCTGCTGAGGTGTCTCTGCGCAAGATATTTGAAACAGAATTCCATGTTCGAAGAAGTAAGTCTTCATACACGTGAACTCAATTCCGGTATCACTTCTAATTATCTTCACCCTTTTCCGAACTGCCTTTCCACAACAATGAAGAAATTCTTCAAGATTTGGGACACTTCTTTCTTATCAACTAAGATAAAGATCCACACAGCTCGTGAACGATCATCCATAATAGTAAAAAAAAATATGAAGCGCCACAAGAGGAAGGGGTCTTATATGGTCCCTGTAAATCGCAATGGTTCATCTCAAAAATATCCAAAGCAATATTCTCACTTAAAGGAAAAACACTTCTCGTTTGCTTTGCTTGTTGACATACATCACATTCTCTATCCAATTTATCATTATTCTCTTTTAAGCCTAATACCTTAATAGACTTTGTTACTTGTATTGAAGGATGACCCAACCGTTTTTGCCAAAGATCGAACCAATCAACTGCCTCTGCCTTCATAGCCCATATCAACGACACATTTCAAAAATAGTAAAGTCCACATCGATGCTCACCCTTACCAATCAGCTTCCTCGTGGTGGAGTCCAATATAGCACACATAATTAGATATGGTAGTGGATCCTTGACCCGATCCGGATCCGGTGTATCCAGATCCGTTTTATAGGATATGGATCTTTAAAATTTGGACCCGACGGATCCGGATCGGACCCGAATCCATTTCTGACGGATCGGATCTGAATCTAGATCTTGTATTTGAGATCCGTATCCGATCCAGATCCGACCAGTGGATCTATTTTTTATTAAATATATTCATAACCTAGAATGTAATTTTATAAGTATTTTCTTAAAATGGCTAAGCACATCCTTACAAATTTAATTCTCAAAACAAGTTTAATTTATCCCCGCATTAACTCAAAAACAAAAAAATAAAGAGGTAACTTCGATAATAAAATCAATGTTATATTAGTGAATGACTAACATCTCCATAGACAAGTAGTTAAAATTATATTCACTTCATTTGTGAAGATTCCAAGCACATGCAAGTTCTGCATTGTGGAAATAATAGTCAGCATTTTCCACAACTATTGTCATTGTCCAACATTTTCAATTAATAGCTCACAATCAAAATGAGACAACGAACAAAATATATCAAAACGAGATAACGAATAAAATATCTCATATGAACATTTCAAAATTGAAACACAGTAAACTGTTAACTAAGTAAAAATCGTTCGTCAGTTCAAAAGAAAATTCTTAGCAAGGTTACATTCTTAGCAAGACAAATTTTTTTACATGTGGATCCAGATCCGATCAGTGGACCCGGTGGATCCGATGGATCCGGATTTGGATCTAATTTTTATGGACCCGACGGATCTGGATTCAGGTATGAAAAATGGATCTGGATCTGGATCTGGATCTAGTAGGATCCGGTCCAGATCTGATTCGTTGCCATCCCTACACATAATTCTATTAAATGTCACATCACAATCTAAATAATCAACTAGTTGTGACATAAAAATTAAATTGCATGTCAAATTCAAAACATAAAGAATATTCTTCAACCACATATTTTAATTCAGCCTGGTTGTTCCTTCTTTTATAATCACCGAGCTACTTTCATCTGAAAGTCCAACCGGACACTCAGAAATGTCCCTTTGATCGCTCCATTTTTCGGATTACCTGTCACATGATTGGTAGCTCCAGAGTCAATAATCTAGGATGAGTTTTTCGTCTTACCATCCATATTGTCATTCAGATTTATTCCTTTTCCTTGTGAATCACCATTTTTTGGATCTCCTCACTCAGATTGTGAGGTCCTATCCCGCATGTGTTCATCTGTTCTATCTCCACCTGTGTATTCTTGACAACAACGGCGTTAGTTCGGTAGTTGCCTCTTACGCGATCAGATCCCGGGCCTCTCCTCTGATGTTGTTGTTTTCCTTGTCTTCTTCCTCTGAATTTTTCGTCTTTTTTTTATATCCTGGATACCATTATGCATACCCAATGAGTTGAAAACATCCTTCCACAACGTGTTCGGATCTCTTACAATGTGTGAAGAATGCACCATCGTTCTTCCCTTCACTTTGATCACGGTAAAGATTTCTCCCTTGTACGGCAAAGGCGACGATTTTACTTCGTTCTTCTATTTTTCGTGTGAGTCCTCTCACATGCTCTTTTTGCATTAACTTCTAATAGACTTTTTTTTAATGATGACAACGGTTCCTGGGCTAGTATGTCCGATCTCACCATTCCATACATTGCCTCATCCAATCCCATGAGGAAAAAATACACTTTTTCTTCTTTTATTTTGGTTTCCAAAATCATCCCTAGATTGCACGTGCACAATCCGCACTTGCAAGTCGGGATATGTTCGTAGTTTGCTAATTCTTCCCACAATTTAACTAGTTTTCTATAGTAATCCACTATGGTCCTTCTCTTCTGCTTGCACTCCACAAGTTCTGCCTTCAGTTGTTGCATTCGAGAGTCGTTGATAACAGTGAACCACTCCCGGATGCTCGTCCATAATTCTTCCACTTCCTCTTTATGAGAAATCGTTGAGAGAAGTGTTGGTTCGATGATGTTGCGAATCTATGACACCAACAAAGAGTTTATAGTCCACCAATCCTCAAAGTCCGGCGACTCTTCATCCGGCTTCTTGATTGTACCATCAACGAAGTAGAATATTTTCCTTGCTCTTAGGGTCGTTCTCATGGATCTAGCCAATTGTTCGTAATTCTCTCCCTTCAATTGGATTTGTGTCACCATAATTTTGGAATTATCTTTTGACGTAATGTCATAAGGGGAGATTATCTTTCTTTGACTTTTATTTTCTTTACCGGCGATTCTTCTACTTTTATCGCCGATTTCTCCGTCACTCACCATTATTTAGGATTTTCGTCTTCTTTTAACGAGGCTCTAATACCATGTTAAATTTGGGAGGCGACGGAAATTTAGAGACAAAAAAATTTTGGGAGAATTCTTTCTTGGTTTCATTCATCATAATGGCCTCTTTTATATAGAGGCAGAAGTTCTCCTTTCCCTAGTCTAACAAGGAAACTCTATTCTAATAAACTACTATAATTACAATTTACCAAATATACTTAGACTAGGATTTTACCATAAAACTAATAGAGTTAAACTAGAAAACATCTCAATAAACTTTTTCACTAATTAGCCTTATGGATTACGCATGAATGAATATATATATCAATACATACAGATGATGATATTCGTATTATTAGAATTCCGAGGATTAAAAACAGAAAATTCTAACCTTTTTTTTGCCTTCGAGATAGGTAGCAAAGTAGAAGAAATCAGTAGGATCAAACAATAGAATTTATGGTATGAATCAACCAATCTATGAAAAATAAAAAAATAATCAGACCATTAATCACACATCTTTCAATAATATGCAGGGTTAACCTATGTAAATTATAAAAGATTGTATAATTGAAAACAAACACATTCTCAAAAGAAAAGTTGTCGAACATATTCTTAAGGAGGGTTTTTTTTCACCCATTGCTAAAATTCTTTTATAGATGTATAGATGTAATTTTCTAACCCCTAGTAGAATTTTATTTGCCACAAAAATCTAAGAATATAGTGTTTAATAACAACTCTGCTTTTAAAATTGATTTAAATAATTAAAAAAATATAACCTTTGTTCAAATATAGCAATATTTAAAAATATAGCAAATAGAGAACGTGGTAACTCTTTTCCTTATTTTCTTCTTTTTTTATTCCTTAAAAATAATCAATATGCCTACTCTTTGAAAAGAAAAAACAAGAAAGGAAAAAACATAATGTTTTGTTGATCAGTCTCTGGAATTCGTACGTGAATGCTAATGTTTGCCGTCAATCAACTAATTAACTTAAGGAAAATATTTGAAATATTTTTATAAGATATAGTTTTAATGAATTTCAGATTCCTAATTATTAGGAATCATATATACTTCAAATAAAGAAAGACTTAATAGGAAAATTTTAGTTGATTTCAAAGTACTAAATTTTAGGTACATAATTCAAATAAGGTAAGATTTAACAATCAAACTTTAATGAATTTTCAGTTTCTGCATATTAGATAAATAGTAAAATATAATAAAATAATAATTAGAGAAAAATAATAAATGATAATTTTATCTATTGAAGAGTCTTTTAATGAAGAACAAAAAATCAATCAATATTTCTAAGAGCCTTTATGTTTTTAATATAATATAGATTATATATATAGCTTGATTTCCAGACGTGACATTAAGACATCTAAACACAAAAACAATTTTGGTTTTTATATAGTAAACGAATGGATAAAGTTTATCGTATCTGCATGGATATCCCTATTTATCCATATTATCTAAAGTTACTTTAAAGATGTTGGTTTCATGTAGCTAATATGGAGAAAATTAATTTACCTTCTTGTCCACAAATCCAATCTCTAGTACATAATTGCACCTCAACATTTGCGGGAAGAATAGAACTTCGAAATTTTCCAATGACACGACCTCCAAGAAACATTTTTTCCAAAAATATCCACCCACGCCCCACCATTCCCACCCCATTGCACCCATTCTCTACCACCCACCCCACCCACTACCCAACCAAATCCCACCCCACCCGACCATCACCCTAGAATGCAATTAATAATTTGATAATAAAAATATACATAAAGTTATAGCAATTGTCGTCTTCAAATTTTGGATTCACTATGTTACAAAATCCCAGCAAACTTAATTGTGGATCCATGAACATAAAGTAGGGCACCCCTTGAAAGTATGTATGTCCTAGAGACAATCATTATTAGGGACAAATGTACTTGAACACATTCGTATTATTAATAAGATTAATATTTATGGCATTTGCGATTATTGAATTATTATTTGATTGTTTGTAATTATTCATTAATGTGCATCCCTTGAGCTTACGTTGTTATTAATAGAGTGAGATACTGATGATAGAGCGTAACTCTAAAATAGCCTCGACTGATGATCATCGAGAATGGGATATCGATGATATGTTATAAGTCGGCATGCGGTCTGCATCACATTCTTAGAGAATGTAGTATGTCTTACCTGCTACTAGTAATGGTTACTAGTGATTGACACATTGATACTTTTGGAAAGAATTGGTATACCCTACTGATAAACTATTTGTTATACATGTCTAAAGTGTTATCAGCGTGTGGGAGATAAAAGTCTTTTGACTTGAGGTCAATACGCACATTGTTTACAGAGTAATGTACTTTGACCCTGTCCTAAGCTTAAACTCCTTATAGGATAAGATACGACTAGAGATGGCAACGGATCCTGGACCCGGTCCGGATCCGGTAGATCCAGATTCGTTTATAGGATATGGATCTTCAAAATTTGGACTCGACGGATCCGGATCGGCCCCGGATCCGTTTATGACAGATCGAATCTGAATATGGATCTTGTCTTTGAGATCCGTATCCGGTCCAGATCCGACCCGTGGATCCATTTTTTATTAAATACATTATACATTTATACATCCATAAGTAAGACCAGTCCATAACCTAGAACTTCTTTTATTTTTCTCGGCCAGGCCCAAGTCCTTTAAGGATCGAAGCCCAGCCCATATGTATGTCTTTAAGCCAACGAAAGGGCAAAGACCTCCTCATTCATTTCGTTTCCTTCTGTAAGACAAATCCTAGCTGTCGTCTCTACTTGTCGTCCCTACACAACGAACGGTGAGTTCAATTTTTGTTTTTTGGCTCTTTTAACTTCTGTTGTTTTCATAATCTACACACACAAAAAAAAAGAATATAACTAAAAGAAGATTGGTTAACCATTTATTTTAGACGAAGTTGTTTGGTCTGGGATCTGGCATCTCTTTAATACATCTTTATTGTTTAAGAATTTTGTTTGAGTATGAACACATTCAAAAGTTAAGTAGTCTTGATATTGTGATGGTTTATCAAGACTATCCTGGATACATCTGTTAAAGTTAAGGTTTGTTGAATGTCAAGAAATTTGCTAGAAATGTGGATTTTAGAAAATTGTAGCTAGTAAAAGTAAAATAAATGGAATATCATTTGTTGCATGTATTTGCTTGAGAAGAAAAGGAAAGCTTAAAATCAAGAGTAAATCAGTTTTCTAAATTAGTCCTGCAAATACTTAATATGGAGGAAAGTTCATATTAACAGTTTTTCATTTATATAATATTTGATGTTTTAGGATTTTGAAATATATTAACAATCAAACACAAACAGAAAAAAAATATGTGTACGATTTTATCAATCCAACAAGAGCAGAGAACAAAGACTAATTTTTGCTTATAAATTTCTGCAGCAAATTGAAGCGTCGATACAATTCATATTTGCACACACGTTTATTATTTATGAGAAAACGAACTTTCCAGTATCTCAATTTTGAAATTAGAAATTGGAAACTGGAAACTGAATGCATTGGATATGAATGTTGTTGTGTTTTGTTGATTCAGTATCTAAATGCACTGGAAATTGAATGCATTAGAATTTTCCAGTTTGCTAGTTACTGGAAACTGAATGCATTGGCTTTAATATTAGATATGAATGTTGTTGTTGTATTTTGTTGATTCAGTACCGTACTATCCTGGAATAGTTGTATGTTGAATGTTGGAATATTATTCAAGGCAAAAAAATTACGTGTGTATCCAGGTCCGATCCGTGGACCCGATGTATCCGATGGATCTGAATTTGGATATGATTTTATGGACCCGATAGATCTGGATTCGGATCTAGATACAGGTATGAAAAATGGATCTGGATCTGGATCTAGTAGTATCCGATCCAGATCCTATCTGTTGCCATCCCTAGATACGACTTGTGTTGGGTGCATTATGATGTAAATTAAGGTGGTAGTTGAGCCAAGAATATGATTCATTCCTCGATTGAATATTCGAGAGAGCACTCAACTTCTCAGTGATATTAGGTCGACCAAGTCATTGGCCAATGCAAGAGACATATTTAGAATATGATCTAGTTGTCGACTAATATAGATGAGATAAAGTGATCAAGCCATTTGGATAGACACATGGCAAATTCTACGCTTGATCGAGTGTGTCGCGAATGAAAGGAATTTATCATCTCACATAAAGGTTATATTTGTTGGATTCATGTAAACGTATTTCATATATTGAGTTCGTCGTACGGCGCAGTCTATGAGTTCCGTATGGACCTTAATTGGATTAGTGTCGATATATGAAGGCATATAGGGTCACACTATGTCAATTGTCTCTTCGATCTAAGGGTGTATTGAGTAAGTATTAAATATTCTATTTGGGATTGAGATATTTAAATTGATAATAACTATGGGATAGTTTCTATTAGATGTAAATTATTTAATTAAATCAAAATTAGATTTTGGATTTAATGTGCTGAATATATATATATTAAATGAAAACGGGAAATAAAATTTTACGTAAGGCGCCGCGGCGCTGACCCGGTAGTGGGCCCAGTCAGACTGGCCTACTGCACCTCGGTTTTTAGGCCAGGCTTGGAGCCCAACCCTAATCAGACTTTGCCCTAATTTCAACTATAAATACAGCACTCCCCATTGTTAATTAAGACACCAATTCTCATAAACAATTCTAGACTTAGAGTCTAGAACGAAACTCTTTCGAACCTCTGCCAAGATTTCCTGGCTTTCTTGTCATAGGAATACACCGTAGCATAGTGCTTGCAGTCGAAGGGATAGTCGCGTGTACTCCCTAAGTAAAGACTCCAGATAATACAACATGTAAGTGTTCTAGTTTTATGTTACAGGTTTTGATTGTCATATAACCATACCAGAAGAAATTGTTGGGGTAAGTAGAACAAAATTTTAAACTTCCGCTTTGCCTACTTATATGTTTTGAACCCACCAAAACCCGACACCCTATCTAAAGCAACTCCAATACTTGCTCTCCTCATACCAACGTGTAAATCTGCATCAACAAATACTCCACAGATTTCATCTTCGAGCATAATTGAAGATTCACAATAATCTTGAATATAATTTCGTTAGACGAAGGAACAAACGAATACTCAAGATATTCATTATATTAAAACAATGCTTTTAACACAATCTCTAGAGGTTCAGTTACTTCATTATTAAACCTCTAAAGAGTCCTAGCCTTCCAAATTTGCCACATTATCATAATATTTAAGTTTAGCAATTTGACATAGTGATCAGAACAAATTTTGCACACTAAAAAGGAGAATTATTTAACGTATCAAGATCGTCCCAATTAACGGAGCATATTTTCCACACTTCTCTGGACATATAAAAATTAAGTGTTTTACAGTCTCATTATCTAAATTACGTTGCTAACTGCCTAACACATAGTATCAACTAAGGCTGGCTGGTGGGCCAAGTCCACCCGGTCCCGCCCGACACCGCCCCGAACCTGACCTTTTTTAAAAAAAATCGATATCGGGACTCGAACCGGGACGGGACATGGTCTTGTCCCGACCCGTCCCGACCTGCCCCAGGCCCGCCAGTCCCGACCCGATCCCACCCGAAACCTCCCCCCCCCCCCCCGCCCTTTTGCAAAACTAAATATTTCACCAACGGCCATTTTACATTTTAGTCATTGTGCAACGGCCATTTTTGACCTCCCCCTACCCCTACCCCCTTAATGTTTATTTTTAACCTATAAGTTATTATATTTACACTTTAACCCAATTTTTCAACTATAAATACCTCATTTTCTCTTCATCTTTCTCACAAATCTTCCTACAATCTCTCTAGTCTCTCAATCTATCTCTCTACAAGTCTACATTGTCTACTAAATATTCAATTTTATTAATTCATTTGGGATTGGGAGTGAAGTTGGCAACTAGCTTGAGGATCTTCCATCGAGCAAAGTTTCAATTTTCAACCTCTCGATTACACGTCGATGTTTGGTACATTCGTTCCTTCATTAAATTATTATTGTCTGTTTATTTTATTTAGCGCACTTAATTTTATTTATTTTAATTATTTTATTAGTATAATTATAAATATAATAGAAGGATTTAAACGTATGATTACGGGTAGGGGGTCAGACTTCTTCTAGTAGGGGCAATAAGGGCAAGGTGTTTCTTCTAGTCATCCTATTTCTAGACATAATCATATTCCTACACAGGATGATTTTGTTGATACTGAACATTTTCCTACAATACCATTAGCTTTAGACGATGAGCTATTTTCTGGAACTCAAGAAGACTTTAATTTAGACGATGATCTAGATGATACACCCACTAATGTAGATGACAACACACCCACTAGTGTACCTTCAACTGAAATGCCTCCTATTCCTCCTAGTATGAGACGAGGTCCAGCAAAACGACAATTAAAATCAGATGTATGGACATTTTTTGATAGGGACGTAGAGAATCAAGTAGCTAGATGTAAAATTTATAAAGATGTTTTAAAATTTAAAACTGGAAAAGGTCACGGTGGGACGGGGGGTTTAATGAGACACGTAACAAGGGCTCATCCAGCTGGGTATGCCCAATACGAGGCTTCAAAACCGGGTGCGCAAACGTCCATCAAGACAAGGTTCACATACTGATACTGTCACGGACCAAATACAGGGTCAAATTAACCCTATGGCGGGGGGAATTGTAGGCCCTAAATACAATAAACATAGAGATATGGAAGCAATAGCAAAATTAGTTGTTGTGGAGGGTTTGCCTTTTTCATTTCCTTCATCGCCCGATTTTATTCATTACATTAGAGATATGTATAATCCTGCTTTTAACGATTTTCCTAGATCAACTGTTAAGAGAGATGTATTTAAATTCGCACATGAATATCAACAGTATTTACGTTATTCATTATATCATTTTAATAAAAAAGTGGTTATCACTTCTGATATAAGCCGTAGTACTAACGGCCATGATTATTTAACAGTGACCTGTCATTGAATAGATTATAAATGGTCTATGCAAAAACGTATCTTAGCGTATAGATATATAGATGATAGGCACACTAGTACTTTTATTGCAGAAAATATTTATCAAGTGTGCGATTATTACGGAATAACTGATAAAATTATGACTATTACATTAGATAATGCTTCTTCTAACAACTACGCTATTACAATTTTAAAAAATAGTTTAACTTCTTCTTTTTCAGATCATTTTCATATAAAATGTGTGTGTCATATATATAACTTAATTGTAAAGGATGGTCTATCACTTTTTGAAGACATTCTTAGTAAAATACAGTTTGCTATAAACTTTATTTTTAAAAATAATAGAATACAACGAAGAAAAGAATATAAAAAAACTTGTCACGATTGCCAACTACCTTATAGAAAAATTTCAGAAGAAATACCCACTAGGTGAAATTCTTTAAACGAGCAACTACTTGTTGCTTATGACTATAAAAATCTATAACTTTATTTTTTAACTCTCATAATCAAAATCCAGCTGATATGATTGTAGTTAGCGATTGAGGAAAATTTTTTGAACTTATTGTATTTTTAGAGAAATTTTTTCAAGCAACAAAAGAATTTTCCGGTATATATTATCCTACTATTTCAACTATGTTGTTTTATATAACTCTAATTTTTTACTGCTTAATGAATATATGGATAAACCAGCTTATAAGACAACTATTAAAAAAATATTTATCAAAATAAAAAAATATTTTATTCATATTCCCACTATTTATATTATTGGTGTTGTATTAAATCCGACTATTAAAATAGACGGTACTAAATCACTTATTGAAACTATTTACGATTGTATAGCAGTACTACCACCTCCAAGTCCCAAAAATCCAAATCACCCACCACCTATTGAACAAACTAAAGAAGAAGTGTTGTCTAGCGTAGAAGACAAATGCAAAAAAATATATAGGTTTTACCAACAAAAAAGTGCTAGCAACCTACCGGCTTCCATACCATCTTCTTCTTCTTCAACACAACCTCACAAAAGACATGATGTTTCTGCTGCTAGTATTGAAAGCCTCAGAAATAGAATGTGCGGCCGTACCGCTACTAACCAAATTAGCGAGCTTGATATTTTTATTTTGTAGGGTTCTGTACCGTACCAAGCAGTTCTCAATGAAGAAGGACGTAAAGACTTGCTGAAATACTGGAGGGGGAATGAGAAGACCTTTTCGACACTTTCAATGATGGCCCGAGATGTTTTGAACATTCAAGCGTCATCAACGGCGTCTGAAAGCGCTTTTTCTGTCGGCAGATATCAAATAGGAGAGCACAGACACTCATTAGCCGGAGACAGCTTGGAGGTTGTAGTATTATTCAGAGATTGGATACGAGCGGAACGGAGAAGGTGTCAACGAAGAAGAAGACGAAAACTACAACGAAATCTTATCTGAAGGTGATGGAAGCGACGTGGAGCAATTTGACCAACAAATACCAATTCCAACCGAAGAACCACAGGAAATTATCAAGAAACTAGAACATGTTTTTTTCAAAATGTAATTTTTTTAATTGCAATTTTACTATGTAATTTGCAACTTTTGAACAACACCACAAAGTTGCAATTTTGACAATTGTATTTGTATTACAAAAAAAATCATATGTCTATTAAATAATATAAGAGGCACAAAAATAGCATTTGAATATTTTTATTACACTATCATGTTTAATTATTGAGTTCTTTTATATATATGTTATTAAAAAAAATGCCCGGATCTCGATCCCGCCCCCCACCCGATTCCGACGGGATTGGGATCGGGACGGGATTTCGGCAAATCCCGCCAAACCCGATCCCACCTGACCCGACCCGATCCCACCACATCCCCCGTCCCGATCCGACCCGATCCCGCAAAACCCGGCCCGACGGTCCCGAGCCCGCCCCACTGGCCAGCCTTAGTATCAACTTATCTAATTGAGTTATTTACCGGTAAAATATTGAGCACCCATTCTTTAAGAATATGTTTTCGTTTGTTAACAGCTAGTTTAGATGGTTGATACCTATTGTATTGTGTCGTTAGGTCTCTACCCTCCCTAGATCTCACTTGTGAGACTATACTGGTATGTTGTTGTTGTTGTTGTGTCGTTAGTTTAAACATAATATTTGTTTTGATTGTTGCTTAAATTTTATTGTATTATTAATCCATCGTTATGTAACGAAAAAAAATCACATTTTATGTAACGACCGATTTGGTATGATCGCGTTGTTACCTTATCTCTTTTTCTCATTGTCTTTACTTGTTTCCTCACAATCCTATTTTATGTTTTTATCCTATATTTTTATAATAGTTTTACCCCGTACCCTACTTTTCTTGTAGGTTTATCTATTAAATTGTTGATATGTGACATTATATAACGACGAAAAATGATACAATCTATTCCAACATTATATCATCAAAACAATGCATATATATGATATAATACAACACAATATAATATAATACGACATATTATGAAAGAATTCGTAAATAACACATAAGGTTTGAGCGTTCAAATGGCACAGGACTAAAATGGAGTGTCAAATGAAATTTGGGGGGCGAGTTAGAAGGTTGTCTATGTATTTGGCCAAATAAAAACATTAAAAAGTTGCAACAGTGATCCTTCCGTTTAGTTTCTGTCTAGAAATAACGGACATCAACCAAAAACACATGCCAAGCACGTGACTCCCCCCCCCCCCCCCCCGCGCCCATTTTCCCTTCAACCATTACAACTGAAAGAGCTATAGTTTTCACACAATTTGCATTCCTATGCTGTAATTGCGCTTCATGAAACAAGGTAAAAAGTCAAGTCAATAATCTATGTTCCAGCAGTATTTTAATTTGTTTTAAGTACAATAGAACACAGCGCATAGCGGACCTTAGTGCACCGGCTTGCCCTTTTAGGTTAATGTAGTTGACTAGTGGGATTAGTTTGTTTGTTTCTGTTCTCTTCATCTTGAAAGTGATTATTGTATTTGCTAAAGAAAATTATAAATTAATAATCATGCCATAATAAAGATCTGCTAAGTTTGTGTTGAATGCGCCTTACCTGTTTGATAAAATGCCTGAATGAGATTCGATTTATGTCCTGTGTAGATATTAAGTCCCATTATTCAGTGTTGAGATGCCCCTTTTACCTGTTTGTTAAAATGCCTGAAAGAGTTTGAATTTATGTTCTGTGTGTATTTCAAGTGCCATTATTCAGTGTTGAGATGCCCCTTACCTGTTTGATGAAATGCCTGAAAGAGATTGAATTTGTGTGCTGTGTAAATTTCAAGTCCCATTGTTTAGTAAACTAAATTTAGCATCTATTAGTTCGTTTATGTAGTAGGCTACTGAGGGGTATGAATTGGCTCAAAAGAGCCTACATTTTATCGTAAAACTCTCAATTGTAAACATTACCCATATAGTTGAAGTAATGTGAAATTCATTGGTTGTTTCCATGATAAATCATCACCCATTTGTGGTGATTAAAAGCTTTAAGTCTATGTTGCTCCGATTCCTCCAAAAATGTTGCTACACCCGTGTCGGACACTCCAAAATGCACTACTTTCCGAGGATCCCACACGCACCCTTCAACATTTTTGAAGACTCCGAGAAACACAGCTCTGAGCAGTACTTTTGACCAGGAGATTGAGGGGGAAGTCATGTGTTTTGGTTTAGGAAAATAACCTTTGATCTCTTCTTCGTCTAACTTTGCTTCAGATTATTCTGTGAAGTTTAGAATGAAAGAAAGTTTAGTTTTTGAAGCCTTAGTTGCAATGAAGGTGGAAGATGATCCGGCAGGAGGGACATAATTGAGAGATTGAGAGGGGATGTCACGTGTTTTGGTTTATGCGGTTAAGAAAAAGGATGGTTCTTACAACTTCTGGATTAGTCATGGGATGCTTTTTATTTACTCTAGTAACACAAGGATGTACCACAAGTTCCCAAATGAGGAAGGTCATTAATATTTATGCTCGCCTTTCATTCTAGGTCATTAATATTTATGCTCGCCTTTCATTCTAGGTCATTATTTTTCATGGCGGCGACAAAATTGCTTACAATTTCCATAGCACTCGCCGCTCTTTCTGCATCAGCAGTATCCATAGGCGTTGTGTTTTGGAGAAGAAAGACAAGGGCTGATGAGGAGAAAATCCGGGAGTTGGAAAAATCTTTGAAGGCTGCATTGCAAAATTGTGGTGCTGAGAGGCAAGGCCGCATTAGAGCTCAACAGGCATTGAGGAAAGTGGCCAGCTCGAGTGATTCTAATAATTCATATCCTTTGGCACCTATTGCAATCACTCGATCATGCTTCTCCATGAGGTACCTATTTCTTTTTTAACATCTTGGGTGTGTTCGGTATAAAGGAAAATGATAAGCGGGTTTCTTACTTATTTTTTTGTGTTTGTTATGTAAGCAAATATTATCCTAAAAGCATATGTTTATAATTTAGACAAATACTATGATAGGTAGGGGTGGGGATGGGGGCTACAGAGGTGGGGGTGAAGATGAGGTGTGTTGGAGGGTGGGGAGGATACAATCAATGTGGAATGCCACTTGCGGAACTTGTTTTCCCTACTTCCACTAGGGAAGTCATATTACTCATTTTTAAGAAACTTGTTTTCCTAGAGAAAATATTTTCTGAAAAAAATTGGCCAACTGAACATGGGAAAATTGAAAAACATTTTTCCTCCATACCGAACACGCCCTGTGTTTTCTTGTATGGCTTGTTAATATACATGGTACTGTAAATAATATGCTGTGGCACTAATATTTGTGATTAGGAATGGCACTCCAAGGCAACCTTTGATTGTACCACTTGCTAAAGCATGTCTAGTATTTGATCCAACTCGAGTTCCACCTGCATCTCTTGAGGGTCTTGAAGGCTATTCTCACTGTTGGATAATCTATGTCTTTCATCTAAATACGAATCTTGACAAGTCATGGAAACATCCATCAAGGTCTAAGTTCAAGGCAAAGGTAAAAGTACCAAGACTGAAAGGAGAAAGGAAGGGGGTCTTTGCGACAAGATCTCCTCATCGCCCATGCCCTATAGGCCTCACTGTTGCAAAGATTGATACTGTGGATGGGAATAAAGTTTTCATTTCAGGTGTTGATTTAGTTGATGGAACTCCCGTCCTTGATATCAAGCCATATCTTCCATACTGTGATAGCATCCCCGGTGCAATGGTCCCCGATTGGGTATCAGCGGATAATATGTTAGCTGTAACATCTGTTAACTTCTCTCACGACTTTTGTGCCTCTTTGAACCATTGTTGGTCAAGAAAAATGGAGAAGACGAAGAAGAAGGAGATATCACTTTATACATCTCCTACTGAATTTCAAAACTTAATTCAACAAGTGTTGTCATGGGACATACGATCATTATCTCAGAGAATTCGGCCTCATAAGACTGAAAATAGCAGCATGAATAATGTAACGCTTGAAGATGACGACAGTGAAGAGGAACTTCATTTTCCTGATGATATTGTTTACCACCTTATTTTGGAAGGCCTTAACATCTCCTACAAAATTGACTATGATGGCAATGTTCATGTTGAAAAGGTTGACCCTTGCATTCCAAACTGAAGAAAGTTAGGCAATTTCTTCATGACAAGAAAAGGCATGTTGGTTTTTCTTAGTGCATTATTAGAGCTAGTTGATTTTTTCTGGTCTAAACCAAACCTTTTTTGGAGTTTTACAATCACGACTTCCGCAATATTCCTTTCCTTGTGCAGCTATCAGATAATTGATCCTGGTAGCGATAATTTTCCAGTCATGTAGACATGTATGAGTCTGTAACATTACCTTATCTTCCATTTATTGAAGTGATACCTTAGAGAAGTATCGCATCTATAGTTTGATCCTTTTGTCATAGAGCTGGCAATTAGATCCATAATTCAGCAGTGATGAAGTGTAAATTTGCTTATGTATTTGTAGCTGACTTTAACAGATGATGAATTTTTATTTGGTATGATTCTGCTCTGTGCAAATTCCATTATACTTTTGTTGTATATAATTATTCTTGCAGAAGAGAAAGAGATCAAATGGTTTTTGAATTAAAAGTAATGTTACATTATCTCAACCATTGTCACAAAATGATATGATATATGATCTTGGACGTAACAGCTAAAACCCAACAGCATAAGTTATACGAAATACAATATTTTTCAAGTATTAGCATAATCACTAGTAACATGTCTTGATATCTTTTTCTGAATTTGAATGCAAGAATTCTGGAGCTTAAGTAGTTCCCTCGATAGCTTCGGCCAAAAATTGAACCTTTGCATGAGCCTCAGATGAAACACGAACTTGTTTTTTCAGCTGCTAGTTATTTCTTTTTCCTTTGACTTGCACATATCTTCCGCTGACTTTATAAACTTTTTAGTCAAGTCGTCAATCTGAAAGAACACGCACAACTAAATAAAAGAGCCTGTAGAGAATAGAGTATAAATTTTACAGCACGTATCAATTTCTTCAGCAAATAAGTAAAATAACATACTTTCTTCTCCAGTCTTTTGGCATCATCTTCTGAGAAAGCTGAAGCTGACTTGTCTCTGTCTTTCTTTTTGGGTACAGACTTCTTTATAGTGTCCATAGCCTGATAAAAAAAGGGAATTAACATATTGTAGTATCAATGAGAAGACATTTCTACCGTCACATAAAATCTTCGGTTATATCCAAGCTAAAACTACATGCATATGACTGTTTTCATCAGCTCAACATCGTTTCTCCGCTTCTTTACTTCTGTTTTATTTGGGAGGTGTAGATTGAGTTCACCAATAAATCTAGCAGCAATACTACCGGCCATGCTGCTCTTATGGAGAAAATCATATATAAATATTGGACCTCATAAAGGATAGGAGACAAAAAGGTAATTGACCCCACGTCTTCTTCAGTACAGCCCAAGTCATGTAACAAGAGTATCGTGGACATCAGATAAGCATAAACACACACACAACTTTTGCACAGAAAGGCAGCCCTCAACGCTAAACCAAAAACTATGAGGAAAGCTCGATTAATTTGCTAATATAGGACAGCATCCTGAAAATTACAGTAACCTCTTGTAAGTGGCCAATCTGAGTTGAAGGTTAATGAATTAATTATTCATTTAGCATCTGTAATTGGAACTTCTAATTTTTCCTCTCTTAGATACTTTATTTTTCCTCCGACTTCTCTAACTTAAAAATAAAAAGTAACTAGAATGTTAAACCTCTCGCAATGCCAATATTCCTTCTCTTATTCCTTTAAAGCACCTTTATTTTATAAGAATATTCCTCTAAAGCACCTGTCCGTGTACAGTGCTGCAACCAGATACTAACAGAATTCAACTACACAGTGTTTGTTGGACTTAGGTTATTGGCGGGTAACTAAGCAATCACTTTTTACAAGGCATGATTAAAGATATGTCTTTGTTACCCAGAAATAACCGAAGTCCAACATGCCTCCAGCTTCAAATAAATATTGCAGATATACAACCATAATGCCTAAACTTCTCTTCGACTGCCATTCCATCACTTTCCTACAGCTCATAGTTCTATATAA
The DNA here is from genome assembly GCA_029783415.1 of Anisodus acutangulus. Classification (NCBI taxonomy): domain Eukaryota; kingdom Viridiplantae; phylum Streptophyta; class Magnoliopsida; order Solanales; family Solanaceae; genus Anisodus; species Anisodus acutangulus. The sequence continues at coordinate 14,183,348 of CM056498.1, forward strand.
GGGCAGGCCGATGCACTAAGCTCCCGCATACGCGGGGTCCGGGGAAGGGCCGGACCGCAAGGGTCTATTGTACGCAACCTTACCTTTTTTTATGAGTAAGAGAACTCCAATCATTGGCTCCTTATCACTAATCATTTTTTTCTCTTCAAGGACGAAAACAACAAAAACTACTGGTACTACTACACCTCAACTAAAAACAACTTGGGGTAAGCTATATGAATCACCAATATCCATTTTAATCCATTAGGACCTTTTATGCTCTTGGAAGTCAGAAGGACATAAAAAATAGAAAGGGCACAACATGTCCCTCAATTCGAAGAGTATTACTTAACTTTCTTATGAGAGTTTAGTCGTTGTCATGCATCAAGCACTTCAGTAATAGCCAAATGCAATTGTCTAGTGTTTACTGTACAGCAGCATTTGAGAAAACCAACTCACAATTAGGGCTGCACAGAATACGGCACAGATCATGCTAGCTAGGACCTGACTCTTTTCCCAGCTTTTAATGAGCTCGAGCTGGCTAGGACCATATTCTGGTCAATCTCAATCAAGAAGCTTCATAAAAAATATGTGCAACTACTTTCCTAATCTCATCATACGTTGGGTTTCAACCTAAAAAGTTCCCCAAAAACCTTACATATTTACACATTCTCTCTCCTTTGCCCTCTTTAGTCAGTTATTTTATCCTTCAGATGACATGGACGTGATCTCATTCTCATCCATTGCCCAACCATCTTGTCTTATCTTCCAATGGTACTCCATTTTTAAAGTCTTCTGTTTCCCATTATTTCTTACATATAAACTTTTGGGTTTTATATTTAAATAGGATGAAAAGGGCTACTTGCTTTTACTTTCGGCCTTGCTTACGGATGTAAAAAGGGAAAAAGGAGAACTACGAAAAAAAAGATCAAAAGAAAAGGGAGTAAAAGGAGAAAGTACGTGGAGGAGTTTATTCAACGGTGTACCTTCTGGCGGGCTCGTCTTATACTTTGCTTAACGTCTTCAGATGATTTCGCGACCACTTTGCATACAGCCTAGTAAAGAGGATGACACTATCAGCAACATAAACATTTAAAATGAACTGAAATTGACAAGGATCACCTGCACATGCTCCTTTGTCAACCTGTTTGTTGCACGGATTGCCAGGAAAAAGATGAAAATGTGAGTCAGAAAGCACTGGAAATCTAATAGGACATAAAGTTCTCACGGCAAATCATCCTAAAAATGTTGCTGATTCAAATAGCAAAGAAGCATTAACAGTTAATTTCCTGAAGTAGTTATATCCCCAGGAAGAATGATTATCTTGAAAAAGTGTTATACGAATGTTTTTTCCACATCAACATAATGTACTTCAAGCCATTCTACATGTAACTACTGGCAACATGAAAGTTATAGTAAGACTATCAAGTCGAGATTAAATCAAGTTTTTGCTTCTATTTTCGACATCTTAGCCTAACTAATAAGTGGATCCAGGAAACAGGAGAGATTATTTTACTCTTTCAGATGGATACTTACGGTGGTATTGGTACAATTAATCTCTGGTTGTCGGATTGAGGATTTAACCCCAATGGAGATGAAATAATGGCTTTCTCCAACTCTTTGAGGGTCTGCAAAAGACATTTGATCAGGGTGCATGTTTATCAAAAATACACTTCAGTTTAGCAACTGCTTTGCACTCAGAATGAATATAAAGAAATGCTCCATTAATCAGATAAGACAAATATGTATGGAAAAATAACAAAAACCAGACATCATTTGTGTATGAGTTTAAGTATAAAACATTACATTTGGATCATATGGATTCACCGACAAGGTTTTTGGGTCTAGCACTGAAATGACAGCCATCCTGCAAAGAGGTGTCTTAACACCTCCTGTATCAACAATGATATGATCAAGCATCCCTGTGAATCCAAGAAGCTAAACAATGAGTCCAAATCGAAGGCACAAGGAAACTTGTATTACAACAGAAGTTGATTTCATATACCAGCCGATGCTCTTCCAGTTCTCAGCTTGGCCAATTCTCTCGATAATGCATCAGTTGCTGCCTCCATCTGTGAGACTGCAGTAGCTTTAATGCTAGGACCTACGTTTACAGCTGCCGTTGCATTTCCATAATCATCATCGGATACCTCCTCCACTACAAATTCATGATGGAGGACAACAGATTGCAAGAGGTCAGAAACTTCAAGTATGTTGCGTCAAAACAAGAAACTTAAAGACATCATTTTGTGTATTTGTGTTGAACAAACTCTAGAAACCTTTTCTCCTGAGTGATCAACTAATGCTCTTGGTTCAAATAAGAAACATTAACTTTTGTGAGAGAAGCCAATCAATACGCATGTCTCTTTTTTCTTTTTTTTTAATGAGAGTCATAGTTCATTGAAGTGAACGCGGGTACCCCCGCTTAAAAGATGCAGAAAGTAGAGAATCCTAACAAAAGACGTGATTTTTACAAAGAACATCCAATCAGCATATTTCGTCCAAAATTATACCAAAAATAGAAAGGTTCCATCATTACAAATTATATCAATAACCCAAATGAAAAAGTAAAAATCTACACGAGAAAAAAGTCACACATGATATAACTGGAAGTTAAAATTGTACCCAACCATTTGAGTAACTGTAATGTAGTCTAACATACTTTTCATGAGATTTAACTAATTCCACCGACGATGTAAAGAATTTTTACACTATCAGGTACCTTTGCTATTCAAGTAATTTGTCTTATTTTCAAAGAATTGGTATTCAAGTAACCTGTCTTATTTTCAAAGATTTGGTATTCAAGTAACCTGTCTTATTTTCAAAGATTTGGTATTCAAGTAACCTGTCTTATTTTCAAAGATTTGCTATTCAAGTAACTTGTTTTATTTTCAAGATTACAAATCACACTTTTTATAATATTCTTTGATTGACCTGATAGTTTAAAAAACTCTTTTCATAGGGTTTTAAGTTATATACACTAAGTGTAGTTGTTGGAAATTTACTAAATATGGAATGAAGTATATCCCATTAAATTTATGACTCGAACAATTGGGGCCCCCAAGTCGGAAACGTCGTTTCCACACGTGCACACGTAGTGCCAAGTATCGCAAATTTCATTAGTGAAAGAGATATTGGTACGTATGTAATACGTTTGAGACATAGAATTATGGACGGTTATTGGCCAAATGACAGAGTATTCCACGTTGGTAAAAGAAGGAAGAAGTGTACGAAGTGTAAAATGAAACGAGTCGGAAATCGCCGGGGAGCCGTGAAGGGTCGCAGCGCCACACCTTTTGAGCCGCATGGCGCCTCGACTGGCTACAAGAAATTGGTTGGTCAACATCGGAGCATTGCGCTAATTCACAGCGCCGCTGCGCTAATTCCTGGCGCGTGCGCTAATTCACGCCTTGGCTTGAGGCGAAAGTCACACGGTAAGTTGGAAAAATCTGACCTTTGGGCTGATTTTGGAGCATTGATTCTCCATTACTTGGCACATGAATTCAGCCATTATTTGGATGAATGTAACCCCTCAATCAAGTGCAATTACATGGCTATTGAAGGCCATTAGTTGGCTAGTTGAGGGGTCTTCTACTTACACTATAAATTGAGGCCTTTGGCTCAATTGGACAACACTCAACACTTAGAAAATACTCCAAAATTTTCAGAGTTCATCTTCTTCCTCTCTAACAAAGTTACTATATTGGTCTTCAAGAATAACACTTGAGTTTCATTTGCTTACTTGTTAAAGTTGTTGTTGTATCTTGGGAGACTATTGCTCAACACCGTAAAAGGAGATATACGGGGCAATCTTGTCTTAAAGACAGAGTGTCATCACTCGACTCAACAAATCACACAAGCAGTTTGTTAAGGTTTTGATTTCCAGTTTTATTGTAATAGTTTGTTTATCCTTTCTACCATTGTAATAGTTACTTACTTCCCGTTCCCTACAACAATTGTATCCCAACAATTTTAAGACAAGATTTGTTGTACGTAAGTTAGAAAGATGACTGGCATAAATCAAACTGCTTTTGATTCTGCTGCTGCTCAAGGCAATCCCTCTGCCTTCCTCACTGCTCAAGGCACTCCTAATGCCTTTCCGGTTGCTCAAGGCTCAACCAACGCCTTTACTGCCGCTCAAGGGAATGTTGTCGTTCCTCCACCCGTTGGATTTCACCATGAACGCCCTGAAAAGTTCATGGGGTCAAACTTCAAGAGATGGCAACAAAAGATGTTATTCTATCTGACCGTTATGGGAATAGCACGTTTCCTAACAGAAGATCCTCCACAAGCTGGAGATGAACTGGAACCTTCGCCTTCTGAAACGGGTGAAGGGGGCCTAGGTATCCATGTCATTAATGGCATGAAGATGGTTCTTGATGCATGGAGTCATAGTGATTTCATGTGTAAGAATTACATATTGAACTGTTTGTCAGACCCACTCTACACGGTGTATTGCACCGTTGGCACTGCCAAAGAGTTGTGGGAGAAGCTGCAAAAGAAGTACAACGCACAAGATGCAGGTACTAAAAAATTCATCCTTGGGAAATTTCTGAAATTTCAAATGGTGGATAATAAAACAGTGATGTCCCAAGTCTAGGAATTCCAAATGATTCTACATCACCTGGATTTGGAAGGTATGAAACCAAACGAGCAGTTTTTGGTTGCATCACTGATTGAAAAGTTACCTCCTACATGGAATGAGTTTATGAGTTACTTAAAACTCAAGACAAAGGAGATGACCTTTGAAGAACTTATTATCAAACTTCAAATTCAGGAAGATAATAAGAAGGCCTTGCCTAGGGGTAAACAACCCGCTAAGGCAAAGGCAAATCTGGCTGAGGCCAAAGGGAACCCAAGCAAGAAGCGCAAGTTCCAGAAAGACGGCAAGACCCAAGCAGCGAAGAAGTTCAAAGGAAACTGTCACCACTGTGGGAAACCTGGTCACATGATCAAGGGCTGCCGCAAGCTCAAGACTGAGCAACAAGAGAAGGCCAAGGCTAAGGGCAAGGCACAGGTTAACGTCGTCAAATACCAGTTTCTGGACGACATGATTGAGGAGTTCTCAGCGGTAGTGCTAGAAGCAAACCTTGTTGACAATCTCATGCAGTGGTGGATGGACACAGGTGCTACAAGACACATCTGTTCCAATAGAGATGCCTTCTCCACTTATACACCAGTTACAAACAAGAAGTTGTTCATGGGCAACAACGCTTCCTCTGACGTGTCGGGGGTAGGAAAGGTAGTCCTGAAGATGACTTCTGGAAAGGAGCTCACTCTGAAGGAAGATATGCATGTTCCTGAGATTAGAAGAAAATTAATTTCAGGTCCTTTATTGGTTAATGCTGGCTTTAGGCTAGTGTTTGAGTCCAATAAATTTGTAGTCACTAAGAATGGAACGTTTGTGGGAAGAGGATTCGTCTGTGAAGGCCTCTTCAAAGTTAACACCATGTCTATATTACGCACAAGCAATAATATTGAAGCTTCTTCTTCTTACTTGCTTGAGTCCTCTAATTTATGGCATCATAAATTAGAACATGTCAACTACAAGTCCATTCAAAGGTTGGTAAAGTTGGAGTTGTTGTCGTCACGTAAACCCTCAACATAAGTGTGAGGTGTGCGTAGAGGCAAAACTCACAAAGCTTCATTTTCGATCCGTCGAAAGGAATACCGCTCCTCTAGAACATATTCACACAGATATATGTGATTTGAAGTTTGCACAAACTAGAGGGAGGAACAAGTACTTTGTGACATACATTGATGATAGCACAAGGTATTGTTACCTTTACTTGTTGAAAAGTAAGGATGAAGCCTTTGAAGCGTTCCGACGTTACAAAGCAGAAGTTGAGAACCAACTAAGCATGCGGATTAAATCCATTCGTAGCGATAGAGGGGAGAATATGTAGCGCCATTTGAGAAATATTGTGCCCAATCAGGCATTGTTCATTAAACGACGGCTCCATACTCACCTCAATCGAACAGTAAGAACCGCACATTGAAGGAAATGATGAATGCCTTGCTCATCAATTCCGATCTTCCCCAAAACATGTGGGGAGAAGCTGTCCTTACCGCTAATACGATTCTTAACAGAGTCCCACATAAGGGTGAGGACAACACTCATTATTCATGGAAAGAAAAGAAACCCACCTATAAATATTTAAAGGTGTGGGGTTGTTTGGCAAAGGTTGAAGTGCCCAACCCAAAGCAGGTCAAAATTGAGCCTAAGACTGTAAATTGCATATTCATCGGATATGCAAATAACAGTAGTGCTTATCGTTTCTTAGTACATAAGTCAGATATTCCAGATATCCACGCGGGTACAATCATGGAATCAAGGAATGTTCAATTCTTTGAAGATACCTTTCCTAAAAAGGAAAAAGACATAACAAACGAAGTTATGAACAAAGCTCTCAGGAACCGGGAGTCGTTGACGGCCCGGATCTAGATGGTTCAGATCTAGTGGATCTCGAAGTGGTTGAATATCCGAAATCTAGTGTTCCAGATTCTCAGAACTTGGAAACTCCAGAGATGGAAATAAGGTGAAGTAAAAAGGTCAGGAAGGATAAATCCTTCGGTCCTGACTTTGTAGCTTATATGGTTGATGATGAACCAAGGACAATTGCTGAAGCATTGTCAACTCCAGAGGCCCCGCTCTGGAAAGAAGCTATTGAGAGTGAAATAGGCTCCATTCTGCATAACCATACTTGGGAGATGGTTGATCTTCCTCCGGAAAATAAACTGTTGGGTTGTAAATGGATACTCAAACGGAAGTATAAAGCAGATGAATCTATAGATAAGTACAAGGCCAGGTTGGTAGTCAAGGCCTATCGGCAAAAGGAAGGCCTTGACTACTTTGACACGTACTCCCCGGTGTCTAGGATGACGTCCATAAGAGTATTCATTGTGATCGCAGCGTTGCGTGACCTTGAGATACATCAAATAGATGTCAAGACACCCTTCCTAAATGGTGATTTGGAAGAAGAAATTTATATGGACCAACCCGAGGGGTATGTGATTCAAGGGCAAGAGAAGAAAGTCTGTCGGCTTATCAAATCTCTGTACGGGATGAAATAAGCCCCGAAGCAATGGCATGAAAAATTTGATAGTACTCTACTATCGAAAGGTTTCGCCATTAATGAGTGTGACAAATGTGTCTACATGAAAGGTAACTCTGACTCGTTCGTTATGATATGCATGTATGTAGACGACATGTTGATCATAGGGAGCAGTCCTAGCATAATTCTAGAGACTAAGAACATGTTGAAACAATGCTTCGACATGAAGGATATGGGTATCGCAGATATCTTAGGGATAAAAATCTCTAAGACGTCTGACGGACTAGTCTTATCTCAGTCTCACTACATCGAGGATGTTTTGAGAAAGTTCGAGATGTATGACAGTTCGCCTATAAAGTCACCAATGGATAGAAATCAAAAGCTTGATAAAAATCATGGTGCACCCATATACCAGGAGCAATATGCACAAGTGATTGGTAGTTTAATGTACATAACAAAATGCACCCAACCTGATATTGCTTATGCAGTCAACAAGTTGGCTAAGTTTACTCGTAATCCGAGTAATGATCACCGAAAGGTGTTAAATCGGGTACTACAATACCTGATATACACGCTAACTTACGGGTTGCATTATTCAAGATATCCAGATGTAATAGAGGGGTAGAGTGATGCAAACTGGATATCTGACATAGAGAACACCAAGTCCACCAGTGGGTATGTATTTACAATTGGTGGTGGAGCTGTGTCTTGGAAATCCTCTAAAAGTACTTGCATCGCCCGATCCACGATGGAATCGGAGTTTATCGCTTTAGACAAAGCAGGAGAAGAAGCTGAGTGGCTTCACGACTTCTTAGAGGATGTTCCTTGCTGGAACAAACCCGTACCTTCTGTAATGACTCACTGCGACAGCCAGTCGGCTCTAGGAAGGGCACGGAATGCTATGTACACCGGCAAGTCTCGTCATATTCGACGGAGGCATAAGACTGATAGGCAGCTGATCACCACGGATATAATATCCATTGATTACATAAAGTCAAAGGATAACATAGTTGACCCACTGACAAAGGGCTTACCCAAGGATCAGATGTTCTGCCTGTCTAGGGGAATGGGCTTAAAACCCAAAGTATAAGGACCAATACGGTGGTAACCCAACCTTACTGACTGGAGATCCCAGGAATTAGGTTCAATGGGAAAACTAAGCGGTAAAAGTTCAGTTGATCGCTTCGATGGAAGCATGAGCACTTCGGATAGTGATTTCTGTAAAGAAACACCAAATCCAAAGTCGTTCCCGCGATAGACTACAAGTGCTATCTGCAGTGTGGGTGAAGGTTAAGTTTTCAAAACCTTTAATGATCCTCACCGATCGGTTGAGGTTAGGTTTGGAGAAATTTTTAATGGTTCCTAACACTTGTAAAGTGGGGTATAGCAGGATACCTTGTAGGAGACCACCTATTTAGGTGTGAGGACAAGCCGCCTCAAATGAACGCACTTAAGAATTCAAGAAGTGTCCACGGCCACAACGGACAAAATATTACGAAGAACTAAGTAGAGGAAGTTGTTGTGTTGGTACTATTGACTTGGCTTACACTAAACACTGACGGTTCAAGACATCACGTTCACCGCACAGTAAGTAAGTCCGATGGTATTCAACTATGGAAGGTTCAAAGCATATGCTACCTATTCAGATGCAACATTGGTCCGCTAAAAGATTGCTGAAAAAGGCACCAAGTGTGTGCGCCAAAATCTCTTTCAAGAGGGGATTGTTGGAAATTTACTAAATGTGGAATTAAGTATATCCCATTAATTTATGACTCGAACAATTAGGGCTCGCACGTCGGAAATGTCATTTCCACACATGTGCACATGTAGTGCCAAGTATCGCAAATTTAATTAGTGAAAAAGATATTGGTATGTATGTAATACGTTTGAGAATAGAATTATGGAACGGTTATTGGCCAAATGACAAATGTTTCCACGTTGGTAAAAGAAGGAAGAAGTGTACAAAGTGAAATGAAACGAGTCGGAAATCGTCATGAGCCGTGAAGGGTCATGGCGCCATTAATCGTCGGAGCCATGGCACCTCCCGATTAAGCGCGCAAGAAATTGGTTGGTCATCTTTCCAACGTATGGACATCTGTAAATGAATTTCTTTTTACAAGATTGAACAATAAATTCGAAAAAGAAATTACAAACAAAAGTGAAGTCACAGATGACTTCAGCCTAAAGTTAAAAGATCTAAAAAGACAAATACAACATCTTCATTACAACTGTTTGAAATATAAGCTTGATCTAGAATCTGGGCAGCAATAGTAATGTGGGACTAGATGTTGTTATACTACTTTAGGCAAAGTGTGTTGATCCAGTTTCTAAGGTGAATATCTGAGAGCTCTCTTGGCGATACTCTGAAGCTCCCCTCTATTTATAGTGTGGAAATTCCCTTGAAATCCTCACTGATTGGTTGCGGAGGTTGAGTAAAAGAAGGCTTCAGCTTGGACCAGTTCTTGCTCCTTAAAAAGCTCAACGTTCTGGACATGGTCTTCACGCTGCTTCCTCTCCAAGCTTTGACTGTTTCTTTTACCACATTTGAAACACATCATTGTAAGCTTGCCTAGGTCATTTTTTACTCACAGTAACACAACCTGTTTTGGCCGGAAGAATAGGCAAAATCGTTACAGAGATGTTGTCACAACATCGCAGGCAACATTCTTATTTTCATAAGATGTTGTCCTGAGCATTTACAGATGTTGTCACAACATCCATCCAACATCAACACGTACAATTCACACGCAAAAATAACAAATAAGATGGGGACATGTGAATTTTAGATTAAAAAAATAAAATAAAATGATTTTGCAAAAAAAGAAAAAAAAAATCAGCATCTCTTCCTTCCTTGACCCCACCACCACCTCATCCATCGCTGCCTCATCTCTGCTACCCCTCTCCTTCATCTGCGCCACCCGTCTCCTCTTCTTCAGCATCGCCTCCGTTCTCTATAACTATTGCCAATTTTAACTTAATGTTAACCCTGTTGATCGCTGCCCAAACCTCATAAAAAACGTATGACGAGATCTGAATAGACACGATGCATTGCTCTCCTATAAAAAGTTGAATATATATATACGAGTAATAAAATTGTGAAGAAAAAGAGATGAGAAACCTGATGGTGATATTGAGAAGTGGAGCAGCGATCAACGGAGGCGGCAGCGACGACGACGACGTCGGTGGTGAAATGGGCTGGGTTTTCAGATTTTTTTAATTAGTTAAATAGATTTTAAATAATTTTTTTCTTAGTTTTTTTTTAATGATTAAAAATTTATAAAAAGGAAAAATACACTTTGCCATGTCAACAATTGTGGCACAACAAAAGTGGTTTTAGAAGGTTCAGGTGGTAGAGGTCTCAGTTGAAGGAAAGTAGAATACACAGACAAGTTAGATGATACTTTCACAACTTATGGATTTTTATATCTATAAAAAACAAACTTTAAGAAATCCAAAATCATGTCCAAGCCGTTCTTTAAATAACCAAACCGAACCGGAAAACCACAATCCCGGTTCGACCGGGCTCTCCATTAAGACTTCCCGCCCGGTTCACACTCTTAGAAGGAAGGAAGGGTTTTGTAAAACCCTATATAGCAGCAATTGCACAGACAGAAAAAGAAAAGTAAATGAATTGTGAGAGATGGTAACAATGGCGATCTCAATTAGACGAGCATTAACATCATACCGCAACATGTATGGTGCATTAGGGGCCAGTAGTTTATCCCCTTTGGGCCGCTCTAATTCAAGTCCATTTCGCTATGAAACTGTACCCTCTTCTATGCAGCAGCCCACCAATTTTGTATTTGAAAGTCGGAGGAGTTTTGCTAAAGGAAGGAGACAAATTAGTACCGACTCTATATCCCTTTCTTATTTATGTGTTTATATTCTCTTTTATTCGTTGATTGAATATGTTACATTTCTAGTGAAATAGAGTCAACGTTTCAATATTTTGTATATGAAAAAATGAGTTAAAGTTCTATGCACTGTCAATGTAAAATATATTTACACACTCAGATCACTTACAATATAATTATAGGTAAATGTAAATCTCTATAAACAACAACAACAAAATATATAACCAGTGTAATACCACTTGTGGATTTGAGGAGCATGGTGTGTAGGTAGACCTTACTACTAACTTGTAAAGGTAGAGAGATTGTATATGATGGGTTGGTTAAATGATGTTAATGAAAATAGTCATTATTCTTAACAATAGGTCCTGGAGACTTTTTGGTTCATCATGCTATTGCTCTTGGTTTACATACAACTACATTGATCTTAGTATATATTCATTTTATACGGTCTCATCTTTATCACACTTCTTTGTCTTCTAAGTCAAAAATAGTTTCGTTCTAAACTCCTTTTTTAGCTTTTATTGTTTGTTTGGGTTTGTAACTATGTGACCACTGGAAGTGGAAGAGCTATTTGATGAGACTTCATCAGATGATTGTACAAGAAGGAACTAGATAGATTAGAGAGAGAAAAAAGATAGATTAGAGAGAAAAAAAGAACAGATGATAAAAAATGATAAATAAATAAAGGAATTTTGGATTGGGTCAGGAATCCAAGTTTGGGGCGGTATGGATAAAAGAACTTCCTATGTTATACTATTCAATTCTCGACGACGAATTGATTTGATAGTTCAGATATTGTTATTCATGATATTGATCCGATTCAAGATCATCGAGAGGTAATATTCATTCAGTGAATTTACAGGCCAAAGATTTATCATCTCTATGGGATTAAATCCCGAGTTATTGCGAAGTAAAAAACCGATGAGATTTACTCAAGTAAAGCATATCAAAGCAGGTTTGAAAACAAATATAGGAGTGAAGAAGCCATTTTGAAAATAATGTATAAAAAAATAGCAAAACAACTAATTGTACGATAACGGAAGTAAGGAAACAACATGTAAATGTAAATCTCTATATGATAAACATTAATCAATAATCTGATAAAATAGGGTAATTAGGTGATGATAGATAAACTGAAGCTATGTTCAGCTTCAGTTGGCCTGCACGAAGGATAAAACTAGGAAAGAGTTACTGCATCAATCAAAGTGTGAAGACACATTGAAATTAGTCTTCAAGTGGGAGATTGTTAGTCCATAATAATGGGCAGCCCATGTGGAAATAATTTCATCCTTTTGATGTCACCAATGACGTCAAGAGGAGGTTTCAGTCCTATAAATAGATGCACTCTTTTTCTTCTATAAATCATCCAAAAATAAGACAGAAAAACTAAGAGAAAGACTCTTAGTGAAAAGCTTAAGCAAGAGAAGCTTTTGAGAGAATTTTTGTGAGAAAACTCATAGGTGTAATTAGGATTGGGGTTGTGAGGTTGAGTGTTGTAAACACTTTGTAATATTTCTCCCTTAATAAAAGATCTACAGCGACAAAGTGGATGTAGCTCTCGCCTTGAGAGTGAACCACTATAAATCTGTGTGTGTTAATTGTTCTTCGCTTATTTTCTATTTTCTGATTAGGTCGGATTTGTGACTCAAATCCTAACAACTGGTATCAGAGAAATAGGTTGTGTTGCGATTCAGAAAATGATGGGAGGCAAAGATGGTTCGACGCACGACATCGGTAAATTCGATGGTACATATTTTGCGTTCTGGAGAATACAGATTGAAGATTATTTGTATGGAAGAAAGTTTCATGAACCTCTGAGTCCGAAACCAGAAGAGATGAAGGATGCAGATTGGAATCTCCTCGACAGACAGGTGATTATTATAACACTAACAAAGACCTCATTTTTGCCTCATAAAATCTCATATTATCAGCAAACTCTCACACAGTTCAAGATACAAGTGGAATAAAACTGAAACATTTTTCAGGGTGTAACGTGTCCGAAGGTCACGAAATATCTTTCCACTTTCTTTCTCAAATAGAAAATAAATGCACGGAAAATACTACAGCTTCATAGGACAAAACGTTCTCTCCAAGAGATGTACATCTTGGAGACGAGACGATGTTGTGCCTAAGACCTTAGAAGCTAAAAGGACTACCCTATCCCATATATAAGAGATTTTAACTGCTCTTCAAAATTCCTTCATTGTGTTATGCACCACACAATAGCCAGATTTGCTATCTATAGGCTCTTAAATATTCTTACACTTCCCAGAGCCACTCAACCAGATGATGAGGAATTGAGTTAATATCATGTGAGTCAATGGCCCACATAGCATATAGAGGACGAAATCATATATGCGGAGACACAAGATACACACATAGTAACCAAACACTTGCTGCAAAGGAAACACCCTCAGGTTTATCACGCACCAGCTATGACCAAATTGCCTTGTTAGGCTTCTTTATAATTATCTGTAGCAGGTGAGGAGATCATAAGTGTTTAAGTTTAACCACATAACACATTTTACCTATCACAAGAAAACCACATAACACATACATGTATATATTTAGAAGGGACCTACGTCTTTCCAAATGAATCTGGGCAATGGAACAGCCACTGGAATATTTGAACTACAAGATAACACTTAGAAGTAAACACACCTAACATAAAGTCTCCAAAACACCAGATTTAAGTATCACGTCATAGGATGGGAACTAGTATTCCATCTCTTTATCATTCAAACGACAACTATGCCTCAGTCCCAAACAAGTTGGGGCCGGTTATATGAATCCTCGCTTATCCATCTAAGCTCAACTTATGTCATCATCGTACCAAATAAAAATAAAAGTAAAAGATAATGAAATAAATAATAATAATAATAATAATATTAGAAGTTCTCTAACAAGACTAGAGCTTATTCCCAACTAGTAGATATTACCTACATAGATCTTTTCCTTCCATTGTGCCCTATCTTTAGCTAAGTCTGCACTGATTCCATCTCTTTATCGATCAAGTTATCAAAACACATGGAAGTTCAAAGAAGCTCATTCCGATTTTTGTAATAAAATGATGATATGAGAGGGGTTATTTGTTATAAGCAAACAACATAAATGAGGAGCTCAAGTCAAGAGATAAGCACATCTCCAAAGCAATGGTCTCCTACAGATAATGTTACTAACAGGACCAACAGTAATGGACTTATCTCCGTGTTTTGTGCAATTTCTATTAGATTTTAGAAGTTGAAAGAATTTCTAAAGTTGTACTCCACTTACTTTTCTTTTTATATGCTCTTATCAGATGCATCCCTTATTGATTTTCATTCGGTGTAGGACTTGAAAGTCGAGATACGACGGTGGAAGCTACTGAAAGCAATCTATGAATATCTGGAAAGCTAATAGCATTGGGTGGGAGCAACATCATTTGTATAATGTACTTACCAGCTGACGAGAAGTACCGAACACCATTTTGCAGCTGCAACATTTCCAACATTAGATCATAGAAACATAAAATAATGAAATTTATTTGACAGACATGCAACTGACCTTAGATGGCATGCCATGGACTCCACTGAGCAGGCGGAAATGTAAAGTCCTGACAGAACTTCAAAATCGTGAGCAGCATAAAGTTTTAAAAAACAATTATGGAGCTGATTAACCTACCTTCAGCTGATTAATAATTAAAAATTGCATTTAGTTCAATGTAAATATGACAATGATGCAACTTAATTCCTAAAGAAGCCATATCATCTCCCATGCAGAGATTCTAGCCTATCCTTATTTGCCCATTAAGTCGATTTTCTGCTAAACCAGTATGAAAATCAGTAAGATTGTAATATGCAAGACGAAGGACTAACTAAGCAACTATGCTACTATTAGTATTGGCACCCCCAAACTAAAACTGCAGCTAAAAGTCAAAATTTAGTTGGTCGTTATGATCAAAATATCAATCTCTCAAGAATTCTATTCACTTTGCCTATGACATGAGAAATCCAATTAGCCGCCATCATAAAATTGAAGAATTTAATTGAGGAGTCTCTAAAATTTTATCACATCCGTTTCAGCCATAAATTTATGAAGATGCACATCATCTTGTTCACAGTATATATCCCAGTCAGACAACAATTGATTGGCGGGGAGAGACTCAGATTGTCTGCAATCATGCATGTGAATGCTGAAGAAAGCCATGAGGCCATCATTGGGAAGAGGGTATCTTTCTGGACATAATTGACAACAGGAGTGGTAGACAGGTTTACTTGATAAATCAGTTTCTTCATCACACATCTAAAGAAGTTAATGTCGTCAGATCTTAGGACTCATTTGGTGAATCTTTTGTTATCACTCATTCCTTATTCCATCTCCTTGTTACTTTGCATCATCTCAATGTCCTTTCATTTGAACTTTAAGGAATATAAGTCCCTAAATAACCTTCTTTTTTCCCAATAAGATCTTAAGAACATACCAAGGAGTGTCTACATAAAGTTTCTCTTTGAGGTCGACGGAGTATCATCCCCATTTGACCTTAATCTGTAAAAAGGGTTTGGTACATCTCCAGCATCTATAATATATGGAAAACAAAAGCGGCAATGTGGGACTCATGCCACCACAGACATGATAGGGAGGGAAAAACATTACAGTCATCATGATAGGCCCTTCTAGGGTAACGTATCCATCATTGCACAACAGCCCTACTAGACCACATGGAATCTGGAAAACTGGGTTGAGTTGGGTTGGGATATATAGTACAGTTTCTATAGGCCAAGAAAATGCTTAATAGCTTAATGCTTTATTAGTGGTTTTGACATGGCATTAGATCCAAGAAACCCACTTAAACCATGGCAACATTTAAAAATGAAAAATCAGTTACTAGCGAATATAGTTCTACATATTCGCTCATCTTAATACTAAACGAAAGTTCTCTGGCAAAAGGCAAAATTATGTCAGTAAACTTTTCTTTGAGAAGAAATTATGTCAGTTACACTTTTTGAGTTGAGATAGCACATTTCAGTAAATAAACCGCTAGAATGGACTAACAAAGATTCTTAAAATTCAGACCTTAATGAAGTAGCATCCACATCAGGAATTTGATTCAGCGCCTCAGGAACACTGCACCCAATAAATCATTAATGAAAAATTGCAAATTTAATAAATGTATTTCATAAATATTAACAAGGGAATAATGAGCATCATTTTTTTATAATGGTGGTGTTCGGGCAAGTTTACGGCGTATCTCGACTATTCCACTTGATACACTGCTACCTCCCACTAGTACAGTACCGACTATCGGGCACCTCTGCCACGCCAAGTCTTAGGCAGATGGAAAGAAATCACCAATGTGCTTTTGTCGCTGATCTCCGCGATTTACCTCAGCTCATTGACCACTAGGCCACACTCTTAGGTGCAGAAAAATGAACATCATAATACACACTTTATCTTGATGAAGTGCTTAAGAAAGAGTGCAGCTTCTCAATAAGTTTGAACACACATTACAATCATTGGAACACGAAATTAAGTGAAAGAGAGGGCTCTTGTACAAATTTCTGATGCAAAATGACTGATAATAAGACAGAAATGATACAGTAATTACTCCAGTATTTTGCTGGCATACATAATAAAATTCTCATATTACATATAAAAAAGGAGAAGACAAATGATACACAGCCTTGTACAATATGAAAACGAGTACTAGAATAAAAACTTTGATGCATCACCCCACGTTTTCTTAAGTTAATAAATTTGGTGGAGAAAAAATGAACTCAATTAGAAATAAGTTTTTGTGGGATGGTAATGCAGGAAAGAGAAGGTTTCATTTAGTCAAATGGCAGATAGTTATGAAAGATAGGAAGGATGGTGCGCTAGGTGTGAGGAATTTAAAGCTTCACAATAGAAGTCTGCTATTCAAATGGTTGTGGAGGTACTGCAAGGAAGGTAATGAAGTTTGGAAAGAGCTGATAAATGCAATCCATGGGAAGAAGGATGGATGGAGAAATGTGAAGGGTGGATTATGGAAGGATATATGTAAGTTCTGGGAAGAATTCAAACTGTTCACCAGACCGGAGGTGGACAATGGAGCTAAAATAAAATTCTGGGCAGATCTATGGGTTGGAAATGAATGCCTGATGGATAAATTCCCTACTTTATTCAATTGCTCAATAAAAAAGAATGGTAATGTGGCAGATTTTCACTCAAATTCTGGTTGGCAGCTAGAATTTAGAAGGAATTTAAATGATTGGGAGATAGAGGACTTTTGTCAGTTGCTTCAACAAATAGAATCAGTTCATATTGATCACTGTAAAGTGGATTCTCTAACCTGGATAGCAAGCAAGGACAAGAAATTCTCAGTTAGGAATTGTTACAGTCTGTTAACTAAACAGTCAGGTCAAGGGGAGGCTTCTTGGACATGGAAGATGTTATGGAAGACTAAGGCTCCTATTAAAGTAGCATGATTTGGGTGGGTTGCTACAAGGGGGGCATGTTTAACACAAAATAATCTGCAAAAAAAGGGGTTTTGTACTATGTAATAGATGCTACTTGTGTCAAGAAGATCTAGAAACAGTGGAGCACCTGTTTATCCATTGCAGATTTGCCAAACAGTGCTGGGGATTATTTCTAGGTATTTGTGGTATTACATGGGTTATGCCTCAGAATGTGAGAGGTTTATTAGAAAGTTGGCAACAACAGGTTACTAGTAAAGAGAATAAACAGATATGGAGGACTATCCCATTGTGCATTCTCTGGACAATATGGCAGGAAAGGAACAAGGCCTGTTTTGAAGGACATAGATCTCCTATGTAAAAGATAGCTGTTTACAGAATCTGTACTACTGGTGTAGAAGTAGTTCAATAGGCAGTCTGAACCAACTAATGGATTTCTTAGATCTATTAGGAAGGAAAGTCTAGTAGTCTGATTTTCTTTCTGGTGCTTTTGTTTGTTTATGTAACCTTTAAGTACCTTCTTGGTACCCTTTTAATAAAACTTATACGTTATCAAAAAAAACTACATTAGGGGTGCAATCCCAATGCTGCCTTATTTAAACCAACAAAAAGAAAACCTAATACTCCAATTGCTTACTCGTTGAACCAATACGGACTAAAATAGACATTGGTATACATACACCAAAACACTGATGAGGAAAGAAAACCAAAACAAACAAACAAACAAACAAAAAAACAGGAAGAAGGTCTTTCCTTCTTTATCACTAAAATAGATGTCTTTTTTTTCGAGAATGGTAACAGCTAAAATAGATGTCTTGTCCACCAAATTTATTCTCGATTTCAAAGTTATAGAGCATTCTAAGGCCTTTTCATTCTTGTGTTTTTATTTTAGCTTGCCTTTCTTGTTCTTTCTTTTATTACTTCATCTTTGATATCTTTTCTCAATAAAAAGTACAAGCATTTAATCACTTGCCATTCTGCAACCAAAGACGCACCCAAATCAATTACATTTCTCCCAAAGTATAACCAATCTTGCAATCCGTTTTTCCATTTAAGCATAATTATATGCATAATTAGACATATTAGCATGCCTTTTGAATTGATTTGTATACCCTTTATTTGAATGTACATTACTTAAAATACTGACTCTCACGCCCTCCCCTGAAAACATCACAATCCTCTTCTTTCACGGTTGAAAATTTTCACCATAATGAACCCCAATCCTCACCCTACGCATGAAGATACAAACCTTTGGAACATTACTAGATGAAGGAAAATCAGTTTTTCCCTCAAAATGTTAGGTGTGATCTTAAAATTTGGTCCTTTAACTATAGAAGAAAATCTTCAAATTACTCAACAGCAACAACTTATACATTTAAATCTATACAGCAACAACTTATACATTTAAATCTATTAAATTTGAGGTTCTAAACAGTTCAGAAGGTTCATTAAAATGGAGCAAAATAATTCATTTGAATAATGCGTCAGCTATTTACACCTGTTTTATTAATCCACGAGGAGCAATAAGTGGTTGAACACACTGTCTATGTTCTTTCCTGTGCAAGAGCTTCTTCTATCCTAGAAGACCAAATACTATTCAATCTCAAATACCTATTGCCAATATCCAAACGCGCGCGCACACACATATATTATCATTTCTCCATGTAAGCTAATATCCACAATCCACGCGAACATTATGCAATTTGTAATTCTTATTAATTGCGGTAGAATCAATTAAATGCTTGAGTTAACGAATTACGGTAATTCAAAAAATGTAAGGAGAAAAGCATACTGATAGAGCGATCGGAAAGTGAACCTTAAATCTATAAAATTTGAGGTTCCAAAGTTCAGTAGGTCAATTAAAATGGACCAAAATTAGTAATTTGAGCAATGTGTAGCTATCTATGTCTTTTTTATTAATCCACGAGGAGCAATAAGCGGTTCAACAGCTTCTTCTAACCTAGAGGACCAAATATTATTTAATCTCAAATACTTATTGCCAAAATCCAAATGCGCACACACACACGTATATTATCATTTTTCTTTGTGTGTACTATTATCTACAATCAACGCGAACATTAAGCAATATGTAATTCTTATTACACGCGGTAGAATCGATTAAATGCTTGAGTTAACGAATTACGGTGATTCAAAAAATGACAAAAAATGACAAAAGAGAGAAGCATACTGATAGAGCGATCAGAAAGTGAACATTAAATCTATTAAATTTGAGGTTCCAAACAGTTCAGTAGGTCAATTAAAATGGAGCAAAGTAAGTCATTTGCGCAATGCTTAGTTATCTAGGCCTTTTTTATTAATCCACGAGGAGTAATAAGCAGGTCAAGAGCTTCTTCTAACCTAGAGGACCAGATATGTATTCAATCTCAAGTACCTATTGCCAAAATCCAAGCGTGTGCACACACATATTATCATTTCTCAGTGTAAGCTAATACCTACAATCCACGCGAACATAATGCAATTTGTAATTCTTATTAATCTACAAGGAGCAGTGAGTGGTTGAGCACACTGTATATGCAATTTCCTGTGCAAGAGTTTCTTCTAACCTAGATGACCAAATATTATTCAATCTCAAATACCTATTGCCAAAATCCAAGTGCGTGCACACACACATATATAATCATTTCTCCGTGTGCACTAATATCAACAAGCCATGAAAACATTTAGGCTTACATCTATATTGAGGTTCTAAACAGTTCAGAAGGTTCATTAAAAATGGAGTAAAATAAGTCATTTAAGTAATACATAGCTATCTACGCCTGTTTTATTAATCCACGAGGAGAAATAAGCGGTTGAACACACTGTATATGCTCTTTCCTGTGCAAGATATTACTCAATCTCAAATACCTATTGCTAGAATATGAACACGCACACGCATACACACAATCATTTCTCTTTATGTGTACTAATATCTATCTATAATCCACGCGAATATTATGCAAATTGTAATTCTTTTTAAACGCGATAGAATCGATTAAATGCTTGAATTAACGAATTACGGCGATTCAAAAAAATGTAAAGAGAAAAGCGTACTGATGAAGCGATCGAAAAGTGGAAGGGGCGGCGGCGAGAAGACGGCGAGCTCGGAGAATTACTGGATGACGAAGCCTGGAAAGCGCCATCGATCAATTCACAGATCCACGCCTCTGCTTTCAACTTCTATATGCTTGTTATTCTGTCCCCGCTATCAACTTTATTTTTTTATGTCAACTCAATAACTAAATAACATGTGATTTAGTACTATATTCTAATTACACTAATAAATACAACATACACATTATTACTTTAATTATTATAAATTACTTCTTCGGTCCTAATTTATGCCAAAGTGTTTGACTGGACACCGTTATTAAATATGAAATAAATATTTTTGAAGATTGTGTGCAAAATAAGTCATATATATTTGTGTTATTATAAAAGTATAATAAGAAGATTAAAATTAAATTGTTACTAAATATATAATAAAATTGATTAAAAAGTGTTAACGTGGTCAGTTTGGAGGGCGAGACTAGTTGATCTTGTTGCAGAGGAGATTTGGTAATTGGGTAGTAATTGTTATGAATGTGAATGAGTGAGTTATTTTTCTCGTTACTCTAATGTTCATACGGACGAATACTGCTACGGGAGTGCACAATAAAAGAGCAAGATGGAAGAGTGAACATTGTTGAGTCTAGAGCTCGAAAAGCTCTAAAAGTGTACATAAATTGGGACGAATGAAGTAATAGTAGTTATGTGAAATTTGATGTTTTTTTCTCCCTCTATTTCTTGGGTCCTTTTTTTGTTTTTTGTTATCTTCTTTTTAAAAAGCTCAAAAATGGAAAAGTAATGGTCCGACGATGAGTGGCGGGCAGGGAAAAGTAGGGGTTTGGTGGGCAGCGAACTCTTTGGTCTAAATTTTGATGCCTTTGGGATTCATAATTTGGTCCACTTTTTTTATTGATGTTTGACCTAAATAAACAATATGTGAGAAAAGTGATTGAAGTCTAAATAAATGTATTTAATTTAATGTTCGATGCCCCTTTCCTATCATGAATGGTGGTTTTGTCTTCATGTTTGCATATTCAATACTACATAGAGAACTTGACCGCGTATCTCGCGATCATAAAAGAGTCTATTTTAAATTTACGAAATATTTTTTATAAGCTAATATCAAAATATTAAAATAATAAAAAGTAAATTATTGAAAGTTTAAAAGATATTAATTTATTTTAACCTCAATTAATTAAAAGGGCGTCATATGAAAAAATGTGAAGAACAACTAAAAAAATATAAATCTATAAAAGATATTTATAAATTGCTAGACCGGATTTCTTAGAAATTGTTTTTTCTATCTTGACAAAGAGTAGGAGAAATTTAGTAATAATTGAGTCAAGACTTTTCTCAATAATCGATCGAAGTTGTGGAATATTCTCTTCAAGTGAAATTTAAAACTCTCCATTTAATAAAGAATTCTATGGAACAACACCTTTTGCACCCTCTTATTCCATGTTACTGTTAAACAGAGCAATATACATGTGATATACACCCAATATACAGCAGTGTATATCACAGGCAAAGCAGTGGACTGGGCAACAGTGGGCCTCGGCAGTGGCCACAGATTGATGACAGTACAATCTTGTATATATGGTATATATATTTGTAGTATATTGTACTGTAAAGGTTACCTTAATTAGTGTTATACACTTACCATAATTGTATAATTAGAATTATGGTAGAATAAGGATTTAGAAATAGAATAGGAATAGGATTCTCCTATTATGGAAATATGTAACTTGTATATATAGCCTTTCAATTAATGAAAATAATCAAGAGGATTATTTATTTCATGGTATCAAGAGACTAGGTCTAAAACAAAAGTTTTTCTCTCCCAACTTTTGTCCTCTCCTTGTTTCGGCCGAGACACCCCCCCTCGGGTTTCTCTTCCAAAATTCGTCTTCCGCTCTCAAAAACCTCTCTTAAATTTCCCTTCCTTCTTTGTTCTTTCAAGATGTCTAAGAACAATTATCATCATGCCCTCATGGTTTCCAACATCAAGAACTGTATCCCGATTGTGCTTGAGATGGAAAACGTCCAATATGCGACGTGGACGGAGTTGTTTAAAATACACGCTATCTCCCATCAAGTTATCCATCATATCATTCCTCCCACTACACCTCGTCCCGCGGAGGATCCTCAATTATGGATAACGCTTGATGCTACCGTTCTCCAGTGGATCTATTCCACTATTTCAGTTGACCTTCTACAAACGATTATTGAGCCGGATACCACGGCTATGGCTACTTGGAATAGATTGCGTGACATATTCCAAGATAACCAACATTCACGTGCCGTCACACTTGAAATTCCAAATCATGATTTTAAAAAATTTAAATGTAAAAGTTGACCCATAAGTTTATATGGTGTAAAAATAGATTCATAAGTTGATAGATATATTTACCAAACATGTTTACCAAGTATTTATATCAAATATTAAAAGATCTATAAGTTGATAGGATATTTATAACAATTTTACTCTTACCAACCATGTGGAAAAATTATATTAAAGAATAGTTACATTACAATTCATGTTCAAATTTTTATTTTATAGAACTAAAGTTGGATTAATTAATGTTGTATTTTTTTAGAAAGATTTTCTAGTAGCGTATTAATTTTGTTATGAACTACAACTTGCTCATTTAGTATGATTGTATAAGAATGAAGTCATCGATAGACCTCTCACTTGTTCGTGTATTCCACTTATATCCTTATTGAGACCTCTACAACCTGAACACTCCAAGACCACTTTTACTGTGTCACTTGGACACAAAGTTAATATCAAGCAACACACAAATTGCGTGTACTGTTGGGTCCGGAGTAAGGCTGGCCAGTGGGCCGGGACAGCCCGACCCCGACCCGAGCCCGTCCCGAGCCCGCCCCGGTCCCGGCCCGACCCCGCTAAAAAAAAAATACGGGGGCGGGACTCGAACTCGGGACGGGACGATGTCTCGTCCCGAGAGACCCGAGCCCGCCCCGACCCCGACCCCGACCCCGTCCTTTGCAAAAATGGTCGTTGCACCAACGGCCATTTTAGATTATGGTCGTTGGCCAACGGCCATTTTAGCCCCCCCCTCCCCCAACCCCCTACCCCTTAATATTTATTTTTAACCCATAAGTTATTATATTTACACTTTAATCCAATTTTTCAACTATAAATAACTCATTTTCTCTTCATCTTTCTCACAAATCTTCCTACAATCTCTCTAATTTCTCAATATATCTCTCTACAAGTCTACATTGTTTGCTAAATATTCAATTTTATTTATTCATTTGGGAATTGGTAGTGAAGTTGGCAACTAGCTTGAGGATCTTCCATCGAGCAAAGTTTCAATTTTCAACCTCTCGATTACACGTCGACGTTACGTCGGCGTTTGGTACATTCGTTCATTCATTAAATTATTATTGTCTGTTTATTTAGTTTAGATCACTTAATTTTATTGTCTTTAATTATTTATTTATTTATTTATTATCATAATTAAAATGGAAGGATTAAAAGGTATGTTTAAGGGTAAGGGTAAGGGTGCTTCTTCTAGTAGGGGCAACCAGGGCAAATGTACTTCTTCTAGTCATCTTATTCCTACACATGATGATTTTGTTGATACTCAACATTTTCCTACAATACCATTAGATTTAGACCAGGAGCTATTTTTTGGAACTCAAGAAGACTTTAATTTAGACGATGATCTAGATAATATACCCACTAATGTTGATGACAACACACCCACCAGTGCACCTTCAACTGAAATACCTCCTATTCCCCCTAGTATGAGACAAGGTCCAGCAAAACGACCATTAAAATCAGATGCATGGACATTTTTTGATAGGGACGTAGAGAATCAAGTAGCCATATGTAAAATTTGTAAAAATGTTTTAAAATTTAAAACTGGAAAAGGTCACGGTGGGACGGGGGGTTTAATTAGACACGTAGTAAGTGCTCATCCAGCTAGGTATGCCCAATACCAGGCTTCAAAACCGGGTGCGCAAACGCCCGCTCCATCAGGACAAGGTTCACATACTAATATTGTCGGACCAAGTACAAGGTCAAATTAACCCTATGACGGGGAATTGTAGGCCCTAAATACAATAAACATAGAGATAGGGAAGCAATATCAAAATTAGTTCTTTGTGGAGGGTTTGCCTTTTTCATTTCCTTCATCTCCCGGTTTTATTCATTACATTAGAGATATATATAATCCTGCTTTTAACGGTTTTCCTAGATCAACAGTTAAGAGAGATGTATTTAAATTCGCGCATGAATATCAACAATATTTACGTTTTTCATTATATCATTTTAATGGCAAAGTATTCATCACGTCTGATATAGGTCGTAGTACTAACGGCCATGATTATTTAACTGTAACTTGTCATTGGATAGATTATAAATGGTCTATGCAAAAACGTATTTTAGCGTATAGATATATAGATGATAGGCACACTGGTACTTTTATTGCAGAAAATATTTATCAAGTGTGCGATTATTACGGAATTACCGATAAAATTATGACTATTACATTAGATAACGCTTCTAATAACAATTACGCAATTACAATTTTAAAAAATAGTTTAACTCCGTCTTTTCAGGACCATTTTCATATAAAATGTGCGTGCCATATATATAACTTAATTGTAAAGGATGGTCTATCACTTTTTGAAGACATTCTTAGTAAAATACAATTTGCTATAAACTTTATATTTAAAAGTAATAAAGTACAACGTAGAAAAGAATATAAAAAAATTTGTCATGATTGTGGACTACCTTTTAGAAAAATTCCACAAGAAGTATCCACTAGGTGGAATTCTTTATACGAGCAACTACTTGTTGCTTATGACTATAAATTATCTATAACTTTATTTTTTAACTCTCATAATAAAAAGCCAGCTGATATGATTTTAGATAGTGATTGGGAAAAATTCCGAACTTATTGTATTTTTAGAGAAATTTTTTCAAGCAACAAAAGAATTTTCCGGTATATATTATCCTACTATTTCAACTATGTTATTTTATATAACTCTAATATTTTTATTACTTAGTGAATATATTAAAAAACCAAGTTATAAGGCATTTATTAAAAAATGTTTCTCAAAATAAAAAATATATTATTCCTATTCCCTCTATTTATATTATTGGTTCTGTATTAAATCCTACTATTAAAATAGACGGTACTAAATCACTAATTGAAACTATTTACGATTGTATAGAAGTACTACCACCTCCAAGTCCCAAAAATCTAAATCACCCACCACCTATTGAACAAACTAAAGAAGAAGTATTGTCTAGCGTAGAACACCAATGCAAAAATATATATAGATTTTATCAACAAGAAAATGCTAGTAACTTACCAGCTTCCATACCATCTTCTTCATCTTCAATACAACCTCACAAAAGACATCTTTGTTCGCGGCTAGTATTGAAAGCCTCGAGAAATAGAATGTGCGGTCGCACCTCTACTACTAACCAAATTAGCGAGTTGGATATTTTTGTTTCTGAGGTTCTGCACCGTATCAAGAAGTTATCAATGAAGATGGACATGAAGACTTGCTTTGAAATCTTTGGAGGAATGAGAAGACCTTTCCGACACTTTCATTGACGGCTCGAGATGTTTTGAACATTCAAGCGTCATCAACTGCGTCTGAAAGCGCTTTTTCTGCAGGCAGATATCAAATAGGAGACCACAGACACTTATTAGCGGAGACAGCTTGTAAATTGCAGTATTATTCAGAGATTGGATACGAGCGGAGCGGAGAAGGTGCGGTCAACCGGAGATCAACGAAGAAGATGATGAAAACTACAACGAAATCTTAACCGAAGGTAGTGGAAGCGACGTGGATCAATTTGACCAACAAATACCAATTCCAACCGAAGAACCACATGAAATCATCAAGCAATTAGAACAGGTTTTTTTGAGAATGTAATTTTTTTAATTGTAATTTTATTATGTAATTTGTAACTTTTGGACAACACCACAAAGTTGCAATTTAGATTTTAGACAATTGTATTTGTATTACAAAAAAATCATGTCTATTAAATAATATAAGAGGCACAAAAACAGCCTTGGGATGTTTTTATTACACTATCTTGTTTTGTTTATTGAGTTTTTTTTATACATATGTTATTTTAAAAAAAAAATGAAATCCCGCCGTATCCCGACCCGAGCCCGCCCCGACCCGAGCCCGACGGGATCGGGACAGGACTTGCTCCAGTCCCGCCAGACCCGACCCCGTCAGAGCCCGCCAGACCCGACCTCGCCCCTTCTCCCGTCCCGCCCCGACCCCGACCCCGCCAGACCCGGCCCACTGGCCACTCCTAGTCCGGAGCTATGGATAAACAAAAATATGTAAGAATAAAACCGTAACAGCTAGAACAATTAAAACAGTTTCTGGATGTTGCCTTCAATGTTGTGTCAACATCTGAGGCAACATTGTGATAAAACAGTTATAAACCTTTATAGAGTAAATGCAGTGGAAAAGTAAAGAGACTCAATGTTCATATTTTCAAGAGTATATATTAATATATCCCTTGATGGTCAATGACCAAAGAATTGTATAAATTATATACAATTACAAATGAATTTCTTTTTACAAGATTGAACAATAAATGTGAAAAAGAAATTACAAACAAAAGTGAAGTCACAGATGACTTCAGCCTAAAGTTAAAA
The DNA here is from genome assembly GCA_029783415.1 of Anisodus acutangulus. NCBI lineage: Eukaryota > Viridiplantae > Streptophyta > Magnoliopsida > Solanales > Solanaceae > Anisodus > Anisodus acutangulus. The sequence continues at coordinate 14,210,377 of CM056498.1, forward strand.
GATCTAAAAAGACAAATACAACATCTTCATTACAATTGCTTGAAATATAAGCTTGATCTAGAATCAAGCAAAGAATAGTAATGTGGGACTAGATGTTGTTATACTACTTTAGGCTAAGTGTGTTGATCCAGTTTCTAAGGTGAATATCCAAGAGCTCTCTTGGTAATTCTTCTCGTTCAATTCTGGATATCGATACCCTGAAGCTTCCCTCTATTTATAGTGTGGAACTTCCCTTGAAATCCTCGCTGATTGGTTGCGGAGGTTAAGTAAAAGAAGGCTTCAGCTTGGACCGGTTCTTGCTCCTTAAAAAACTCAACGTTCTGGACTTGGTCTTCACACTGCTTCCTCTCAAAGTTTTGACTGTTTCTTTTACCACATTTTAAACACATCATCATTGTAAGCTTGCCTAGATCATTTTTTACTCACAGTAACACAACCTGTTTTGGCCGGAAGAATAGGCAAAATCATTACAGAGATGTTGTAAGGAATGTTGTCATAACATTGCAGACAACATTCTTATTTTCATAAGATGTTGTCCTGAGCATTTACAGATGTTGTCACAACATCAATCCAACATCAACAATCTCCCTTTTTTTTCCTTTCTTCACAAAACTCCATACGAAGCGAAAATGACTAGGATATTGATTTCCAATGTAGTCCTTACATTCCAAGAATTAGTAGGATTAGTGATATGCTCCCCCCTTAACCTGCAGTATTAAATTCCAAGCAGTGTTGTATCGATGATTTGATTAGATAGGAGTTATGTTCTGTTAGTCGTGACTTACTTACAACAACTGTGTAATCAGTCTACAGTAACCATTCATAACAATCAACATCAGGCAAACATATATAAACAATTTTAAAAAGCAGTCACAATGTCTGCAAGAACAGACCAAATATCCCAAAGTAAAATATTACAAACCAAAAAAATATTCCAAATGTCAGTATATTCAATATTCAAATAAACAGAGATTATCAGCACTCCATCCATCATTGAATCAACACTCCATTCCATCATCTTGATCATCCTTGACTAGAGTAATCGAGTCACAGTAGCTTCCAATCGCTTTTTGTGATCGATCACTCTGTGCAGCAATCAGAAGTAGTCAGCAATCATCATCTCAACTCCTATCCCCCTGCATCATAGCTTGGCTTGCATCATCGTCAATAGCAGCTCCCCCTGTCTGTCTTCTTCCAGCAGCAATATCATCAGCATCATCTTCTCCCCCTTTTTGTGAAGAAAGTAAGCCCACATAATAGTTTTTGGCTCGCACTAGGTCTTGAATTTGCCTGTCAAGTTCAGCAATGTGCTGTCGAAGCCAGTCTTTGGACATTGGGACCTTTCTTTGACCAATATTACCAGGAATGTTGGCAACATCCTTTGATGTGTCAGTGTCCCATTTATCTTTCTTCCAAGGCAGGTTAATAACCCTGTCCTTGCTGTTCACAACTGCTCGTTGTACTGAGTAGACCTCTAAGGCTGGACTTAGTTTTTCTCCTTTTGGAGTCTTAAAACCTTGATTGAGTAGGATTTGAAAAATCAATGAGGGGTATGGAAGGGCAGAGTTGCTTTGTCTTTCTGCCAAGTTGGCAACATGGTTGAATATGAGGGTTCCTAAGTCAACTTTTTGATTCCTTCCAATCTTGAAAAGCAGTGATGCTTGATCAAGGGTCACTACTGTCTCATTGAGGGAGGGTAGCCAATTGTATATAGCAAGTTTGTGCAAAGTGGTAAACAAGGCAATGAGTTTTGATACAAGACTGCGAGGAGCCCAAACAGTGATCAAATTCCCCGTAAGGTACTTGATAATCGAATTGAGTTCCTCCACAGTGGGGTTTGGTTGAGGTTCTCTTTCACTAACAATTATCCCAAGAGTGGAGTTGATGATATTAGATGTAAACTTGTATACCCTGTTGTATAGGTACACTCTCCCAAATTTCTTCGAGGTTGTGTCCCTAACAGCAAGCGTCAGATTAGCATAGAACACCCTAATCACCTTCTCACAATAAGGATTCTTACCAGATACAGAGCTTAAGATCTTTAGACTACTTAAGAAATCAACTAAACCATTTGTGGAGAATGAAATTAGGTCAATCACCTTCTCCCCTCTAACTCCTCTATTTTTAAACCAATTCCAATTACTGGAGCATGATTTCGTTTGAAACATGGAAGAGTGGGGAATTACCTCAGAATCTGTGTTTTCTTGTTCGGATGAGGTGGCTGCAGGTGTTGCCTCGGATGTTGGGGCAACATAGTCTGGGTCCATTTTTTCGTCTGTTGCCTTTGATGTTGAGGCAATATTTTTATCAAAATTCCAGTATGTTCTGCGGACCCCTTTAGGAATGAAGTTCCGTATAGGTATGTCATTTGACATCTCTTTTTCTTATTTTTCCTTAGTTTCTGCTTGTGGAGTGGAAGTTGATGGAGTTCTGGAAGAACTGGACACACTGAAATAGGTGTCAGTGCCGATGCTAGTGGTAGTATCAACAGGGAAAGTTGACTCTTCCATGGATCTTTTGGCAGACTGGTTGTCACCAAATTGGTTTTCGAAAACCCTTTTTGACCTTCGCGTCGGAAATGTCGATTTTGACTGTCTTGAGGCAAGGTTTGAGAAATCAAATGTTGCATCAACATCAATTGGGTTTTCATTATCGCCTGGGTAGCCCACCTGTAATGGCTTATCTGAACCAAGCAGGATCATAGCCTGTGTGCAGTCCTCCTCGACCGGTTTCAAGTCATTGATGGAAGTATAATACTTGTAAACCTTGTTGCTATTTACTGGACTAGTCGACATTGGGGAATAATCTTTGGTGTTTGTGAATTTTGGAGAAATGGACATGGGAGAGGGTTTTGAAGAATTGGGCGTGTTAGAGAAGCTTTGGGTTTTGAAAAATGACGGTGGTGTTTGGGCTGCCATGATTTGATGGATTGTAAATCGGATGATGTGACAATTCCAAGATAAAAATGGGAGGTTTCATTATGGCAAAATATACTTACACTCAAACTCCTTTTCCTTAAATTTAGATTGTATAGACGAATAAAAACTCTTTACACATTTAAAACAAAGGATTTACACAACACATAACATCATTTAAAATTTAAATAAAAACGGTCCTCCAGAATTTTTGGATTTTTCATTAAAGACAGAGACGTGTTACATACCAAAAACAAGAATAAAATAAGATAAATCAGATTGATCAATGTACTGAAACACGATGTTGTTAATGATGTTGGCAATATTTCCAAGTTAAACAAACATTATGAGACTCCAAGAATTTTCTGATTTGGCAGATGATATTTCCGTATATGTTCCCTATGAGACTGATCGCTGGACTAATGTAATATTTTACCATTGTCCTTAATCAACTTAGTTGAACACATACAGATTAAAAAAATATTGAGGAATTTTCAACCTTTTTGAAGTACGTGGTACTCCTATAGAATAGGAACGATACCAATCTTAGAGCTTTGCTCTTTTTGTATACATCCAAATCTTTTAGTAGAGGCTTCGCCTTCTTATGATATTTTTTTTATGATATACATAATTGTTTTATATATATATCATCGCAGAGAACGGTATCACATTCATATCTTATCCTTTTAGAGTCATGCTTGAATCTTTTGAAAAATAGTGCAACATCACTACAACACTTATCCTGTATATTGACTCAACAGTAAATGTTATCCAGAATGTTAGGACAACATTTCAGACAACATCTACCTAGCCTGTCTTATTTTCAAAGAAAACAGAGATCAAGAGATTTTTTCAAGCTAGAAAATCTCTCATGGTCTAAAGGTTTGGTAAAAATGTCAGTCAGTTGAAAAAGAGTATCAACATGTTTGATTTGAACTAGTTGTTTTTCTACTAAGTCTCTTAAAAAATGATGTCTTATGTTTATGTGCTTTGTACGTGAATGTTGAACAGGATTTTTGGAAATATTAATAGCACTCAGATTATCACAGTACAAAATCATGGAGTTATTAGATATGTCATAGTCATCTAGCATATGTCGTAACCAAATCAGTTGAGCACAACAACTTCCGACTGTCACATATTCAGATTCGGCAGTCGAGAGTGATACACAATTTTATTTATGACTGTACCATGAGACTAGATTATTACCAAGATAGAAACACCCACCACTAGTGCTTTTCCTATCGTCTACATCACCGGCCCAACCCGAGTCACTATATCCTATTAGATTAGGATTAGTATCTTTGGAGTACCAAATTCCCAAGTCACTTGTACTGGCAACATATCGAATGATACGTTTCACAGCATTAAAATGAGATACCTTGGGACTGGCTTGGAACCTAACGCAAACACATACGCTAAACATGATAATGGGCCACTTACAGTAAGGTATAAAAGGCTAGCTATCATAGATCGGTACAATGTTGGGTCAACATCTTGTTCAACATCGTCTTTACATACCTGTTGCGTAGAGCTCATTGGAGTCTTCATGTGTTTAGCATTTTCTAGACCAAATCTCCTAACATGATTCTTGGCGTACTTGCTTTGAGATACAGAGATCCCATCTTCATTCTGTTTAATCTGCAAGCCTAAGAAAAATGTTAGTTCTCCAATCATGCTCATCTCAAATGTTGTCGACATTGCTTCGACAAACGACTTCAAGAATGATTTTGTAGTCGAACCAAAAACAATATCATCAACATAGATTTGAGCTATTATTACATCTACACCGTGTCTTTTAATGAATAATGTTTTGTCAGCTTCTCCACGGGTAAAACCAAACTCAACAAGGAAGTCAGTTAGACGACCATACCATGCACGTGGTGCTTGTTTTAGTCCATACAAAGCTTTCTTGAGCTTGTACACATGATGTAGATGGTGAGGATCCTCAAATCCCTTTGGTTGTTCAACATATACTTTTTTGTCCAAGTATCCATTGAGGAATGCACCTTTAATGTCCATTTGGTGCAAGGTAATCTTTAGATAGCAATCAATAGCAAGAAGCAATCTTATTGACTCAATTCTAGCCACAAGAGCGAAGGTCTTATCATAGTCGATACCTTATACTTGTGTATATCCTTGAGCAACAAGTCGAGCTTTGTTCCTAACAATCTTCCCTAACTCATCTGATTTGTTTTTGAATATCCATTTGGTCCCAATAACATTTGTGTTGTTGGGTCGTGGTACCAAGTCCCAAACCTCATTTCGGGCAAATTGTTCAAGCTCCTCTTGCATGGCTTGAATCCAAAACTTATCTTTTAATGCTTCTCCAATATTTTTAGGTTCCAAAGTAGATGTAAGACAAGAAAGACTTACATGTTGATATATGGTGGACATGCACACATACCTTACCATTTCTCGGTAATTCACTAGCTCTTTTCATCATGTACGCCTCTTCTAAAAAACTCCCCCTATCACCTAGTCGGGTGGATGGTTCCTTCTAATCCTCGATGGAGGGTCTCTTCTCACTTGATCATTCAGTTCAGTAGCAGACTCCTCCTCGACTTTGTCCCCTGTGTTCTCTTTTTGAGGTTCAAATATTTCTTCTGATGCTGGGACAACATCTGTTTCTTCAGTGGGTTGCTCCTCTTCAATTGCAATCACAATGTTATTTTCTGAATATCTACCAGATATATCCAGCAGGTCATCAAAAATAACATTGACTGACTCTTGTATGGTCTTTGTCCGAAGATTGTATATTTGGTAAGCATGGCTATTCTGAGAGTAGCCAACGAATATTCCCTTGTCACTCTTAGAGTCAAATTTATCCAGTTGATCCATGCCATTAAGAATATAGCACACACACCCAAAGACATGAAAGTACCGCAATGTAAGTTTCTTTCCATTTAACAGTTCATAGAGTGTCATCTTGATCCCTAGCCTTAAATAGATTCTATTAGTTATGTGACATGTCGTGTTCAAGGCTTCTGCCCAAAACCTCTTTGACAATTGCTTAGAACTTAACATAACTCTAGCAATTTCTTGTAAAGTTCTGTTCTTTCTCTCGGCAACCCCATTTTGTTGTGGTGTTTTTGGTGCTGAAAATTCATGGAATATGTCTTTCTTTTCATAAATTTTTGCAAAGGTTTGATTTTCAAACTCATTTCCATGATCAGATCTAATTCTGAAAATCGAAGAACAAAACAAATTCTTAATCCTAGAGTAAAGTGTTCTAAACATCTCAAAGGTTTGTCATTTTTCCTTTAAAAAATAGATCCAAGTAAATCTGGAAAAATCATCTACTATCACATAAGAATATCTCATCCCTCCTAGGTTATCTACCTCGATTGGACCCATAAGATCCATATACAATAATTGGTGTCCGTCATGTTGGACAACATTATGAGATACTCGGGTCTGCTTTTCTTTCAAACAATCTTCGCACAGTGTTTTGTCTTTTGGATCCAGTCTGGGAATGCCTCTGACAGCTTCAAATGAGATCACCTTCTCCAAGGTGCCGTAGTTGACATGTCTCAACTTTTGATGTCAAAGTGTCAAGTCACCTACCTTTGCGGAGTTGCAAAACTCTTGTCTACCGACTAGTTAACAATTATCTCCAGTTCGGATTCCTGACATGACACATTTATCTGCAGAATCTGTAACCTTGCATCCAAGCTTGTTGAATTTCACCTCGAGATCATCATCACATAGTTGCCTTATGCTAAGAAGATTAGCAACCAAACCTTCTACATGAAGAACGTTTTTCAAGGCTGGTACACCCGGAACATTAAGAGTTCATTTACCAATTATCTTATTCTTACTTCCTCCTCCAAAGGTCACATATCCTCCATTGAATGCTCCATACTCCTTCAATAGACTTTTGGTACCTGTCATATGACGTGAGCAACCACTATCGAAGTACCAAGAACCTGTAATATTAGTACGCAAAGCAGTTATGCACACATTACATTTCAGATTCAATTTGGGTACCCATTCATTTTTCTTCTTTCTGCTTTCATGCTGGTTGTTTTGAATGTTATCAGTGATGTTGGGCAACATTGCTGACGACATTTTAGGCAATATTCTGAGTGCAGAGTTTTGAAGTTTGTAGCAGTAGGGCATAAGATGTCTTGACTTTTTACAAAAGATATATACAAACTTCTATCCAATCTTAGTGATCTGAGAATTACTCGGATTTTCTTTGACAAATTTTATCCTCTCAGTTTGATTATAGATTCTGGAAGTATTTGTTTTGCTAGGAGATTGGTACCCAAGCCCAGCCCTTGTAGGTTTATTGAAGTTCAATATTTCATCCAGTTTGGAGGTTCCCATGTTGAGCCTTGAAAGGTGGTCTCAGCTACGTTCAATCGTGCACAAATCTTACCAAGCTCTAGGTCCTTCTTGGTAAGTGCCACCTCTAATCGGTTGATTGTGCTTTTCAGATTGCTATTCTCAAGAGCCAATAATTTTGCTTTTGAGTCTAGTTGCTCAGATTCAGTGATTAAGGCTTTACAAAAATTTTGTAATTCCTTTATCACGTCGTCTTTGGAGTCAACTAGATCCAAATTTACAGCCTCATATGAAGAAATAAATCCACTAAAATAATTTACATCAGAATAGTCAAAGTATACATACCTCTCTGATGTTGAAGACATTCCAAATGTTGAGTCTGATGTTGTTCCTAATGTTGTCGCAATATTGTCAACAACATCTTCATCGTCGGACAGTGAGTGTTCGAATATGGCTGCCAGCATTGCCTGTGGTTCTTCTTCGTGATCTCTTTCCTCCTCTTCATTCTCATGAGGGATGTTTAAACATAATGGATGCTGGTAGGGAGTAGCAAGTGTTGTTCACTGGTGAGAGGAACTGCCGTCTTATATGAGCGAGGGTACTATAGGTTAGTGACTGCT